>CM050164.1:341895471-342495471 GCA_027410445.1 Discoglossus pictus | reverse complement strand
GTTTCAGCCTGAGATATTGGCCAATGGAAATCCCTGCCTTTAAGGGCAGTGGGTGTTGACTCGACCATTGGAGTAGGAAATTTGTTGCTATTGGTTTATAATACACAGAAGTGTGTATTACCCCCAGCATGTCTCTTGACACCTTGATATCTAGGAATTCAATACTTTTTTGATTGACAGTATATGTGAACTTTAAGCCGAGATCATTGATATTCAATTGTTCAATGAATAATTCCAAATTGTGCTTGCTTCCAGTCCAGAGCAGAAATACATAATCTATGTACCGTTTCCATAGTAATATACTATTAGTGAACTGATCCGTTGTCTCTGCAAACACAATTGTTTTTTCCCAGTACCCCAGATACAGGTTTGCACAGCTAGTGGCACACGCTGTCCCCATAGCTGTATTGCGTATCTGGCGATACCAGGACTTGTTGAACACAAAAAAGTTTCTTGTCAGAATAAATTTGAGAAGCACCAGGATTAGGTTGTTATATTCAGCGTTGTTAAGTACTTTCTGTCCAAGAAAGTACTCAACTGCCTTGAGTCCTTGGTCGTGAGGGATGCTCGAGTACAGCTGTTCTACATTCTGATTTTTTTTATGAGGTTATTGTTCCCGGATACTATAGGATGACCCAGTACTGTGCTTCTGCACTTTTGAACCTTAGGTAAAGAGTAGAACGTCGCAATTGTTGGGTGTTTCGAATATAGATAATCATAGGTATTTAAGTCAATCAATTTTGAGTCCTTTGCTTCACTAAGGAGTCTGTTCAACTCACGATTGAACTTGGATAATGGGGATTTTTTGATCTTTTGATAGGTCGATGTATCTGAAAGTAGTTCGTCAAACATGTTGATACAGTCATATTCGTCCCGAATGACAATGTTGCCTCCTTTATCGGCAGGCTTTGTAACAACACTGCTTTGTTGTAGCTGTTTCATTGCTTGTCTTTCAGAATGAGTGAGATTTTTCTTGTCTTGTAACATGTGTGTTGTCAAGAACTCAAAATGTTGTTTAAGATCTCTTTCAACAAGGTCCAAGAATACTTGGATATTGGTGTATTGATTCAAATCCGGTGTAAATGTACTATTATTTTTTCTCATCAGATTTCCATTGGTCCCTTTAGGTGGTAGTTCTTGTTCCTTCAAAAATGACATCAAGTCATTAAAGAACCCACAGTCCTGAGTTTATAACTTCTTTTACAAATTTACAGGTAAAGTACTTCTTAAGAGCTAACTTCCGAACGAAAAGATGGATATCCTTTATGTTTGTAAATAAATTAGACGATCTTGTTGGTACAAAGGATAATCCCTTTAACTGTAATGACCTATGAGACTGTTCCAATTTAAATGCAGATAGGTTGATAATCTGTAGTTTTTCTGGTATCTCATTGTGTCTATTTTTTTTTTTTTTTTTTTTTTAGACAAAAGAATACAAGTACAAAAACAAGACGTAGATACAAAGTACAGAACAGACAAAAAATCACAATTCATGACACTCTTCTGATAATACTCTCTCTTCCCCCCTTTCCCCTCGTATTTTCCTCTTATCGGGGGTAACTTATACCTCCAAACCAGATTTAAACAATATATACATATATATACATATATATACAGAGAAAAAATATTACATCTGTATCCCCTATATTAAATCTTAACTTCTTTAGACCCAGGGCTGTGAGTTCTGTTAGATACTTTGACAGATCTTAACACCTCTCTAATATTTGCATCTATATCAATGGCTTTTTGCCATCACCCCACCCAAAGTTAATTCCAACATTATGTGAGAGAGTTTTTCGCTAACCATTCTATATAGGGACGAGGTCTACCCTCTCTTTTAGAGAAAGGTCTATTATTCTTTATCACTTCACTTTCTTAACTATCTGCCTTCCCGCACTTTTCCCTATATTTGTGTTTTCAGTAAAGACGTCTGTATATGTATAGTTTCACTTTTTTTTTCTCCTATAAATTCAAGGTATGCCCCCGTTTAACCTCGTTATATCTTCTCATTGTGTTAATTGTGATGAATGAAGTCCAATTCCTTTTGATTCCATATTTATGACAGATAGTATGGGCGCAACTCAATAGGGATGCAACTTCTTCCTTGCACATAATCTGTGAATGCGCTGTTGTTTGGTTCTAAAATATGATCCATGGTGGCTTGTTGCATATTAGATCTTTTGGTCCTACTTCTCAGAGAGAAGGAATAGGACGAGGTGGCCTACAGCATTGATGGTACTGATCTGGAGAGGTCCTCTCTATCTGAATGTTCCATATCCGAGGAGCTGATATCTGTGTCACCTGTGTTATTTGATTTGGGACAAATCGTCGCAAATCTATATATTCTTCCCTGTTGATAATCCAGAATATCTCTTGTGTGTTTCTTTTGTTTCCTTGCAGTGATATAACATTTGAATTTATTGATATTATTGTAAAATTTAGAACTTAGATCCTCATATTCATTTAAGTCTTTGTGTTTATTAAAGTTGGTCTGTCATGTTGTAACTTGTTCTTTAACTACTTTTACATTTTCTTGTTCCTGCTTGAGTATCAGATTCATCAGATCATGTGAACATTTGTTCACTATTTTTATTCAGTCCTTTATAAACATCTCCTCACATAGGTGAGATGCTGGTAACAACTGGATTTGTAAATCTCTAGGTATTATTTAGGTTTTCATATAGTTTTGGATGCTGGATACCTCCCAAACAGTCGTGATTTGTCTCTTGAGTTGTTTGAACAGTTCTCTTGAGGCCGTTAAAATATTGTTATCATGTAACATATGTGTTTTATAGATACTGATAGTTGAAAAGGTAGCCTCTGCTTCCTTTAATAAATCAGAGATATCACATATATCTCTGTTTGTTGTAGCCATGGTGTGAAATTGGATCTAAGGTAACGTAGATAGTATATACTGTACTATATTTGCCGTGATATATGCCTAAAACCAAATGTATGCAACAAATAAAAGAAACTCTCTGACTAATGTCGTTTTAAATTGGATTGAACCAAATTCTTAAAGTATTAGTTATCTGACTTGGTTTATCACCTAGTGTGTAATTAGTATTTATTAGGGGATTAAAGTTTAAAATAAAGAAAAAACACTTCTAGTGTACAGTGATATTAAAAATGTATAGGGTAAAAAAAAGGCATACATAGATCACAAAAAAGGAATACATTCTCTGACTAAAGATAGGTTATGGGGTGTCAACCTGAAGAAATATACTGTAATTAGCTTCAAACTTTATTGAGAAACTAATTTCAAGTAGTCCTCCCGGGCCAGATTAAATAATTTTGTAAAGTGAACCGGAAAGCCTACTTTCCAGAGAGTCAGAAATCTAATATTCACCAGACACATGACTAGATGGGATTCATGGAATTAGCTTCATATTTTGCACAGAGAAAAAAGTTTAAAGTAGCTGGTCTGGCCAAGATTATAGTATTTTATAAAATGACTCAGCATCTTTCCAGAGAGTAAGAAATCCAGAATTCACCTGACATACTTGACTAGATGTGATTCATGTAATAAGCTTTATAAATTCATCAAAAACTAATTCAATAAAACTAAGCACCTGCTCAAGACCAGAATACAGTATTTTGTAAAATGACCCAGAAATGCGACTTTCCAGAGAGTAAGAAATCCAAAATTGACCAGACACACATGGCTAGATGGGATTCATGTAATTAGCTTCATAAATTGCACAGAAAGTAATTTCAAGTAGACTTCCTCTTCCAAAGAACATATTTATAATTTTTTAAACAGCAAAGTAAAAATGTACTTGTGGTGGGAATTGAGAGCAAGTCTCTCAACTCCATAGGCAATAACACTAGTTGTGAGCCACAAGCTCTGATGTAATATGAGTTACGGAAGTGGTTGCAAGTAGTTAAAAATCCTTTGGCGCTCATCTCTTTAGTCTTACGCACCACGCAAAGCATGACAACGTCTCATAGTTAGACAATTATAATTTGTAATATATATACACATGTAGTTGGGTCCCTCTCCTACGAAGACAGGAGACTGAATGAGGCCAGTGTGGCGACGAGGGGTAGCAGAAGTGTGGCCAGATGCTACCAAAAATCTGGCCTGCTTAGAGAGCCAGATGGAAAGGACTTATATGGGAGGCTGATTGGCCGAATCAGCACAAGAGGAAGCAGAAATTGTATATAAATTAGGCGGTTTAGGACTAATGGAAAGCTGGGAGCTCCAAGTGTGATGATGAAGTGGCCGAAATATGATGTGGGCTGCTTAGCTTAAGGCTGATAGAATTGCTTACTTAGTGAAAATATGGGCAAATTATCAAGTAAAATAGGTGATGAAGGCTGATTGAGGTCTAATGGAAAGCCGGAGGCTCGAAGCAAAGTGATGATGTGTTGCTTGCTTAGTGTAAAAGGACAAAAATAGAGGAAATGCTTAGTGAAGGCAATTAAGCACTGATGTATAGCTGGTGGCTCACTGAGAATTGAATGCCATGTAAGGGTGAGAGGGACATGTGTGAAGGTGACAAGGGGCATGTCCTTGACATGGACAAGGGCAGCGATTGACCAGAATGATTGGGTGGAGCATGTGAAGGCTGATGTGTGACTGTTATTGTAATGATATAGGTATAACAAGGTTTTGAAGACCAGCAGCCTAGGTCAGCAATAATCCAATTCAGCAACTTTGTAGGTGAAACAGGAACAAGCTTTATTGAAGGGATCAGGAACCACAATAATCTGGCAAGGTACATTGACAGGAAGTGAATTATATAGGCCAAGGACCAGACACCCTGACCAGACACAGCTGAAGAGACTTAGTCACTGATGCTATTGCTAGCAGAGTCAAGGTTATCAGATCTCCAGAAATTTCACAAAGGCAGGCTGGCGCAGTGGTAGGGAAGAGGATCAGCAGCCTGGGGACCAGGGTTCAAAACCCAGCAGAGTCAATTCCTCACATTACCCCCGCCTCTATAGGTGCAGCCTCTGGATGCCCTATTACCCGGTTTAGCAGGGTACTGCACATGGAAAGACCGAAGAAGGTCAGGAGCGTGAATATTGTCCGCTGGTTCCCACGAACTATCCTCCTCACCATAGCCTTTCCAACGCACCAGATACTGAAGCTTGTTGCGGAAGATCCTGGAGTCCAGAATTTTCTCCACCTCGTATTCATCCTCACCATCCCCGAGGACTGGAGGTGGGGCAGGCAGGGCTTGGCCAGAAAAAGTGTTTGCATGGAAAGGTTTCAGCAGTGCAACGTGAAACACCGGATGTATTTTCATGGAATCTGGAAGTTGCAAACGAAAAGTGACAGCATTGATCTGAGCGATGATCTCAAAAGGTCCCATGAACCTCTGACCCAATTTATGAGAAGGAACCCTAAGCTTAAGATTCCTTGTTGACAGCCAAACCTTGTCACCAACATGATAAACCGGGGCCTCCGTTTTATGCCTATAAGCATCTCTCTTGTAACATTCGAAAGAGTCTCCTTCAACAGGTCTTGGGAATCTCGTAAGGTGGTTAGCCGATCAGTAACTGCAGGAATGGAAGTAGTAATTGGGAGACTCACTAGAAAGGTTGGATAGTAACCATAGTTGGCAAAAAATGGGCTCAAAGAAGTGGAGCAGTGTTGGGCATTGTTATAGGCAAATTCCACCGTGGGTAGAAAATCCAGCCAGTCATCCTGCAGGTAACTAATATAGCACCACAAATATTGCTCCAAAGTCTGGTTGGTTCGCTCAGTCTGTCCATTACTTTGTGGATGAAAAGCTGATGACAGATTTACATTAAGACCTAGATTAGAACAAAAATGTTTCCAAAAACGAGATGTAAACTGCACTTCCCTGTCAGAAACTACTTCATGATGCACACCATGCAAGTGAAATATTTCCTGAATAACCAGGTCAGCCGTCTGTTTAGCTGAAGGGAGACCACGAGCTGGTAGGAAATGACCCATCTTAGTTAACCTGTCCACAACAACAAGAATGGTAGTGTGTTCCTTAGAGGGAGGTTCCCCAGGGACGATGAGGAATCGGAAGAGGCTGAAGCAAGCCAACAGGGGATGAGCGAGGAGTCTTATGTCTGGCACATACATCACAAGAGGACACATACTTCTTAACATCCTCATAATACTTGGGCCACCAAAAGGATCGGGCAAGTAGCTCTTCTGTCTTTCGGATTCTTGGATGACCTGCTGGTTTTGAGTCATGGTAGAGACGTAAAAGATCCAGTCGCACTGACTCCTGGAGCAAACAGACGTTGTTGAAAAATCCAAAACTCATTAAGCATCGTCATGTGGAGATCACGAGGAGGATCACGAAGAACTGGGTCTTCAGCGTAGCCCTTTTTAATGCGAGACATCAGATCAGAAGGAAATGTAACTCCTATAAATATATCCTCCGGCAAGATGGTGGTCTTGGTTACGGTAGTATGGAGGGGGTCAGCTATTCTAGACAAGGCATCCGCCTTACCATTCTTGGAGCCAGGACGGTATGTAACCAAAAAGTTAAACCTCGAGAAGAATAGGGACCAGTGTGCTTGTCTGGCTGACAGTCTCTTAGCTGATCGAATACATTCCAGATTTTTGTGATCTGTGAGGACGTAATAGGATGGGTAGCTCCCTCCAAGAGATGTCTCCATTCGGTGAAGGCAGCTTTTATAGCCAATAGTTCTTTAATTCCTATGTCATAGTTTCTTTCTGCTGGCACCATCTGGCGGGAATAGAAGGCACACGGATGTAACAGCATCTTAGGTCCAGTCCTTTGAGACAGTATAGCACCAACAGCTGAATCAGAAGCATCAACTTCAACAATAAATGGTAATTCCGGCTGAGGATGTACCAGGACGGGGGCAGATGTAAACAGAATCTTTAATCTGGAAAATGCGGTATCAGCCTTATCGGACCACTGAAAAGTAGTCCCTTTACGTGTAAGTTCAGTGATCGGTGTAATAACGGCAGAGAAATTCTTAATGAAACGCCTGTAAAAATTGGCAAACCCCACAAATCTCTGAATATCTTTTTCATTCTTGGGGATGGGCCAGTCCAGCACATCTTTAATTTTACTTGCGTCCATACTTAAACCTTTAGGAGTTATTACATACCCCAGGAATGGAATTTCTGTTTGTTCAAATTCACATTTTTCCAGTTTAATGTATAGTTGGTGGGTACGAAGGCGCTCCAGAACTATACAGACCTGTTTTCTGTGGTTTTCAAGATTATCAGAAAATATTAAGATATCATCAAATATGCCACAACAAACTGATCCAGGATATCTCGTAGTACATCATTGATAAGATGCTGGAAAGTTGCAGGGGCATTACAAAGCCCAAATTTCATTACTAGATATTCGTAATGCCCGTACCTGGTTCTGAAAGCTGTTTTCCATTCATCATTTGGTCTTATGCGAACCAGATTATATGTCCCCCGAAGATCAAGCTTCGTAAATATTTTAGCTGATCGAAGTCTCTCCAGAAGTTCAGGAATGAGAGGCAAGGGGTAGCGGTTTTTAACAGTGATGTTATTAATGTCTCTGTAGTCAACGCATGGCCGTAGGCTGCCATCTTTTCTTTCTACAAAGAATATAGGAGCTCCTGCTGGAGAAGTAGACGGTCGAATAAAGCCTTTGGCAAGATTTTCTTGTATGTATTCACGAAGAGCTTTCAATTCAGGCTCAGAAAGGGAATATATACGGCCAAATGGGATAGCAGCCCCAGGTAACAGCTCTATTGGGCAATCATAAGGCCTGTGGGTTGGAAGCTGCTCAGCATTCTTCTTATCACAGACATCTGCTAAATCTCGATATTGTAGAGGAAGCTTAGTTAAGTTTGTAGCAACCATTTCATTCATTGTTGTGGCAACAGGTGTTACCTTAGAGGGTTGACAATTCATTAAGCAGTGTTCTGAAGGAAAGGACAAAGTTCTGATTTTCCAATCAATCTGTGGGTTATGCAGAGCAAGCCAAGGTACCCCCAAAATCACTGGAAACTGTGTTGAGGAAATTAGGTGGAAAGATATAGTCTCATGGTGATTCACTTCCAGAGTCAACTTTAAGGGCACAGTCTCATGTATAACCGGTGCTGAGGTAAATGGAGAACCGTCTACTTTCTCAATTAACACAGGTGAAGAATTAGGGATAGACTGAATCCTATTTCCTGCTGCAAATTTGATGTCCATAAAGTTTCCGCCTGCTCCAGAATCTATCATAGCTGTAGTTGAAATTTTACTATCACCACATTGCACCACAAAATGAGGATGTTGAGTCAACATACCCTCTTCACCAAGAGCCAGAGAAAACAAAGGTTGTGTGACAGAATCCAGTTGATCTGTAGTGATGTCCCAAACAGTTCGCCGGAGAACTATTCGGGGCGATTTTCGCATGTTCGCGTTCGCCACGAATGGCGAACATATGCGCTTTTCGGTCCGCCCCCTATTCTTTATCATTGAGGAAACTTTGACCCTGCACATCACAGTCAGCAGACACATTCCAGCCAATCAGCAGCATACACTCCCTTCCAGAGCCTTCCATCTGTATGACAGCCTCCATTTTAGAATCATTCTGTAGCTGCATTCGTGGACAGAGGAGATATATTCTACCTGCTCTTTATTTAATAGTGAAATAGATAGCCAGGCTCTGTATTTAGCTTTAACTATACACCTGAAGGACTCCTTTGATATCTGCTGCAAACACAGCAACAAAAAAGCCATTTTTAGGGCTAGAACATCATTTATTTTATTTTATTATTTTTTTCTGCTGATTTAATAGGGAAATAGATAGCCAGGCTGTGTATTTAGCTTTAACTACACACCTGAAGGACTCCTTTGATATCTGCTGCAAGGACAGCAACCCAAAAAGCCCTTTTTATTTTATCTTATTACTTTTTTCTGTGTAATCTAATTGCATATGCCAGCCTGCTAGCGTGTGTGTGAGGCCTATTGCATCTAGTCTGCCAACTTTTGCCAGTGCACAGTGACAATCATATCTAGTGCCACCGTAGTGTGCAGTGAAATAAAACAACCCTTTTTTACTGTAATCGATTGAATATCAGTAGCCTGCCTACAGGCGTGTGTGAGGCCTATTGCATCTACTCTGCAAACTTTTGCCAGTGCCCAGTGACACTCATATCTAGAGCAACCGTAGTGTGCAGTGAAATAAAACAACCTTTTTTTTACTGTAATCGATTGAATATCAGTAGCCTGCCTAAAGGCGTGTGTGTGAGGCCTATTGCATCTAGTCTGCTAACTTTTGCCAGTGCAGAGTGCCACTCATATCTGGTGTCACAGTAGCTTGCAGTGAAATAAAACAACCCTTTTTTTCCTGTAATCGATTGAATATCAGTAGCCTGCCTAAAGGCGTGTGTGTGCGGCCTATTGCATCTAGTCTGCCAACTTTTGCCAGTGCCCAGTGACACTCATATCTAGTGCCACCGTAGTGTGCAGTGAAATAAAACAACCCTTTTTTTACTGTAATCGATTGAATATCAGTAGCCTGCCTACAGGCGTGTGTGTGAGGCCTATTGCATCTAGTCTGCTAACTTTTGCCAGTGCCCAGTGACACTCATATCTAGTGGCACCGTAGTGTGCAGTGAAATAAAACAACCCTTTTTTTACTGTAATCGATTGAATATCAGTAGCCTGCCTACAGGCGTGTGTGTGAGGCCTATTGCATCTACTCTGCCAACTTTTGCCAGTACCCAGTGACACTCAAATCTAGTGCCACCGTAGTGTGCAGTGAAATAAAACAACCCTTTTTTTACTGTAATCGATTGAATATCAGTAGCCTGCCTACAGGCGTGTGTGTGAGGCCTATTGCATCTACTCTGCCAACTTTTGCCAGTACCCAGTGACACTCAAATCTAGTGCCACCGTAGTGTGCAGTGAAATAAAACAACCCTTTTTTTACTGTAATCGATTGAATATCAGTAGCCTGCCTACAGGCGTGTGTGTGAGGCCTATTGCATCTAGTCTGCCAACTTTGGCCAGTGCGCAGTGACACTCATATCTGGTGTCACAGTAGCTTGCAGTGAAATAAAACAACCCTTTTTTTACTGTAACCATATAAATATCAGTTGCCGGCCTAAAGGCGTGTGTGTGAGGCCTATTGCATCTAGTCTGCCAACTTTTGCCAGTACCCAGTGACACTCAAATCTAGTGCCACCGTAGTGTGCAGTGAAATAAAACAACCCTTTTTTTACTGTAATCGATTGAATATCAGTAGCCTGCCTACAGGCGTGTCTGTGAGGCCTATTGCATCTACTCTGCCAACTTTTGCCAGTACCCAGTGACACTCAAATCTAGTGCCACCGTAGTGTGCAGTGAAATAAAACAACCCTTTTTTTACTGTAATCGATTGAATATCAGTAGCCTGCCTACAGGCGTGTGTGTGAGGCCTATTGCATCTAGTCTGCCAACTTTGGCCAGTGCGCAGTGACACTCATATCTGGTGTCACAGTAGCTTGCAGTGAAATAAAACAACCCTTTTTTTACTGTAACCATATAAATATCAGTTGCCTGCCTAAAGGCGTGTGTGTGAGGCCTATTGCATCTAGTCTGCCAACTTTTGCCAATGCACAGTGACACTCATATCTGGTGTCACAGTAGCTTGCAGTGAAATAAAACAACCCTTTTTTTACTGTAATCGATTGAATATCAGTAGCCTGCCTAAAGGCGTGTGTGTGAGGCCTATTGCATCTAGTCTGCCATCTTTTGCCAGTGCCCAGTGACACTCATATCTAGTGCCACCGTAGTGTGCAGTGATATAAAACAACCCTTTTTTTACTGTAATCGATTGAATATCAGTAGCCTGCCTACAGGCGTGTGTGTGAGGCTTATTGCATCTAGTCTGCCAACTTTTACCAGTGCCCAGTGACACTCATTTCTAGTGCCACCGTAGTGTGCAGTGAAATAAAACAACCCTTTTTTTACTGTAATCGATTAAATATCAGTAGCCTGCCTACAGGCATGTGTGTGAGGCCTATTGCATCTAGTCTGCCAACTTTTGCCAGTGCCCAGTGACACTCATATCTAGTGCCACCGTAGTGTGCAGTGAAATAAAACAACCCTTTTTTACTGTAATCGATTGAATATCAGTAGCCTGCCTACAGGCGTGTGTGTGAGGCCTATTGCATCTAGTCTGCCAACTTTTGCCAGTGTCCAGTGACACTCATATCTAGTGCCACCGTAGTGCGCAGTGAAATAAAACAACACTTTTTTAACTGTAATCGATTGAATATCAGTAGCCTGCCTAAAGGCGTGTGTGTGAGGCCTATTGCATCTAGTCTGCTAACTTTTGCCAGTGCACAGTGCCACTCATATCTGGTGTCACAGTAGCTTGCAGTGAAATAAAACAACCCTTTTTTTACTGTAATCGATTGAATATCAGTAGCCTGCCTAAAGGCGTGTGTGTGAGGCCTATTGCATCTAGTCTGCCAACTTTTGCCAGTGACCAGTGACACTCATATCTAGTGCCACCGTAGTGTGCAGTGAAATAAAACAACCCTTTTTTACTGTAATCGATTGAATATCAGTAGCCTGCCTACAGGCGTGTGTGTGAGGCCTATTGCATCTAGTCTGCCAACTTTTGCCAGTGCCCAGTGACACTCACATCTAGTGCCACCGTAGTGTGCAGTGAAATAAAACAACCCTTTTTTTACTGTAATCGATTGAATATCAGTAGCCTGCCTACAGGCGTGTGTGTGAGGCTTATTGCATCTAGTCTGCCAACTTTTGCCAGTGCACAGTGACACTCATATCTGGTGTCACAGTAGCTTGCAGTGAAATAAAGCAACCCTTTTTTTACTGTAATCGATTGAATATCAGTAGCCTGCCTAAAGGCGTGTGTGTGAGGCCTATTGCATCTAGTCTGCCAACTTTTGCCAGTGACCAGTGACACTCATATCTAGTGCCACCGTAGTGTGCAGTGATATAAAACAACCCTTTTTTTACTGTAATCAATTGAATATCAGTAGCCTGCCTACAGGCGTGTGTGTGAGGCCTATTGCATCTAGTCTGCCAACTTTTACCAGTGCGCAGTGACACTCATATCTAGTGCCACCGTAGTGTGCAGTGAAATAAAACAACCCTTTTTTTACTGTAATTGATTGAATATCAGTAGCCTGCCTACAGGCGTGTGTGTGAGGCCTATTGCATCTAGTCTGCCAACTTTTGCCAGTGCCCAGTGACACTCATATCTAGTGCCACCGTAGTGTGCAGTGAAATAAAACAACCCTTTTTTTACTGTAATCGATTGAATATCAGTAGCCTGTCTACAGGTGTGTGTGTGAGGCCTATTGCATCTAGTCTGCCAACTTTTGCCAGTGCCCAGTGACACTCATATTTAGTGCCACTGTAGTGTGCAGTGAAATAAAAAAAAACACTTTTTTTACTCTAATCGATTGAATATCAGTAGCCTGCCTACAGGCGTGTGTGTGAGGCCTATTGCATCTAGTCTGCCAACTTTTGCCAGTGTACAGTGAAACTCATATCTAGTGCCACCGTAGTGCGCAGTGAAATAAAACAACACTTTTTTTACTGTAATCGATTAAATATCAGTAGCCTGCCTACAGGCGTGTGTGTGAGGCCTATTGCATCTACTCTGCCAACTTTTGCCAGTGCCCAGTGACACTCATATGTAGTGCCACCGTAGTGTGCAGTGAAATAAAACAACCCTTTTTTTTTACTGTAACCATATAAATATCAGTTGCCTGCCTAAAGGAGTGTGTGTGAGGCCTATTGCATCTAGTCTGCCAACTTTTGCCAGTGCACAGTGACACTCATATCTGGTGTCACAGTAGCTTGCAGTGAAATAAAACAACCCTTTTTTTACTGTAATCGATTGAATATCAGTAGCCTGCCTACAGGCGTGTGTGAGAGGCCTATTGCATCTAGTCTGCTAACTTTTGCCAGTGCCCAGTGACACTCATATCTAGAGCCAGCGTAGCGTGCAGTGAAATAAAAGAACCCTTTTTTTACTGTAATCGATTGAATATCAGTAACCTGCCTAAAGGCGTGTGTGTGAGGCCTATTTCATCTAGTCTGCCAACTTTTGCCAGTGCACAGTGACACTCATAACTGGTGTCACATTAGCTTGCAGTGAAATAAAACAACCCTTTTTTTACTGTAATCGATTAAATATCAGTAGCCTGCCTACAGGCGTGTGTGTGAGGCCTATTGCATCTAGTTTGCCAACTTTTGCCAGTGCGCAGTGACACTCATATCTAGTGCCACCGTAGTGTGCAGTGATATAAAACAACCCTTTTTTTACTGTAATCAATTGAATATCAGTAGCCTGCCTACAGGCGTGTGTGTGAGGCCTATTGCATCTAGTCTGCCAACTTTTGCCAGTGCCCAGTGACACTCATATCTAGTGCCACCGTAGTGTGCAGTGAAATAAAACAACCCTTTTTTACTGTAATCGATTGAATATCAGTAGCCTGCCTACAGGCGTGTGTGTGAGGCCTATTGCATCTAGTCTGCTAACTTTTGCCAGTGTCCAGTGACACTCATATCTAGTGCCACCGTAGTGCGCAGTGAAATAAAAGAACCCTTTTTTTACTGTAATCGATTGAATATCAGTAACCTGCCTAAAGACGTGTGTGTGAGGCCTATTGCATCTAGTCTGCCAACTTTTGCCAGTGCACAGTGACACTCATATCTGGTGTCACAGTAGCTTGCAGTGAAATAAAACAACCCTTTTTTTACTGTAATCGATTGAATATCAGTAGCCTGCCTACAGGCGTGTGTGTGAGGCCTATTGCATCTAGTCTGCTAACTTTTGCCAGTGCCCAGTGACACTCATATCTAGTGCCAGCGTAGCGTGCAGTGAAATAAAAGAACCCTTTTTTTACTGTAATCGATTGAATATCAGTAACCTGCCTAAAGGCGTGTGTGTGAGGCCTATTGCATCTAGTCTGCCAACTTTTGCCAGTGCACAGTGACACTCATAACTGGTGTCACAGTAGCTTGCAGTGAAATAAAACAACCCTTTTTTTACTGTAATCGATTAAATATCAGTAGCCTGCCTACAGGAGTGTGTGTGAGGCCTATTGCATCTAGTTTGCCAACTTTTGCCAGTGCGCAGTGACACTCATATCTAGTGCCACCGTAGTGTGCAGTGATATAAAACAACCCTTTTTTTACTGTAATCAATTGAATATCAGTAGCCTGCCTACAGGCGTGTGTGTGAGGCCTATTGCATCTAGTCTGCCAACTTTTACCAGTGCGCAGTGACACTCATATCTAGTGCCACCGTAGTGTGCAGTGAAATAAAACAAACCTTTTTTTACTGTAATTGATTGAATATCAGTAGCCTGCCTACAGGCGTGTGTGTGAGGCCTATTGCATCTAGTCTGCCAACTTTTGCCAGTGCCCAGTGACACTCATATCTAGTGCCACCGTAGTGTGCAGTGAAATAAAACAACCCTTTTTTTACTGTAATCGATTGAATATCAGTAGCCTGTCTACAGGCGTGTGTGTGAGGCCTATTGCATCTAGTCTGCCAACTTTTGCCAGTGCCCAGTGACACTCATATCTAGTGCCACCGTAGTGTGCAGTGAAATAAAAAAAAAAACTTTTTTTACTGTAATCGATTAAATATCAGTAGCCTGCCTACAGGCGTGTGTGTGAGGCCTATTGCATCTAGTCTGCCAACTTTTGCCAGTGCCCAGTGACACTCATATGTAGTGCCACCGTAGTGTGCAGTGAAATAAAACAACCCTTTTTTTTTACTGTAACCATATAAATATCAGTTGCCTGCCTAAAGGTGTGTGTGTGAGGCCTATTGCATCTAGTCTGCTAACTTTTGCCAGTGCCCAGTGACACTCATATCTAGTGCCACCGTAGTGTGCAGTGAAATAAAACAACCCTTTTTTTACTGTAATCGATTGAATATCAGTAGGCTGCCTAAAGGCGTATGTGTGAGGCTTATTGCATCTAGTCTGCCAACTTTTGCCAGTGCACAGTGACACTCATATCTGGTGTCACAGTAGCTTGCAGTGAAATAAAACATCCCTTTTTTTACTGTAATCAATTGAATATCAGTAGCCTGCCTACAGGCGTGTGTGTGAGGCTTATTGCATCTAGTCTGCTAACTTTTGCCTGTGCCCAGTGACACTCATATCTAGTGCCACCGTAGCGTGCAGTGAAATAAAAGAACCCTTTTTTTACTGTAATCGATTGAATATCAGTAACCTGCCTAAAGACGTGTGTGTGAGGCCTATTGCATCTAGTCTGCCAACTTTTGCCAGTGCACAGTGACACTCATATCTGGTGTCACAGTAGCTTGCAGTGAAATAAAACAACCCTTTTTTTACTGTAATCGATTGAATATCAGTAGCCTGCCTACAGGCGTGTGTGTGAGGCCTATTGCATCTAGTCTGCTAACTTTTGCCAGTGCCCAGTGACACTCATATCTAGTGCCAGCGTAGCGTGCAGTGAAATAAAAGAACCCTTTTTTTACTGTAATCGATTGAATATCAGTAACCTGCCTAAAGACGTGTGTGTGAGGCCTATTGCATCTAGTCTGCCAACTTTTGCCAGTGCACAGTGACACTCATAACTGGTGTCACAGTATCTTGCAGTGAAATAAAACAACCCTTTTTTTACTGTAATCGATTAAATATCAGTAGCCTGCCTACAGGCGTGTGTGTGAGGCCTATTGCATCTAGTTTGCCAACTTTTGCCAGTGCCCAGTGACACTCATATCTAGTGCCACCGTAGTGTGCAGTGAAATAAAACAACCCTTTTTTACTGTAATCGATTGAATATCAGTAGCCTGCCTACAGGCGTGTGTGTGAGGCCTATTGCATCTAGTCTGCTAACTTTTGCCAGTGTCCAGTGACACTCATATCTAGTGCCACCGTAGTGCGCAGTGAAATAAAAGAACCCTTTTTTTACTGTAATCGATTGAATATCAGTAACCTGCCTAAAGACGTGTGTGTGAGGCCTATTGCATCTAGTCTGCCAACTTTTGCCAGTGCACAGTGACACTCATATCTGGTGTCACAGTAGCTTGCAGTGAAATAAAACAACCCTTTTTTTACTGTAATCGATTGAATATCAGTAGCCTGCCTACAGGCGTGTGTGTGAGGCCTATTGCATCTAGTCTGCTAACTTTTGCCAGTGCCCAGTGACACTCATATCTAGTGCCAGCGTAGCGTGCAGTGAAATAAAAGAACCCTTTTTTTACTGTAATCGATTGAATATCAGTAACCTGCCTAAAGGCGTGTGTGTGAGGCCTATTGCATCTAGTCTGCCAACTTTTGCCAGTGCACAGTGACACTCATAACTGGTGTCACAGTAGCTTGCAGTGAAATAAAACAACCCTTTTTTTACTGTAATCGATTAAATATCAGTAGCCTGCCTACAGGCGTGTGTGTGAGGCCTATTGCATCTAGTTTGCCAACTTTTGCCAGTGCGCAGTGACACTCATATCTAGTGCCACCGTAGTGTGCAGTGATATAAAACAACCCTTTTTTTACTGTAATCAATTGAATATCAGTAGCCTGCCTACAGGCGTGTGTGTGAGGCCTATTGCATCTAGTCTGCCAACTTTTACCAGTGCGCAGTGACACTCATATCTAGTGCCACCGTAGTGTGCAGTGAAATAAAACAAACCTTTTTTTACTGTAATTGATTGAATATCAGTAGCCTGCCTACAGGCGTGTGTGTGAGGCCTATTGCATCTAGTCTGCCAACTTTTGCCAGTGCCCAGTGACACTCATATCTAGTGCCACCGTAGTGTGCAGTGAAATAAAACAACCCTTTTTTTACTGTAATCGATTGAATATCAGTAGCCTGTCTACAGGCGTGTGTGTGAGGCCTATTGCATCTAGTCTGCCAACTTTTGCCAGTGCCCAGTGACACTCATATCTAGTGCCACCGTAGTGTGCAGTGAAATAAAAAAAAACACTTTTTTTACTGTAATCGATTAAATATCAGTAGCCTGCCTACAGGCGTGTGTGTGAGGCCTATTGCATCTAGTCTGCCAACTTTTGCCAGTGCCCAGTGACACTCATATGTAGTGCCACCGCAGTGTGCAGTGAAATAAAACAACCCTTTTTTTTTACTGTAACCATATAAATATCAGTTGCCTGCCTAAAGGAGTGTGTGTGAGGCCTATTGCATCTAGTCTGCTAACTTTTGCCAGTGCCCAGTGACACTCATATCTAGTGCCACCGTAGTGTGCAGTGAAATAAAACAACCCTTTTTTTACTGTAATCGATTGAATATCAGTAGGCTGCCTAAAGGCGTATGTGTGAGGCTTATTGCATCTAGTCTGCCAACTTTTGCCAGTGCACAGTGACACTCATATCTGGTGTCACAGTAGCTTGCAGTGAAATAAAACATCCCTTTTTTTACTGTAATCAATTGAATATCAGTAGCCTGCCTACAGGCGTGTGTGTGAGGCTTATTGCATCTAGTCTGCTAACTTTTGCCTGTGCCCAGTGACACTCATATCTAGTGCCACCGTAGCGTGCAGTGAAATAAAAGAACCCTTTTTTTACTGTAATCGATTGAATATCAGTAACCTGCCTAAAGACGTGTGTGTGAGGCCTATTGCATCTAGTCTGCCAACTTTTGCCAGTGCACAGTGACACTCATATCTGGTGTCACAGTAGCTTGCAGTGAAATAAAACAACCCTTTTTTTACTGTAATCGATTGAATATCAGTAGCCTGCCTACAGGCGTGTGTGTGAGGCCTATTGCATCTAGTCTGCTAACTTTTGCCAGTGCCCAGTGACACTCATATCTAGTGCCAGCGTAGCGTGCAGTGAAATAAAAGAACCCTTTTTTTACTGTAATCGATTAAATATCAGTAGCCTGCCTACAGGCGTGTGTGTGAGGCCTATTGCATCTAGTTTGCCAACTTTTGCCAGTGCGCAGTGACACTCATATCTGGTGCCACCGTAGTGTGCAGTGAAAAAACAACCCTTTTTTTACTGTAACCATATAAATATCAGTTGCCTGCCTAAAGGCGTGTGTGTGAGGCCTATTGCATCTAGTCTGCTAACTTTTGCCAGTGCCCAGTGATACTCATATCTTGTGTCACAGTAGCTTGCACGCATAGTACCACTAATCGTAAAAAAAATGACAGGCAAAGAAAAGCCACCCCGCAGGGGCCGTCGTGGTCGTGGTGCCGTGATTCCCTTTGGCCCTAGAATAATGCCCAGTTTTCAGAGGCAACGTACCCTGAACTTGAACAGTTCTGAGGACATGGTTGACTGGCTAACACAGGACACCCAATCTTCTACAGCTACCGCTCGGAATCTAGACGCACCATCCCTCTCCAGCTTAGCTTCGGGCACCTCTCCAGTTACCACTCGCCCGCCTGCCGCCACCACCAACACTAGCACCACAGCCGCTTCACTTGATCCGTCAGCAGAGTTATTTACACATCCGTTGGAAGAAATGAGTGATGCACAAACATTATTGCCAGAGGATGTAGATAACAGGGATATGTCCCAGTCAGGCAGCATTACACACATGGACGTACGGTCTGATGATGATGTTGTACCCGGTGCTGCTTCCTTTGTTGAGTTGTCTGATACAAGTGAAGCGGTTGATGATTATGATGCGTCCTTGGATGTCACGTGGGTGCCCGCTATAAGAGAAGAAGAACAGGAGGAAAGTTCAGATGGGGAGACAGAGAGGGGGAGGAGACGAGTTGGAAGCAGCGGAAGGTAGTCGAAAGTAGCTAGTGAAACAGTCAGACAGCATGCATCGGCACCCGGGGTCAGCCAGACAGCACGCCAGTCAACGCCTGCTTTTGCCACCACCAGAATGCCGTCATTGCAGAGCTCAGCAGTGTGGCAATTTTTTCGTGTGTCTGCCTGTGACAACAGTGATGCCATTTGCAACCTGTGCGAAAAGAAACTGAGTCGTGGGAAGTCCAACACCCACCTAGGTACAACTTCTTTGCGAAGGCACATGATGTCACATCAGAAACACCTATGGGATCAACACATCAATACAAGCAGCACACAAAGTCAAAGCCGCCATCCTCCTCCTGGTCCAGCATCTTCAGCCACGTCAACCACTGCTGCCCTGCTTGCCCCCTCTCAACCATCCGCCACTCCGTGTCTCGCCCTGAGCAGTCCCCGCTCATCTGCCCACAGTCAGGTGTCTGTCAAGGACATGTTTGAGCGTAAGAAGCCAATGTCACAAAGTCACCCCCTTGCCCGGCAACTGACAGCTGGCTTGTCTGAACTCTTAGCCCGCCAGCTTTTACCATACAAGCTGGTGGAGTCTGAGGCGTTAAAAAAATTTGTAGCTATTGGGACACAGAAGGAAGGTACCGGGCCGAAATTTCTTTGCACAAAAGGCAATCCCCAACCTGTACTCGATTGTGCAAAAGGAAGTAATGGCATATCTGGCACACAGTGTTGGGGCAAGGGTCCATCTGACCACGGATACCTGGTCTGCAAAGCATGGTCAGGGCAGGTATATCACCTACACTGCGCATTGGGTAAACCTGGTGACGGCTGCCAAGCATGGAATACCTGGCTCTGCATAGGAGTTGGTGACTCCGCCACGACTTGCAGGCAGGCCTGCTGCCACCTCCTCTACTCCTCCTACTCCATCCTCTTCCATAACCTCCTCGGCTGAGTCCTCTTCTGCTGCTGCTATGTCTTGCTCCACATCAACGGCACACCCCCAGCTCCACAGGTACTATTCCACATCCCGGATACGGCAGTGTCACGCCGTCTTGAGGTTGACTTCCCTGAAAGCAGAGAGTCACACCGGACCAGCACTCCTGTCCGCCCTGAACGCACATGTGGATCAGTGGCTGACTCCGCACCAACTGGAGATCGGCAAAGTGGTTTGTGACAACGGAAGAAATTTGTTGGTGGAATTGAATTTGGGCAAGTTGACACATGTGCCGTGCGTGGCACATGTGTGTAATCTGATTGTACAACGCTTTGTGCATAAGCACCCAGGCTTACAGGACGTCCTGAAGCGGGCCAGGAAGGTGTGTGCCCATTTCAGGCATTCCTACACGGCCATGGCGCACTTTACAGATATCCAGCGGCGAAACAACATGCCAGCGAGGCGCTTGATTTTAGACAGCCCGACACGTTGGAATTCAACACTCCTAATGTTCGACCGCCTGCTCCAACAAGAAAAGGCCGTTAACGAGTATTTGTATGACCGGGGTGCTAGGACAGCCTCTGCGGAGCTGGGGATTTTTTTGCCACGTTACTGGACGCTCATGCGCAATGCCTGTAGGCTTATGCGTCCTTTTGAGGAGGTGACAAACCTGGTCAGTCGCACCCAGGGCACCATTAGCGACACCATACCATTTGTTATCTTTCTGGAGCGTGCCCTGCGAAGAGTGCTGGATCAGGCCGTAGATGAGCGTGAAGAGGAAGAGTTGTGGTCACCATCACCGCCAGAAACAGCCTTATCAGCATCGCTTGCTAGACCTGCGGCAACGCTGGAAGAGGATTGTGAGGAAGAGGAGTCAGAGGAGGAATGTGGCTTTGAGGAGGAGGAGGAAGACCAACCACAACAGGCATCCCAGGGTGCTCGTTGTCACCTATCTGGTACCAGTGGTGTTGTACGTGGCTGGGGGGAAGAACATACCTTAAGTGAGATCACTGAGGACGAGGAACGGGACATGACTAGCTCGGCATCCAACCTTGTGCAAATTGGGTCTTTCATGCTGTCGTGCCTGTTGAGGGACCCTCGTATAAAAAGGATGAAGGAGAACGACCTGTACTGGGTGTCCACGCTACTCAACCACTGTATAAGCAGAAAGTGCCTGAAATGTTGCCGAATTACCACAAGTCGTAAAGGATGCAGCACTACCAAAATAAATTAAAAATCATGCTTTACACATCATTTAAGGGTGATGTCACAGCACAAAGGCAATCTATCAGCGTAAGAGGTGAACATAATCCTCCTCCTCCCACGACCACGCCGGCAAGGAGAGGACGCTTTACAGAAGTGTTGTTGATGGAGGACATGCAGAGCTTTTTAAGTCCTATGCATCGCCACAGCCCTTCGGGGTCCACCCTCAGAGAACGACTCGACCGTCAGGTAACAGACTACCTTGCCATAACTACAGATATCGACACTATGAGGAGAGATGAACCCCTTGACTACTGGGTGTGCACGCTTGCCCTGTGGCCTGAGCTATCCCAATTTGCCATAGAACTTCTGTCCTGCCCCGCTTCAAGTGTCCTGTCAGAAAGGACCTTCAGTGCAGCAGGAGGTTTTGTCACTGATAAGAGAAGTCGCCTAGGTCAAAAAAGTCTAGATTACCTCACCTTTATTAAGATGAATGAGGGATGGATCCCAAAGGGACTGACAGTGGGTGATACATTCGATTAAAAAAGGCCTGATAGATGAGCTGCCTTGAGCTAATAATGGTCCACACGCTGCTGTATTTTATCCCTGAATGCCGGATGACTTGCGTGACTTATCCGCCACCAACTAGGGTTCAAGACGCAATGTTTTAGGGCACTTTCTGCCTGGCAAACTAACATCAATTTTTCTGGTCGCTGCAACAATACCTAATTTTTGCATTTAAATTATTTTATTTTAGAAGGCGTACAGCATGTAATGAAAAATAAATCATTTTTGAACAGTCTTGCATAACAGTTGTGCAAAAATACATATTTACAATAGAGACATTTTGTGAGAGTTAGCTGGCTATTCCTTTTTATTTTTACTTTTTAGGTTAATAATTTTTCTTATTTTTTACAGTGATTGCAATTTAAGAGATACCTAAAACATGGTAAAACAGACAATAGTAAAGAGTATATCTGTAGGAAACACCAAAGTCCTATTAGCTATCATCCCTCCAGCAGTATTAGCTTATTATATACAATATCTAACCTGGGCAATCACCGTTGGGTTACCCTAGGACAGGCTTCACTAAGCGATCTCTCCTTTCCTGGGATGATTTTGCCGCCGGTTGCTTCTGAAGGTTCTCCAGGGCACCCCCACTCTGGTCCTTCCCCCAGTGTCGCTTCAACCAGTAACAAATGTTTTATATTTATATATACAAATTTTGGAGAACCAATTTAAGACCGGTGTCCCCTGTTTCTGGGTCACGGAGTGTGTGAAATGCCTCAGCCTACAGTAATTGTAATGTTCTGACAGCGGTAGCTCATGCTTGGCCCTCAGTTCCTCATAGGTGAGCATCTGGCCCTTTACTAACCAGTCTCCCAGTCTATCTAGTTTCCTTGACCTCCACCAGTGTTGTGATGTTGTGCTCATGTGTTTCGGGGCGGTCAAGAATTGGGGTCATTTGGGTGGATCCAGGGAATAAACCTGTGTGTTTCTTGGCCCATTTCCAGTATGATAGTGAGTGTCTGATTAGGGGGTTTGGCGAGTTTTTAAGGCTCTGAGGCAATTCTGATAGCCAAGCCACCTTGTCCAAGGTTAAGGGCCTTAAAGTGTGGTTCTCTAAATACACACAGGCCGGTTGATGACATATAGAATGTGCTATTGGG
This sequence comes from Discoglossus pictus, assembly GCA_027410445.1. Classification (NCBI taxonomy): domain Eukaryota; kingdom Metazoa; phylum Chordata; class Amphibia; order Anura; family Alytidae; genus Discoglossus; species Discoglossus pictus. Next base: position 342,473,043 of record CM050164.1, on the reverse strand, counting down.
AGGAAAGATAGGTAACGTAACAGGTATTACACTGATAGGAATGAGTATTACAACTTAATACAACTTTCCTATCTGGTGGCACCTTAGATTGCACGTGCAGTGCCCCAAATTCGAAGTAGGAGGTCCGACCAAGCATCTTTTTCCATCTCCCTGTTCCATGCCATATACACGTACCCTAATAGTGGACGTAACAGGGATTAAACCGATAGGAATAGTACTACTTAACAGTACACACCTTATAATAACGCAGACAGAGGCAACGCGTATAATCTTCCATGCTGTGCAGTGGAAGCCCCCAGACTCTGACCTGTGTATAATCTTCCATGCTGGGTAGTGGAAGCCCCCAGACTCTGGGAGTCTGAAGAAGAGGAGTCAGAGGAGGAAGATGGATTTGAGGAGGTGGAAGACCAAACACAGCAGGTGTCCCAGGGGGCTTGTTGTCCCCTTTCGGGGACCATTGGTGGCTGGGTGGAGGAAGAGACATTCAATGGCATCAGTGAGGACAAGGAACGGGACATGGCTAGCTTGGTGCAAATGGGGAGTTTGCGGTTGTGCAAAGGGACTGTTTGCGGTTGTTTGCGGTGCATTAAACGGGGAGATTGGTCTGTTACTGTGAAGCGGGTGTAACCCTTACACTACCTGATCGATACAACATCATACCTGATGTTTTAAAGCATGTTATTCCAAACAATTTAGGAATGTTAGGTGATTTATGCCCTTTATGGCTTAAAAGCAGACTCTGCATGAACTATGTAATTTTCCGTGTGAGTTTTGCCATGGATCCCCCTCCGGCATGCCACAATCCAGGTGTTAGTCCCCTTGAAACAACTTTCCCATCACTATTGTGGCCAGAAAGAGTCCCTGTGGCTTTTGAAATTCACCTGCCCATTGAAGTCTATGGCGGTTCGCCGATGTTCGCCCGTTCGCAAACATTTGATGGAATTCGCGTCCGCGGTTCGCGAACCGAAAATTTGATGTTCGTGACATCACTATTGATCTGAAATCTGGGATTGGTGTTGAATCTGTGCACCCATAGCTATTGTTCTTTTGGATTTCCTAGGGCAATTGATGGCATAGTGCCCTGCACTACCACAATACAGGCATAAATTGTGAGTGTGTCGCCACTGTTTTCTTCATTGGATAATGGCCCTCTTACTAGATTTACCTGCATAGCCTCAGGCTCAGAGTCTGTAGGTGTTTGTGGGGTCGGAGTAGAAATTCTTGAATAGAAAGTAGGGGTAGCACTTGGTCTAAAAGAGCCCTGTCTTTCCAATCTTCTTTCAGAAAGTCTCCGATCAATACGGATAGCCAAACGCACAAATGCATCAAAGTCAGCAGGAAGATCAGCACGAGCTAGCTCATTTTTTATAGCTTCTGAGAAACCTTTTCTGAAGTGGAACCTCTGGGCTGATTGGTTCCAGGTAGAATCAGCAACCCACTGTCTGAATTCAGCAGCATATTCAGCCACAGAGCGCCTCCCTTGATGCAAATGAAGGAGAGTGGCTTCTGCTGTAGCACATCGATTGGGGTCATCAAAAACTAGGCACATGGCCTCAAGAAAGTAATTTAGATTACCCAAGACTGGACTGTCCTGTTCCAGAAGAGGGGAGACCCAAGCCAGGGCTTCATCTTTGAATAGGGAGAAAATAAATCCCACCTTCTCTCTTTCAGATGGAAATTGGTGAGGTAACATCATGAAGTGCAAACGGCATTGATTTAGGAAACCCCTAAATCTTTTGGGATCTCCTCCAAACTTTTCTGGTAGGGGCAAGCGGGCATCTTGTGCAGGTGTAACAGTAGCAGTCGCAACATCACGTGCCCTGTAGCCGGTATACTCACTGTGCATTGACTGAACTTTATCTTGCAGTTTAGCTACCTGGTCCTGCAGCACTTGAATGGTCTGTGCCTGGTTCTGCACAGTTCTTGCAAATAAAGTAACCTGCTGGCCAATGCAGAATCTGACCCGGCGGTCTCCATGAATTGTCCAGATTATTCTGTAAAGATATAGGTATCACAAGGTTTTGGAGACCAGCAGCCTAGGTCAGCAAAAATCCAATTCAGCAACTTTGTAGGTGAAACAGGAGCAAGCTTTATTGAAGGGATCAGGAACCACAATAATCTGGCAAGGTACATTGACAGGAAGTGCCTTATATTGGCCAAGGACCAGACACCTGACCAGACACAGCTGAAGAGACTTAGTCACTGATGCTATTGCTCGCAGAGTCAAGGTTATCAGATCTCCAGGAAGAGGATCAGCAGCCTGGAGACCAGGGTTCAAAACCCAGCAGAGTCAATTCCTCACAGTTATTTAGTAGATTCAAGCCGAATCTAAACAGGTGGGCGCGAAAGCCAAAAAGCGTTTCCTTGGACATGGGCAAGGCAGGGTGCACAGTGGATTAGGGCCAAATATGAGGCTTACCTTGTTTAGTGAATGTCCTTCTGAAATCACAATTCCCAGTGATGTAGGAGACATCTTATGAAACCATAACTCCACAGCATTGAATTCCTTGTCCACCATCACTCTCCAGTGATGTGTATGCCTTTGCAGACATAGGTGCAGGAGGGCCGGACAACAGCACGTGCTTGAGATACCTAAGAAAGCAAAGCGACAAGAGTAGACTTAGTAAGCAAGTGGCAGGAGAGTGCTGAGAAACGACCTTCTGGCATAAGCTCAGTGCTGGACTGGGGTGCTTAGAGATACCTAAGGAAGCAAAGCGACAAGAGTAGACTTAGTAAGCAAGAGGCAGGAGAGTGCTGAGAAACGACCTTCTGGCATAAGCTCAGTGCTGGACTGGCGTGCAGGAGAGAGGTAGACAGGAGAGTACTTAAGAAGGCTGAGAAAGCCCCGCCTATCGAAGAGGTGGAGAGAGAGGGCCCCTCCCAATACGGGGTAACTAACCTGGTCATATATAAAGTTTATGAATGACTATACAAAATTATTATTTAGTGTGGCTTTGTTTGAGTCTCATGATTGAGCTGACTTGAATTAATTACCTAACTCATAATAATATTACCTTTCTTTGCTTTTAAATATAATTGTGAAATTACTTTTAAATAATGAGTAAATATGCATTTTTTTAAATGCAAGTCTGTATAATATGTAAGGTTTTTTGAGTTAAATGCCTAAATAATTTTTTTGTATTAACTGTTGAATTATTATACATGAAGAGCTAAATATTTTGTCAGAGAATTATCTAGAATCTAATGCCATCTTGTGGAAAACAGTAAAAGTGCACATGTAGTTCTTACAATTATTAATACCATTATTGTATGAAATTGCAATATTATATAAAGATAATAACACAAACTAATGTTTCATGTCATATTATCTCAAAATGTATTAGAATAGTTTCCTTGCTATTTTGAAAAATAAATCCAGAATATGAGTTGTAATCTTTTAATACAATACTCCATTCAAAGCAAGGACCATGCATAAACAACACACTGCATCAATAAAAAAAAATTCACATATTTAAATATTAACTCCTTTATCATTAAAAAGGAACCTCTCACCCTTCATCACTAAGTAATAAACTCCAACTCCTATATAAATTAATGTTAACCCCCACTCATCATTAAAATTAGTAAGCCCAAACTTTTTTTCTCATTAAAAAGGAATCTCTTATCTCTCCTTAATAAATATTAACCCCCATAATATTAATCCACACACTCTCACTTCATAAAAAATAACCCCATCAATAATCTTCACTGTTGCAACAATAAAGATTAACTCCCACCCCTACAGTACATCATTAATAATTACTCACACACTGTAACTTCATAAATAAAATGAACCCACTCCATAAAAAATAAGTCTATAAAGTCCAGCTTAACTAAAAATTATCTGTCACCTCACCAAAAACCTTAAACTCCCCTCTGCAACTATAAAGGAGTTCTTTACTTACCTCCAAAAGACTGTTGGTCCCTCGTAAGTCTTACAAACACATTCTTCCCAGCTCTTGTAGATGCTAAACATTCCATGCCTTTGACCAAGCATGGTAGAGAAGGTCACTGAAGTTAACTACATGCATTTTTCCTTTACCCTTTAGTCTATAAACCACATCACCTTTGGGTAAATTAGGCCACAGCCACTTTTATTAACAACTGTCAACATGAGTGAAACTTAACTGGTCACATGACAAACCACAAGGTTAAGGCACCATCACTTGCTGCCAGGTATACCCCCATGGATTTTACCATCAAGAGGCATTCTTTCACCCACTAACTTTAAGTGGATCAAGTTCAAACCCCTAGAGGAGTGGCACTTAAGCCAATTCCTAACCCAAGTCCATGGTCTCTTCCCAACTTAGGCTCCAGACAGCAAAGTGCCCGCCACAAGCAAAACTCTTTCACCTAGGATGTGATGCGCTCTCCACACCTGAACCTAAAACAGCTATAATTCCTTCTTGCAGGATGAGTGTAAACAGACTTAAACCCATGGTATCAAGAAGAACCCCATATTTAAGAAACTTGCAATCATACTTCTGGGATTCATAAACAGTGTGCCTAAGTGATACACCACCAAGCTCTTAAATAAATTATGCCACTGTCCTATTAACTTTCTTTCTACAAGTTTCTCCATTTTAGACCATACTATTCTAACCTGTGGTGGTATTTTACCATTTAAGACTATACTAAACCAACCTGTGGGAATCTAGCTAAAATCTGCTTTATATCACACTGCATCCACTTTATGAATATTTTCATGGTTAACATTACCAACGTTACCCCCAACATGCAACTCTAAAATATCTGGTGGCCCAAAACTCTCCATATAGTCTATGACTGTACCCAAAATCATTTTGTCCTCTGATTCCCAAAATTGGTCATCTAGTCCCAAAAGAAGCCCTTTCGGTTTCTCCACAGCCTATTTCTTTGTCCAGAATATGTAGTAGTAACCCAAGACCCATACACATTTGAAGGGAATCTGTACACATACCAGGAGGAGAGGAGAAGAAAGGACAGATATTAATAAGAAGATAATAGATGAGGATGGATATAGGAATGAAACTGCTGTGTCTCCAAACTACCAATATTCTTCATAATGGGTTCATCAAGACACAATCTAGCTGCTTCAGTTGCAGCACCATTATGAAATAAATGAGATCCAAAATCAGCTACATTCATACCCAAACTGAAATTTAGTTAGGTGGGAACCATCTACACAAAAGCAACAAGCCGTTAAGGGAAAGTCAAACTGTTAGATAAAGGAGGAGACAAGTACATGCATCTCCTCCAATATGATAGATAAAAAGCTGTTAATCTCTGGCCTCTTGATCAGTTTTAGACTTGGGAATAAAAAGGGTAAAATGGGAAACCTTATCCATTACATTCCCACAATTAATGCCGTCAGGAATGGATTTACTAGAACTCATAAATGCACTGAATTTGAATGCACAAAAAAAGGTCAGAAAGAAAGCGGTACAGAATATACAAACTTAAAACAAACTGCCAATAGGGCATACATGAACTTTACTAATAGTAAAAAAGAAATTGGCCGCCTAAAATCAAAGCTGACTTTATTCTTCTTTAGGACCTTCACTAATTGCTTTACTACAAAATAATGGTAAATTCCTCCCAACCTTGAAGATTAAACCAAAAAGAAAGAACTGTGATATGATTATCTACAGATGAGAGGGATAAACCCCTCTTATGGGAATGTAACAAGAACCATAATAATAAATGATATCTGTGAAAAGTGGGATGTGATTGAGAAGCCCATAATTCTAACTGCCACCATTCACACCAAGTCCTCTGCTAAGCTGCCCAAGTGGATGCAGCTTATTGTAATCATTCAGTCATGTCCAACTCTCTGTGACAAAATTAGATAAACAGTTTTCACTCTTCTGTGTGTGTCTTTCTTCAGCTTCAAGCAAAACTGCACACTTCTCTTCACCTCAAAAATAATAGTGGATTGGCATGCCTTGTCTGAGGGACAAACTGAGTGTGAATGGAATTTTCTTACATTTGGTTCATATGTGTAAAAGACGACATGTATTCCTTAGCTTCTGCTACTTTAGCTGAAAAGGAATGATAATAGTCGTAGAATGTTGAACCAGCATTAGGATAAGCTAATAAGTCTATGACGATAAATTGGTAGTGGTTCATTTCTTCACAACGTACCGAGTGAACCAAACAAATTACTTCAGTGTAAAGGCTGAAAATTATTATAAATTCAGCAAAGAAAAGTTTATTAGCTAGGCAAGATTCTTCTTAACTGACAGTAACTAAAATATCACCTTGTTTAATAGTTCTGCTGAAGGGAAATTCAGTGGAAGAAGTTAGAAGGATGACTAAATTAAGATCTTTTCTAATACTATTTGGAATATAATGAGATAGCTTGATGGTGGGAGGTTTAATGGAATTGCCTTGATCTGAAGGAATAGAAAGAAAGAGTTTGGGAATAAAGTTTAAAATGTTGCTTAGTCTCCCATCTATGCCTGGTTGTTGTTGTGTTAATAATAATTGTGTGATAATCAACGGCATGCCTTCAGAATCTGATGCAAGATGGGAGATCTGTGAAATTATGTGGTATATTTAGTTAACTGATTACAAAAATAGAGTTTGAAATGGTACTAACTGTTGTGCTGAGAAGAAGGATGATGAAACACACAAGTATTAATATAATGGCATTATTGAGCATTATTGAGGTTCAATGAGTCTTAAACTTGAGAAAAAGAAAATTAGGGAGAAGAGTAAATTGCAGATGTTGAGAATAGACTTTGTTTTTATTGTTGTAATAATAATAATAATAATAATAATAATAATGTTTTTCAGTAATGTGAGTAATTCTCATTAACCTCTAAAATAAGATGAATTGTAATTTAATCAAATTGAAGCACAATTTGAGTATCTCCAATTTGAGATGAAATAGAAATTCCTCTGGCTTTGAGTAAATTTATAAGTTCCTGTGAATTTGTAATATGAATATTTCAGAGTTTAGGTGATATATGAAAAACCTCTTACTGTATATGAGAAGAGTCATGAGGCAAGCAAATTAAATTATTTTTGACATTAGGTTAAAATCGGAGCTTCTGAATTTGGGGACTAATTTTTTGAGAACCTCTGAATTTTGAGGTGAACAATGAGTATATCAATTTTTAGAGGAAATAAATGACCTTTTAATTGCAGGGAATAAGTATGACAGCTGCAGTCCAAATACCCCCAGCCAATTTCTAGCTTCAGTTCAAATCAGGTCTTATCAACTGGATCTAATCAGCGGCTCCAGGAAGTTAAGTCTAAATGGAATAATGTGACAGGAATTAGTCAATAAGTAAAATGTTATCATCAGTTTTATATTACTAAATCTTTTTGTATTTAGTAACTGAAAGTTCTACATCAAAATTGTGACTCTCAGATCTTTGATGCTGTGTCAAGTTTGATAGAAATGGTATCCCACTAACGATTCTATTCTTATCTTGTGAATATGTTTTTTTCTGTATGAGTTCATCCTATTATGTAGTGATTCTCCTGTTTAACTTCATAAAGGCCTGCTTTTAGACAGTTCATATACACATTAGATAATCTGCAGGATAAAGTACATCAGATTTTATGGTATTGGTCACAGAACTTAATGGTACTTTATCTGTGGTATATATACTGTATATATATATAGAGTACATGCACCGGTCGCACAATTCTTTAGTAGGCATGGGAAGGTACCCCCTGTTGTCGCACTAGTGAAGGCAGTCCTACTTATCAGCTGTTTGAGGTTAGGGGGTTGACTCTAAGATAGCAGAGAAGGCTCTATTATTATTTTATATTTCTCATATATATGTAGTATTGATAGTAGTTATTTTGATATCCAGTGGAGAGTCTCAAGTTAAGGGTTATATGTCATCCAGTTCCAGTTTGGTGACTGTATATATTCTAGTAGATTTTCTCTGGGGATGTTGGTAGCTGTCTATGTTTGGGTGTCTGTGATCCTGGCATTTTATCCTGACTGATCTCCTAAGTTTTTTGAAGTGCTTATCTTAGTCTTTGCTGTCAAAACATATGCAGCTGTACATGACAGTTTGGCTGTATATTAAAGAATGCATGGTATGTCTTGAATAGTAGCTATTATTTTTAAGATTGGTTGGCCTGGCATTTGGTTTATGGTGCAGTCATGTGTGGAAGTGGAAGTTTATTATGCTGATTGTAGTATCCAAGCTAATTTCTGTGTGTGAGTGAGTTTGAGAATGATGATATGGTGGAACGCATTATAGTTTGATTATTGCTTCAGAAGTTGCTCTTCACTGGTGGTCCAGATAATAAGGATGTCATTGATGTAGCAAAGGTAGATCAGGGTTTAATGTGTTAAGTTGACATATACTTTGTCTCAAGTTTTGTCATGAATAGATTGGCATATAGTGGTGCCATTCATTTACCCAAAGCTGCCTTCATCAGCTATAGATAATGGTCCTATCCATACTTTATAGTTGTGGGTGTGAATGAACTGCATCAGTTGCTACAGGTATGTTCTCCTGCTCCAAGTATTTTTGACAGGCTGCAAAACTATCCTTGTGTGGAATGTTGGTGTAAAGAGATTCCACATTTATAGTGGCTAGGATGGTAGCTTCTAGAATAGGGACAATGGTGAATAGTTTGTTAGCAGATCTTTGGTGTCATGAAGGTAGGTGGATTATTTTTTTTTTGCAAGGGTTTCAGAATATATTTTTTTCCAGAGGCTCTTTCTGTTAGCGTACCTATTCCTGAGATAATGGATTTTCCTGGATTTCCATCTTTGTGTATTTTGGGAAGCCTGTTAGAGGAGCCCACATTGAATATGAAGAATTTAGCCCTTCAAGAAAGGAAATATGTAAGATAAATAAAGGGAAAAAGTATATTACAATAAATCCAACAGTTGAAGGAAGAGATGTTGTTATCATGGATACCAATGATTGCATGAAACCACACAACTTAAATAATAAAAATACAAGGGCTGTCACCAGATATTAGGGATGGGGTAAAAAGCCTAATTCCTTTAGATCTATAAGTTGGCTCCTTCTACATATTTCTCAAAATACAAAAAGAGGGAAACCCAGGAAGAATTATTATCTCAGGAATAGGTACACTAAAAGAAAAAGTTTTTGGAAACCATTCTGAAGCCCCTAGTAAATAAAACTTCCACTTACCTTCAGGACACCAAGGATCTGTTAAACAATCTGTCCACCATTGTTCCAGAAAGTACCATCCTGGATTCTCTTTACACCAACATTCCACACAAGGGTGGTTTAGCAGGCTGTCAAATATATTTGGAACACAAGAACATACCTGTAGCACCAGGACCTCTATCTACAGCAGATGGAGACAGCTATGGGTACACAAATAGCACCACATGTGTCAAGCTATTAATGGCAAAGCTGGAGATACAGTATGTGTCAACCTGCCACGTTACATAAAAATGGAGGTTGAAAAAAATTCTTAGTCCATCAAGTACAACCTTTTAGGATATCCTCTGATCTTTGTAATATGTGCATTCATTGTCAATTGATCTAGAGAAAGTCAATCAGAAAAAACCCAATGAAACATTGCCAATTTTCTCACAAAATTCCATGATTAAAGCAGATACAGTCAATCGGTTCAATTTTTCCTTTAGAAAATAACCTTAATTTGGCTAGTCTTTCTTCATAGCTTAGCCCATCCATTCCCCTTACACCTTTTGTTACCCTTATCTGTAATGTTTCAGCTCTAAAATGCCCTTATTATGAAGTGGTGCCAGAGATTGTACTCAATATACCAAATGAGCGCATACTGGGGAGTTTTGTAGTGGCAGAATTTTATTTGCTTCCCTTGCTTCTATACCCTTCTTAATACATGCTAATAATTTACTTGCCTTTGCAGACGCTGTTTGGCATTGAGCACTGTTAAATAGGTTATTGACAGCTAGATTTCCTACATCCGTTTCTATTTATATAATAAATTGCATACTTATTTTTCCTACCCAAATGTGTGACAAAGTCGCCTTTGGCAATCCATACTCAAATAGATGAACAGCAGAGATTTTCAGGCTCTTTTAGCACTTTTATTCAAAAGTCAAAAAAAGACAAAAGAAATAGCTTGTTCCAGCATAAAACAAAAATCTACTTAAACAGACTATCTCACAGCTTATACCCTAGCTAGCCCCCCAAAAAAACGCTTCTGGTCTCCATCTTAAAAGCAGCTTGCACCTTGTGAGTCTGTATGTGCTCTCTCAAACTCTGCAGGCTCCAAAACACTTTCTTTCTGCAGTCCAAAACTGTCAGCTCCAGTAAACAATAATCTCTTCCAAGTCTGCTTTCCCAGTTGTCACAACTGTAGACTTACATATAGCCAGCAAGCTGTCCTGTCTTGCTTGCACTCACTGCTGTCTCACAGTGCTTAGGCCAACAGAGCCTAATGGCAAGGGGACCACATCACTTTCCCGGTGTGTCTTTTAAAAAGCCCACCACACCTACAGTAAACAATAATCTCTTCCAAGTCTGCTTTCCCAGTTGTCACAACTGTAGACTAACACATAGCCAGCAAGCTGTCCTGTCTAGCTTGCACTCACTGCTGTCTCACAGTTCTTAGGCCAACAGAGCCTAATGGCAAGGGGACCATACCACTTTCCCGGTGTGTCTTTTAAAAAGCTCACTACACCTACAGTAAACAATAATCTCTTCCAAGTCTGCTTTCCCAGTTGTCACAACTGTAGACTAACACATAGGCAGCAAGCTGAATTTTAACATTCCAGACATGAAGTTAAATTATTAAAATTGAAACAGTAAAGGTAAAAAAATGCAAGCTAACTGTTCTGTGGGGCCAATCCTGGTGAAAGTGACTTCCAAGACAAATACATTTTTTTTGTTTTGTCTGTGAAAGTGGTTCCCTTTCAAAGAGCCCAGCATACTTTTAATTATGTCTATGGAAAGTAACCACTGTTTATTTTTATTTTTTTATTTTTTTTATTTCTTCCTTTTTTGTTGGTTATTATTGTAGTTTTCTCAAATTGTAGATAGTGTTTTATAAGTGAAATAGTGGTCCTCTAAGAAGAGGCCAAGTGTCATTACATTTCTTCCTGGAAATGAAACCACTATACTATATGATTACAAAACCTCCTAGTACACAATGTTTTTTGTAAAAATACGTCCATTGTGTAGTAGATCACCCTGACTTGGGTTGTCTTCAATTGAAACTTTAATCGCATCTGGATTTGTGCACCTTGAAAAAGCAACATAGAGTTGTCCATGTGCAAAAACTGGTTCCTGTTAAAAAATACCCACAGTCTTAAAAGTTTGTCCTTCGGATTTATGCCATGATAACTGGAAATTGTCTCCTTTGAAGGACAAAAGGCAAACCACTCTCACTTGGAGCTAAATCAATTCTTGGTATAAAAACTTGTTCACCTTTTTGGGTCCCAGTCACAATTTCTGCATGTATAAGATTATCTTTTAAGGTGTGCACAATTAATCTGGTCCCATTAAAAAGTCCTTTTTTTGCATCCATATTTGGATTCATATTTCTAAATATTTCTTCAATTGCAAAAAATGTGGTGGCATTCCAGATGGGGTTAAAGAATGAATAAATTCTATACTAAAATTAGATTCACTGTCTTTATCGTCAGACAGAACTGAATCTGCACTGTAATAATTATTTTGGGGTGCGTTGAGGAATTTTAAAGTTTTGTTATTTAGATTCAAGGCATCTATATTTTTTGTTGTTAATATCGCTTTGTTTGCAATGTCTGAGTAATTGTCATTATTCAGAGCATTTAGAAATATTGCTGATATGAGTGATGGTTTCATTGGGTAAATCATGTATTTGTGGATGTTTTCCTTCTCCAGTTTGAGTCAATTACTGAATTTGTTTTGGCCTTCATATCTCATATTTAATTCTAATTTGTGGTGTGTAAATATTTTCCACAGTTTCATACATGTTTCAATGATGTCAGTCCTATTTCCATGTGGCACAACAGGTCATGTTTGCCTAAAATCTCCTCCTAACAACATCAACTTTCCACCAAATGGCAAATTATTATCCATTTAATAATCTATCAAAACATTGCAAGGCATGATATGACATCATTGTTGCCTCATCTATGATAATCAATTTACTTTTTTTAAATGTTTTGGCTTGTAAAGAATTCAGTCGAATATCTGACACTGATGTTTCTAAAATGGGAACTGGCAGTTTTAATCCACTATACACAGTTTTCCTACCCAAATGTGTGACAAAGTAGCCTTTGGCAATCCATACTCAAATAGATGAACAGCAGAGATTTTCAGGCTCTTTTAGCACTTTTATTCAAAAGTCAAAAAAAGACAAAAGAAATAGCTTGTTCCAGCATAAAACAAAAATCTACTTAAACAGACTATCTCACAGCTTATACCCTAGCTAGCCCCCCCAAAAAACGCTTCTGGTCTCCATCTTAAAAGCAGCTTGCACCTTGTGAGTCTGTATGTGCTCTCTCAAACTCTGCAGGCTCCAAAACACTTTCTTTCTGCAGTCCAAAACTGTCAGCTCCAGTAAACAATAATCTCTTCCAAGTCTGCTTTCCCAGTTGTCACAACTGTAGACTTACATATAGCCAGCAAGCTGTCCTGTCTTGCTTGCACTCACTGCTGTCTCACAGTGCTTAGGCCAACAGAGCCTAATGGCAAGGGGACCACATCACTTTCCCGGTGTGTCTTTTAAAAAGCCCACCACACCTACAGTAAACAATAATCTCTTCCAAGTCTGCTTTCCCAGTTGTCACAACTGTAGACTAACACATAGCCAGCAAGCTGTCCTGTCTAGCTTGCACTCACTGCTGTCTCACAGTTCTTAGGCCAACAGAGCCTAATGGCAAAGGGACCATACCACTTTCCCGGTGTGTCTTTTAAAAAGCTCACTACACCTACAGTAAACAATAATCTCTTCCAAGTCTGCTTTCCCAGTTGTCACAACTGTAGACTAACACATAGGCAGCAAGCTGAATTTTAACATTCCAGACATGAAGTTAAATTATTAAAATTGAAACAGTAAAGGTAAAAAAATGCAAGCTAACTGTTCTGTGGGGCCAATCCTGGTGAAAGTGACTTCCAAGACAAATACATTTTTTTTGTTTTGTCTGTGAAAGTGGTTCCCTTTCAAAGAGCCCAGCATACTTTTAATTATGTCTATGGGAAGTAACCACTGTTTATTTTTATTTTTTTATTTTTTTTATTTCTTCCTTTTTTTTTTGGTTATTATTGTAGTTTTCTCAAATTGTAGATAGTGTTTTATAAGTGAAATAGTGGTCCTCAATGAAGAGGCCAAGTGTCATTACATTTCTTCCTGGAAATGAAACCACTATACTATATGATTACAAAACCTCCTAGTACACAATGTTTTTTGTAAAAATACGTCCATTGTGTAGTAGATCACCCTGACTTGGGTTGTCTTCAATTGAAACTTTAATCGCATCTGGATTTGTGCACCTTGAAAAAGCAACATAGAGTTGTCCATGTGCAAAAACTGGTTCCTGTTAAAAAATACCCACAGTCTTAAAAGTTTGTCCTTCGGATTTATGCCATGATAACTGGAAATTGTCTCCTTTGAAGGACAAAAGGCAAACCACTCTCACTTGGAGCTAAATCAATTCTTGGTATAAAAACTTGTTCACCTTTTTGGGTCCCAGTCATAATTTCTGCATGTATAAGATTATCTTTTAAATTGTGCACAATTAATCTGGTCCCATTAAAAAGTCCTTTTTTTGCATCCATATTTGGATTCATATTTCTAAATATTTCTTCAATTGCAAAAAATGTGGTGGCATTCCAGATGGGGTTAAAGAATGAATAAATTCTATACTAAAATTAGATTCACTGTCTTTATCATCAGACAGTACTGAATCTGCACTGTAATAATTATTTTGGGGTGCGTTGAGGAATTTTAAAGTTTTGTTATTTAGATTCAAGGCATCTATATTTTTTGTTGTTAATATCGCTTTGTTTGCAATGTCTGAGTAATTGTCATTATTCAGAGCATTTAGAAATATTGCTGATATGAGTGATGGTTTCATTGGGTAAATCATGTATTTGTGGATGTTTTCCTTCTCCAGTTTGAGTCAATTACTGAATTTGTTTTGGCCTTCATATCTCATATTTAATTCTAATTTGTGGTGTGTAAATATTTTCCACAGTTTCATACATGTTTCAATGATGTCAGTCCTATTTCCATGTGGCACAACAGGTAATGTTTGCCTAAAATCTCCTCCTAACAACATCAACTTTCCACCAAATGGCAAATTATTATCCATTTAATAATCTATCAAAACATTGCAAGGCATGATATGACATCATTGTTGCCTCATCTATGATAATCAATTTACTTTTTTTAAATGTTTTGGCTTGTAAAGAATTCAGTCGAATATCTGACACTGATGTTTCTAAAATGGGAACTGGCAGTTTTAATCCACTATACACAGTTCTGCCACCTTCTAACAAAAGTGCGGCAATTCCAGTTGTTGCAAATGGCATTGCTATTTGACCCTGTGCTTGAATGTAACTCATCAAACAATTGTACAGATAAGTTTTTCCTGATCCACCAAGACCATCTAGATAGAAATAACGGTCTTTGACCATTTTATCATCTGTAGCATTTGTGATGGCATTAAATGCTTCCAATTGTAACGTTTTTAAAGTTGCTAGTTTTTCTTGTGTTTTTTATTTTTGAATGTCATAGTCATCAAAGTTGATGTCATCTATAAGTCCTGAATCAGGTAAATTAAAACTTGCACAATTTAATCCATGAACAAGAAATATTTCTTGAATTTCCATTAAAGTTTTTAAGAGTGCAACGGGCTCATTGTAATGTTTCAAGAAGTCTTCCGACATATTTAATTTAAATGTTTCCAACAAAGTAAATGCATCAGGTACATTGCAAAAGATGCAAATGAATGCAAATTGTTCTCTCATTTGCTTTGACATTTGACATAGTGCTGCTTCTTCCAGACACCTCTCCCATTCTGTATCATCTGCTATGAGGTTTTGATGTCTTGCAGCTAATAGGAAAGTATCATAAACTATGTCATTCACTGTGCGTAGATGTTCATAACTTTGTGCACCGGAAAATGTAAAAGAAGTAATTTTAAACTGAAATTTTCAATGTCTCTTGGAATCACGGTATAAATTTGTAGTATCATTTTATGAGTATCTCTTTTTCGTTGTCCCCATAGACCATTTACAAATACATAGTTATATGGAATCTCAATGTAAAAAAATTGTCTGGCATGAGTGTCCTGGCAGTTTAATTGAAACCATTCAGTAAGTATTTTTGCTCTATGTTCACTTTGGGCTAAGGCAGTTTTTTCATTGCCTGCAGTAAAGCAAACAAACTCACTTTGTGGCAAATGTACAGCTAATCGATACACAGCATGTGACTGATCATGCATCTCAAATTTCAGAAGACGCCACATTGCTTCCAGAGCACTGACATAACGAGCATCTAAATATTTGGAAAGTTTGACTTTTAAAATTGGATTTTCCTTTTCGTTTGCTGCACATTGCACAACAACAGTTGCTGCATCATATCCTTTGTATATATATTTATACACATATTGGATGGATTTAATAGAAGTGCAAGCTTCCACATTTATGTGTGCATTGTAATTCATGAGCAAATGTGGATTGTATCGAACAACATATCTATTATCAACCTTTTGTCCATGGATAATAGCTGTTTGTCCTTGTCTTCTTTTATACAAAGGGTATTCATTTCAATTAGCAAAAGTTTGGAAATTGTTTTGTACATTTTTTATTTTCCATACATGGTGAATTTGGATTGATATCTCCGCATGGACCATAAATCATTCTGTGTGTTAGACTCTCAAAACATTTTGAATATTTTTATGGATGATGGCAGTTCAGCAGTAATTACTGAATCCACTCTGTCTGCAGTATTCAACTTTTTTGAAATTCAATGGTAAAAACAAAAGCCACACATTTTCCAAATAACTGTGCTTTAGTTATATCAAGTATTAATGAATTACTATTATTATTTGCCGGCGTATAAGATGACTTTTTTGCCCTGAAAAACATGCCTCCAAGTGGGGGGGTCGTCTTATACGCCGGGTGCACTTTGTCTGCGCAGAGCTCGTGTCGGTCACAGGGAAATGCAGGGGCGGGCCAGAGGCGCTGCGGTAGTGCCGGTCACAGAGAGATGCAGGGGCGGGCCGGAGGCGCTGCGGTCGCGTTGCAGGGGCGGGCCAGAGGCGCTGTGGTCATGTTGCAGGGGCGGGCCGGAGGCACTGTGGTAGCGTAACAAACTCTATATTTTGAGTGGCAATGTTGGGGGTCGTCTTATATGCCCAGTCACCTTATACGCCGGCAAATACGGTACGTTTTATTTTGAATACTCTTGTCACTAAATCTGGTCGGTCAGAAGTAGTTTGTCCAAGATTCAAATTTTCCTTGATCTCTGGCCATTGTGGATTACATGTGAATGTAATGAATAAATCTGGTTTTCCAAATTTTGTGACAACAGCCATGGCATCATTATATCTTTCTCGCATATTGCGAGGAGATCCTTGGAAAGTGGATGGCAAAATGATTGCTCTTCCAGCTGGAATGTCTCTGTTGGTAGCCAATTCAACGACATAATCCATCAATTCAAAATATTGTTCTACTCAAAGCTTATTTTGTTGAAATTTTATAAAATTTTGATTATTTGCTTTGACTTGAAGATAGGGATCAATAATTGTTGTGTGAGTTTGTCCCCACATAAAATAGGATTAAAATAATCCTGAACAGCAGTTTGTGCCACTTTATATTCCAGCATAGAAATATTGCATCTAACGCAAACTTTATTATTGGGATAATTTTTTGCAATTGTAATTTTGGTTCACATCCAGGTTCACCATTTGGAAAGAAAATGGGATATGTCATTGGATCCAAATTACAACTTAATATATTTATGTTTATAAAAGGTTGGTCTTCATTGCGTGGATATATTCTAATATCCTGCTGAAAAGGTGGTTCACCATCTTCATTTTTAAAGACCATGGCAACCAAAATTTACTGTTGGTAAATTATGCTGTCTTTGATCAGTGTTGCAATCTCTTTTTAAAACCATATTTACTCTTGGCATTGTCAATTGATGTATTTGAGCATGTTGCTGTTGCTCTTTTTCAACCTGTGCTAATTGTTTGTATGCTTGACTGTATGGGTTGTTGGACATAATTTTATCCAGCTGTTCAAAGACTATGTGGAAACACTGTTTATTTTCCAGGAAGCATCATCCTTTGTTCAACAGCTTCCATTGTATCTAAGACATATAACTCTGCAAATTTCCTTTGCTCTGCTTCTTGTGGGTGTAAATGTGAAGTGTGGTGGTTAATTTGTCCTTGAACTCTAAAACAGTAAGGACATTTTCTGCTAATGCAGCACCCATTACGCAAATGAAATTGCACTGTTATAAGACCTGATGTTTTTCTTTCAATTAATATAATTTGGAAATGTTGGATCACTTATAATACTTTGTAAGTAATCTGGAAATGTGTGTCTTTGTGGAAGTCTTACCTTTGCTTTCTGACAGCAACTAATGAAGTCTCCATTAGTTGGTCTTTCCTTGAGAAAATGATAGGCCCCACAAAACTGACAAACAACATTGAGTAATCCACAATAATGAGTGTCTACTATTAGTGCTCTAATAAACACAGCATCCTGAGCTTCGTCAACATAGATATCACTACAACTTTCTATATCTATATTGGTGTTATGTGTATGAACAATGGTGTCAATAGGCAATATTGGATAATTCGGCAATGTTTCATAGACATGTTTTTGTTTACTTTTTCTTTTCTATAAAGCTCCAGCACACTCACTTTGTGCTTTCTTACTCATTTTTATTTTATTTAAAAGTCTCTGGCGGTCTTCTTCTCTTAAGCGTTGTGGAGGACTGTGCATCTCTCCACCTTTGCTTCCTTTCCCTTGCCACTCTTCTTTTGCGTTTAATCCTGTCTTCTCTGCTGTCCGCCATTGTAATCTGTAATTGTAAATACAGGTGTAAGATGTCATGTTTTTTTGTGCTGTACATATTGTTTGTAGCTGCTCTCAATCCAAAGCTAAATAGCATTAATTAAAGAATGCAATGATTTGAAAAGAATTTTGAATTTTTCCATGAAATAAATGAAACCATTTTTTTTTATTGGCATACATTAAAAAGCAAAGCACTGCACATATATATATATATATTGATAAGTATTTTTTGTTGTTGTAATAATTAATTATTAAGTCATTAATAAATGAATATACCTTAATGAATTAATCAATAACTGACATCAATGGTAAACCTAAAGAGTTAATTATGTTTTCCTAAAGAAGGGCAAACAGAAACAGCTATGAGTATAGATGGGGCATAAAATAATGTGCAATTATGTAATTTCCTTAATGATGAAATCAATTTACTTCTGAGGTCTAAAAAAAGTTAATTAGATAAGCATATATGTATGCCTGTTTTTTTTTTTGTTATTCTAAATTAATAATTAAATACTAAAGGCCTCATTCATTTGCAAGTTGTACAATGCAATAGGGCACTATATAAGCACATAGCATATTTTTTGTATTTTTTTTTTCAACCTTAGTTTTGGATAGATGTTCATTAACTAAAAATGTATGTCAAAATAATATGCTATATCCTTATATAGAGCCCTATTCAATTTTGTAAATTGCAATTGAATGAGGCCCTAAATAAATATAGGTTAATTAATTAATCATTGACTGTCATCAATACAAAACAATAAGGGCATCATGAAATCATATACCTGTAAAATTGATGTTCTTTGAGAAAAATCCTTGAGAATTCACTCTCTGTCTTCAGTCAGGTGCAGAGATGAGTAATCTGTGAAATCACATGAAAATCATTTTTATGTTTGTACTCAATTAATTCATGAGTGAATGAAACTATGATGTTTAATTTGCATAGATGCAAAATATAAATGCATAATCATCAATATATTCATAAATAAAATGATTACATTTTAAATGTAGCACATGTCAGAACGTAAGAAAGTGCTTTAAACATTGAAGTGCTTTGAAGGTCCTATCCCTGTCGGACAATTATATGCACTCCAGATATGTAAGTGCTTTGTAAAATGTACATATTTTTTTTACTATTAAATAGTTAAGCATTAATGTATTAATAAACTTTACGCAGTTTAAAATGTTATATTTTTTTTCTTAATGATTAATAATTAATAAATTAAAGTACATTATTAATTAATTATTCAATGAATTAATATATTACAAACAGCTAAGCATGAAAGGATTGATAAACTAAAGCAAATGTAAATTATAACTTTGTTGCTCAAATTTTTTAACTAATCTTTTTTTTAACAATAATTAATTTTTAAATTATTTATTAATGATTATTAATATACTTTACCTATTTGTATTTAATATTCAGCAATCAGTATCCTGAAGAGGTAAAAATGTCTTTAGATTTTCTGGCAGCAGAAAATGTCCACTCAGACTCCTGAGAAGAAAGTGTCAGTTATGTGGCAAGTGTGCCCTATATATAGGCTGCGCGGGCGAGACAAAACCGTTGGTTTAGGTGGGAAATCCGCCATTTCACAATCTTACAGCCTTATTAAATTGCGATTCAGCCAATTGAAAATGGCTCTATATAAGCACAGAGCATATTTTTTTACAGAAGTTTTTAGTTAGCAAACTTCTATCCAAAAGCAAGGTCTTCACTAACTAAAAACTTCTGTAAAAAAAATATGCTGTATGCTTATATAGAGCCCTATTCAATTGGATGAATCACAATTTAATAAGGCTGTATATGTGTACATTTATAAGTTAGTATTGTAAAATGGCGGCATTAGTCTATGTTTTACTCGTTCTGCGATCATTTCACGTCCTTCCTATAAGAATTTTTCTACCGCGTATGTCGCTGGCTGTGCTTTGCGTGGTTTGGGGTCGTGTAGCCTCGTTTTCATTTTTTTCGCCAACCATTTTTTTTGTTTTTGTAGTTCGACAATTATAATATGTGACTAGCGACTTGCCCGTCAAAAAATGACGGCAATGAGATGTGCATGTTTGTAAATGTGTTTGGTCGGTAATATACGTATTTGACACTTATAACCTTTTTCTTATATTGAAAGAAGTACAATTATTATGTTAAACATGTTTATTTTTTGAACATTGTATTTTTTTGTTGAGGAACTCTTCAAATGTTTTTTTGTAAAAGTGGTAACATTTGAATGTAAGAACAGTTGAACATTGGATTAATGAGTATTGTAAACTTGACATAATGTTTTTTTAACATGCAACTTGTAGACTAAGAACTGTTAAACAAAATATATATTGAATCCAGAGGAAGGCAAACAGTAAAAACCCTCCTTAAACGTAGCCAATTGTATCAAAGAGGGGGGAAAATGAATTCCTTCCTGACCCCATTAACTGGCGATCGGATTACTCCCATAGAGTGGCACATAGAGTTTCCTATGTGGAAGAGTGGTTCTCTAAAAAGAGAACGCGAGACATTTAAGTTCGTCCGCGATGTGTAACCACTGTTGTCTATGTGCTTTGCCATTGTATAAAGTTTATTATGGAAATAGTGGTGCTGTAAAAAGTTTGTCAGTGACATAAAAAGTAATTATTGAAATTAAACCAAGGTTCTCTATATTTTTGCTTTGTTTTTTGTTGTTAAATTGTCCTACAGGTCATTTTTTACTTTTGTTTGCAGTTTGTGTGGCATGGGTTGTGTTTCTTGGAATGAAAGTTACAGTACTTCATAGTAGACAATGTTTTTGGTAAAAATGCGTCCATACTCTAATATATCACCTTGACTTTCATTGTTTTCAATGTAAACATTAATAGCCTGTGGATTTTTGCACCTTGAGAAGGCAACATACTATTGGCCATGTGCAAATACTGGTATACCCACAGATTTGAAAGTTTGTCCTTGTGATTTATTAATGGTCATGGCAAATGCCATGATGATGGGAAATTGTCTTCTTTGAAGTACAAAAGGAAGGCTACTTTCACTAGGTGCCACATCTATCCTTGGTATGAAAACTATCTCCCCTTTATGGGTACCAGTTAGAATGTCAGCATCTATGAAATGGTCCTTTAATTGTTGAACAATTAATTTTGTCCCATTGCATAGGCCTTTTTTGGGTTCATATTTTGCAGTAGCATGACAATTGCACCTTTCTTTAGCTGCAAAATATGTGGTGGCATTCCAGAAGAAGTTAATTGGTTTATGAATTCAGTAGAAACGTTTACCTGACTTTCTTTGTCATCACCAAGTACAGAATCAGCACTGTGATAATTTTTTTGTGGTGCATTAATTTTTTTTAATATTTCATTATTGAGGAGCAATGCATCCTTATTTTTGCATGTTAGGATGACTTTGTTGGCAAGTTCTTAATGGTCCTCATTATTTATTGTAGTTTGAATATAGCCGATATATATTTGCAAATCATATGAGCTGGGATGTGCACAGTGTCCTCAGGTAAATTTGGGATTCGTTCTGTTTTTCCTTCTCCAATTGTAATAAGCCAATAATTGAAATCATTTTCTCCTTCTGATCTCATATTTTGTTGTAATTAAAGATGGGTAAAATGTTTCCATAGAGTACTTGACTTTATACATGTTTCGATAATGTCGGTTCGATTTCCATGTACAACGACAGGTAATGTTTGTATAGAATCGCCACCTAACAACATTACCTTTCCACCAAATGGCAAAGTATTATCCATGATTTCACGAAGCAAACGGTCAATACATTGTAGGGCATAGCATGACATCATTGTAGCCTCATCTATTGTAATTCATTTACTTTTTTTTTATTTTTTTTTGCTTGTAATGATGTCATTTGAATATCCGACACTGATGTTTCTAAAATAGGCACTGGCAGTTTAAATCCACTATGCACAGTTCTTCCACCTTCTAACAAAAGTGCGGCAATTCCAGTGGTTGCAAATGCCAGTGCTATTTGACCTTGTGCTCGTACAAAACTCATCAATAAATGATATAGATAAGTTTTTCCTGATCCGCCAGGTCCACCGAGATAGAAATAATGCTCTTTGACCATGTCATCATCTAGGGCATTTTTGATCGAATGAAATGCTTGAAATTGTAATGTATTTAAAGTTGCAAGTCTTTCTTCTGTTCTTTCTGTTTGTAGTTGAATGTCATAGTCTTCAAAGTTGAAGTCGTTTATAAGACCTGGATCTGGGAGATTAAAACTTGCGCAACTTAATCCATGATTTAAAAAGACCTCTTGAATTTCCATTAATGCTTTTAATTGTGCAATTGGCTCATTGTATCATTGCATAAAGTCTTCAGCCATATTCGTTTTAAATTTGTCCCACAAAGCTAATGCATTTGGAGCATTTGAGAAGATACAAATGAATGCAAATTGTTCTCTCATCTGCTGTGGCATTTGACATAGTGCTGCTTCTTCTAGACATCTTTCCCATTCTGTATCATCAGCTAGTAAGTTTCTATGTCTTGCAGCTAAATGGAAGGATTCATATACAATGTCATTAACAGTTCTTAAGTGTTCAAAACTTTGTGCACCAGGAACATTTAAAAGTAGCAGTCGTAAGCAGAAACGTTCAAGGACTCTTGGACTGACAGTGTAAATTCTTGGTATTATTTTATTTCCCTGGCTTTTTCTTTGTCGCCATAATCTATTAACAAAAACATAATGATATGGAATGTCAATATATAACAATTCCCTTGCCTGTAAATCAGTTTAATTTAATTGAAATCATGCAGTTAGTGTAGTATGGCGATGCTCACTTTGTGCCAATGCATTCGTTTAATTTTCAGCATGGAAATACACTAAATGTCTTTGTGCCAAATGCACATCTAATCTATATACAGCATGTGATCGATCGTGCATTTCAAATTTGAGAAGACACCACATAGCTTCTGGCGCACTCACATAGTGAGCATCTAAATGAGATGCAAGTTCATCATGTACTAACTCAGTGCTTTCGGTATTTTCAGCACTTTTCACGACTACAGTAGCTGCATCATAGCCTTTGTAAATATATTTGTAGACATATTTAATGGATTTTATAGAAGTGCAGGCTTCTACATTAATGTGTGCATTATACTTCATGAGTAAATGTGGATTGTATGGTACCACATATCTATTGTGGGCGTTTTTGCCACAAATAATGGCAGTTTGTCCCTCTCTTCTTCTATATAATGGATACCCATCACTATTGGCATAGGTTTTGTCTGTATAATCTTTTGGAAATTCTTTTGTACATTTCTTATTTTCCGTATATGGTCACTATGGATTAATATCTCCACTAGGTCCATGAATCATACAATGAGTTACAATCTCATATAGTCTACCATGTAGTTCTGGATCTGGTAGTTCAGCAATAATGACTGAATCCACTTTGTCACCAGTATCTAACTTATCTTTTTCTTGAAGAATTATAAGAATATGTGCATGTGGAAGTCCTCTTTTCTAAAATTCACTAGTATAAACATAAGCCAGACATTTTCCAAACAACTGAGTTATGGTTATGTCACGTGTTAATTAATTTTATTTTATTTTTAAAACTCTGGCCACTAAATCTGGTCTATCGAAAGCAGTTTGGCCGATTATTAAATTTTGTGTAATCTCTGGCCATTGGGGATTACATGTAAATGTAATAAATAAATCAGGTTTCCCAAATTTGGTGACAATAGCCATGGCATCATTGTATCTTTGTCGCATATTGCGAGGAGATCCCTGGAAAGAAGATGGTAAAATGATGGCTTTGCCAGCTGTCATGTCTCTGCTTGTAGCAACCTCAGCGACATAATCCATCATTCCACAATACTGTTCTACACGTATTTTATCTTGTTGATATTTTTTGAGGTTTAAATTATTGGCCTTAACTTGCAAATAGGAATCAATAATCCATTGTTGTGTTAGTTTTCCACCACATAAAATTGGATTGAATGTATTTCGAATGGCAATTTGAGCTACTTTAAATTCAAGCATAGAAATATTATTTCGCACTCGTACTTTAGAATTTGAGTAATTCGGAAGGGTTAATTTTGTATCCCAACCTGCTTCTCCGTGTGGAAAAAATATTGGATATGTCATTGGATCTACATTTGTACTTAAGATACTTCTATTAATGAAAGGTTGCTCCTCATTTCTGGGATATATTCTAATGTCTCTCTGAAATGGTGGTTCTACTTCATCATTTTGAAACACCATTGCAACCTCATTTGATGTTGGCAAATTATAACAGCGTTTATCAGTATGTCTATCTCTTTTAAGAACCATATTGACCTTTGGGATTGGCAATTGATGTATTTCTGCATGAAGTTGTTGTTTTCATTTCTACTTCTGCCATTTTTTTGTAAGCTTGAGTGTAGGGGTTATTAGCCATAATTTTATCTAGCTCTATAAAAACACTGGGTAAGCATTTTTTATTTTCTTGAAGCTGCATACGTTGGTCAACAGCTTCCATTGTATCTAGGACATATAGTTGAGCAAATTTTCTTTGCTCTCCTTCCTCTGGATGTAAATGTGAAGTACAATGGTAAATTTGTCCTTGGACTTTAAAGCAGTAAGGGCCATGTCCTGGCACATTAGCAACTGTATGTTTGTTTTGAAATTTTTGTAGTTGGGAAAAGCAGGCTCAGTCATAATGCTTTGTAAATATGGTGGGAATTGTTGTCTTTCTGGAAGTTTGACCGTGCCTTTTTGACAGCAACTAATGAACTGTCCATCTCTGGGTCTTTCCTGTTTGAAATGATAAGCCTCACAAAACTGACAGAAAATATTCATGTCACCACAATTATTAACCTCTACTGTTAATGAGTAAGTAAACTTAAGTAACTTAAGTAAAGGACAATTTGAAGAGAAAATATCATTCTGAGTTTGTAAATCATCATTGGAAATGTTATCTGATTGTTCAGAAACAGGTTCTAAATGCTTTGGTTTTTTAGTTGCCTTCTTATGTGTAGATTTTATTATTTCAGCTGATAGTCTTTTGCTTGCAAGTCTTTTCCGTTCTTTTTCTCGTCAAATTTCCATCTGCTCCGGCGTCTGCTGGTTTGTCCATCTTTTTTGCCGTTCTCTAGTTTGCCCGCTTATCTTTTCCTGTTTCTTGTCAGTATCAGCCATATTAATCTGTAAATAAAAAGAATGTATTATTAGTTTAGTTTGTGATTGTAATTTGTTTTGTAAGTGCTTGTTTGTGTTTTTTTTGTACTACGTTTTTTTGTGTACAACAGTGTTGTCATTATAGATTTCGGTTGTGTGTATGGGATTATAGGTTATTGTAGATTAACTTGCTTTATAGTGTTAAATTAGTATTTGTTATTTTATTTATTAATTTTTTTGTGGACGCTACTTTTGAGATTGTGGATTTGGCTTATAGGCATAGCACAGGCAAGGGCATTGTGGAGTAAATTTTGTAAATGGTACCAATATTTGGATTATTTTGTTGTTTTCTGTAGGCAATTGTTGTAATTGTAGGATTATCTTTTACTTTTAGGCTTATAGGGTGTGGGTCAGAAAAGAGGCTTTATTGTCGTTTTTTGTAGGTGTTACTAATATTTGTTGTAGTATCCTATTTTCTGTGTCTGTTTAGATTGTGGGTTTAAAGTTGTAGGTTAGGGCCCAGAGAAGAGGATTTATTGTTGAATTTGTTATGTGTTAGCAGTATTTGTTGTAGTATCCTGTTTTCTGTTGGCCTCGTTTGGTCTGATCAATTTAACTTATGGGTTAGTGTTAGAGGTTGGTGTAGCTAAAACAGGATTCCTTTTTACATTTGAAATGTGTCAACAATATTTGTTGAAGGATCATGCTTTGTGTGCCTCATTATTGTTGCTCGTTGCTTCTTATTTTCTTTTCTTTTTCATGTTGACATTGCTGCACAGCAAACATGGTTTGCTTTTTTCTCTTTTTTTACTTGTTGTACTATACCTTAGAAGTCTTATTTGGGGATAAATATCACTGGATCTGGTGCTGCAAATCTTTGTGCGACAGTCTTCAGACAGTGTCTGTTGTAAAAGAGAAAGAGAAATGTTCTTTTATTGTAATTTATTTTGGAACAACAACATCTTTAATTTTTTTGCAAAGCAATGTCTTAGCGTTTTTGGTTTGTTTTTTGTGTGTAAAATCCTGGTGATTTGAGAGTGTGTGTGAAACCGTGCAGCTCTGGATAATAATGGAATAGAATCCGGTTTTGTTTACACCACTGTTGTAATTGGATTATTGTTTTACTGTAGTAGTTTGTGGCCCATAAAAAAGGATTATTATTTTTTGAATTGTCTATGTGTTATCAGGATTTGTTATACTATCCTGTTTTTTGTGCCCCACTTTTGGACTGATAGATTTTGGTTGTGGGTTAGGGTTAGAGTTTCTTGCAGACTAAACAGTAATGTTTGTTCTATTTTCTATATGTTAGCAATGTTTGTTCGACTATCCTGTTTTGTGTCCACTACTTTTGGGTTGCTCCATTTGGCTTATGGGTCAGAATTAGAGGTTGTTGCAGACTAAACAGGAATGCTATGTTTATTTTCTATATGTTCCCAATATTTGGTATAGTATCCTGTTTTGTGTCCGCCACTTATATTTTACTTATGGTTTCTGTTCAGATGTTTTTGCCTAGTAAACAGTCTTTATTGTTGTATTTTATATATCTTAGCAATATTTCTTCAAGTGTGGTGTTTTGTGTTTACTGTAATTTGTATTGAGGCTTCTTATTTGTTTTTCTTTTCCTTTTGATATTGGTGGGCAGCAAACTGGCTATTATTGTATTTTTTTTGTACTTGTTATACTATACCTGGATTTAAGTCTTTTTGCTGTATGAATGACAGAGGGTCCCCTACTGCCAATGTTGATTCGCCAGTCTTCATGTAGTGTCTGTTTCCAAAGAGAAAGAGAAATGGTTAATTGTAGTGTGTTTTTTTTTTTTTGGAAGAGCATGGTCTTTTTCTGCATGTAATGTATTTTTGTATCTTACTTCTTCTTTTTTCTTTGTCTGGTTTAAAATTGATCACCTTTCACAGTCCACGCAGCAAATTCAAGAGTGACGCTGTTGATGCAGAGTCTGTTGGAAATGTGCAAAAAAAGGAAAATATTGAGATGCAGGCTAAATATGTATGTGTGGAAATGTTTTTTTGTGACATTATTTTGTGGAAATGGATGTCCCTTTACTATCTTTTTTTTATTTGTTGGAGTTAAGGTGAGCTTCTTGTAGGGCCCATACACTTATGTGTGTATTTGAAATGTTACTATACATGAATCCAGTGGTTCGTGTCAATCTTAGAAATCCCCTTTTTTTTATTATTTTTGGGGTATTTCTTAATAGATTAAATGTATTATAGCTTACCTCTTTGTTGGAATTTGAAGTTGTAAATTGGGAAGGAATTCTCTTCTGAAGTAACGCCAGTAGTGAACTGCCCAGTCACACTGTTCATCACCTGAGGAGAAATGTAGACTTTTCTGGAAAGTGTGTAGTATTTATAAACTTTGAGGTGCTTCAAACCGTTAGAACGCAATACGCATGTGCTATCTGCGTTCCACGCTTGAATTTGCGTTCCAGCCGCCTTTCGCGTGTAATAGTTATGTGATTGATGTAAAATGGTGGCAAATTTCAGTGTAGTACGTGCTGCATAGTGGGTGTTACGTGCCGCCTGAAGTGTTCTTGAGTGTTTGTTTCGTTTTGCGAGTAAGTGTAGTAATTTTGCGTCCTTAGCCTCGTTTTAGTTTTTTTCGGTGGCCATTTTTTCTATCGCTTAGGTGATTTTCGTGTCTGTAAACTCATGAATTTGTAGTTAAATTGAGGTGTAACTTCACTTGCAGAGGTGCTGTGTGCCTACGACCCCCCCCCCCCCCCCGCAGTGGGCAAGCTTTTTATGTGTTTGTTGTGTGTATTAATTGTGTCTTTAATGTTTTCACGTGCGCTAGATTCAGGCGCTAATATCGTGTTTTTGCGAGTTCGTACTGTTTTTTTGTCTAAGTCCCGCGGCTCGTATTTCTAGATGCTAAGTCTGGCTTATTACAGCCAACGTGGGAGCAGATAGGGGGAGTATACCCCGGTATTGGTGAGAACCCCAGGAACATTTTAAGCCATATATTGTGGCATTTTGTCACACAAGACTAAAAACAAGGCCTAAGCAAATGTCAGCCTGCAGCCTGGATTTTTGTTCTGCTAGCAGAACAGCATAGGGGGTGAGGACACTATACAATCACACTCCCAAGGGGGACACCTATCAAAACAATAAATACAGGACAGCCTTGAAAGCCTACACTGACCTTACCATTGCTCTGCCATAGCACAGAGCCAGAAGAAACTACTACTCAGGAGAACTGCCTTCCTCTGGATCAATTAACAATCAATAATTTAACTGAATACTGCAGAGATCTTAAAAGGTTGAACTTAATGGACTAAATATCTTTTTTTCAACCTCAATTACTATGTAATTATGTAACTATGAACCACTCCCGCTTTTTGCAACACAGACACTAACAGAGGGAACAGCACTGGAGCAAGAGGGTCAGTGCAAAATGTAATTAACCAAATTGTGAAATGTAATTTAAAAATTTAGAGAAAACCACCCCTTGTGCACTCTCTTTCCCCTAAGGAATATCCACAATTACCTGGCTTAATCACATCATCAACCCCACAAAGTCCTCTAGATGGGCCTCCCAAACAAATGTATACTAAAACAGTGATTGACAATATAAACAGATACCCATTCTATTATTATTATTATTAATATTATTAGCATTTATTTGTAAAGCGCCAACATATTCCGTAGTGCTATACATAAGTTAAGTTACAGGTAATGACAAGTTCAAGATTCACACATTGCAAAGAATGGACGGCCCTGTCTTTGAGCTTGAAATCCAGTGTCCATAGCGCTTTCCCTAAAGCACCTTGCAGGATTGAAACTTGCAGACTTACAATCTAAACCTCTGATGGGTGCTGAGCCTATTCAACCAAAGCTTGAGGCCTCATCTATGTTTTGCCACCCATAGCTAACACCATAACATTATGTCCTACCTAATTACACACATCAGCAGCAGCATTTGATGCTTTTTGGACTGACACAATAATCTTATCCTGCTCCCTATCAACAATCTCTGCTCACTAAGAACACTATGTACAAAAAGTAGAGCCTATGTCACTTGAAGGGTTCTGGTCCCTTCCGCTTAACCCTCAAGTTGGGTTACTCTATGTGAATTAACTACTGCAACGCTATATTAACTACTGAAAAACTGCTCCATTATCAACTTCTTCTGCTCCATTATCAACTACTACTTATCCATCTTATATACAGAATGGACATTCCTATTAAGACATAAAGATGGATAAACCCAAGAAAAGCCTGCAATCTAAAGGCATACCAGATCATTTAAAACCACAGACACAGGGCCATTCACCTCCCTTGGACCCTATTCCAGGCTCCTCAGATAGCTCTGACACAGAGGAGGTTCTTGGATGGCCACAACAGCATATGGATCTATCAGATACCTTCCTGGCCAAGTTAGATAGCTTGCTACAAGCACTTTCCAATGTAGTCAGAAAAATCAAGCCGTGAGATGCAGCTCCTTCTGACAGCAAGAACTGAGATAAGGAAAACCTTCATCTGGCGTACAATGCCAGAGTCACAGACACAAGAATATAGAACCTTTTCAACATCCCAGGAGGAAGCCTACAGAAACATAAACAGCCACAAAACAGGATCCAGGTTTCTCTTGTAGTGACATATAACCCCCAACTTGAGGCTCTCATCAGGATAGGAAAATAACTGCAAACAATACAACACACAGTTGAGAAACTTAAAATAGTTTTTTCCAGAGGCTCCTCTGCTATACTACAGACACCACCTAGCCTGAAACATTATTAGGGTTGATAATTAGGGTTGATAATTAGTGTTGCCTTCACTAGGCAACAACAGGGGGTACCCCTCGATGCCTACGAGAGAGATATGCTACCTGTGCACCAATATCATAAAATCTGTGGTACTATAGATCATCTAATTTGGTATAGCCTCATCATGTGTGTGACATGTCCAAATGCAGGACTTTATGTGGATGAAACAGAAAAATAACTACATAATAAGATTGACACACACAGATTAAATATTAACAAAAAGAGAATAGAAACTCTAGTGGGATCCCATTTCAGTCCAAATGTACACAACAAAGATCTAAGAGTCATAATATTAATGGAGAACTTTAAGACGTAGAAAGATGAAAATTATAAATTACAGTCTAATTATATTTGTTTGCTGTGCATAGTCTATTAATACAGTATGCTATTTAGTGTGTTTCCCCTCCAGCAGAGCTATGTATCTCCTACTACCTGTGTCATCAGGCGCATGGCCAGCTAAAGATAACATCTTACCAGTTCTGCTTCAGACTGAGCATGCTCAGTAATGGGGGGCAGGGCTATGATGGTTCATGTACTGTCACGGGGTGGGCTTGTAGGGCAGCTGCAAGCATGTTACTGTAGAATTGTTTCCTCTGTGTAGTCAGTGGGGGCGGACATAATGATGTCATAACCGGGATGGTGACATCAGCCTAGCCTACTTCCAAGCTCCATGATAACCCAGAACACAGGTCAAGCTGGTCTCTACACTGATAGACACAAGTAGGAGGAGATACGCTGCTCTGCTTGAGGAGAAAACAGGCAGCTAAAAAGCAAAGAAAAAATGTCCGCTTTTATTTATTTTAAACTGCATAGTGTTTTTAATATGTCCAGCAAAACAAACAAATGAGCATTACACTACATTGTTCGTTTAAGTGGAGTTTAAGTATTTTGTATATTTATTACATTAGTACCAAATTATTTTATTATTATTATTAGTAGAATTAATATTATTAATATTAATTATTATCATTTTTTTTAATTAGTTTTATTAGTATTGGTTATTATTATTATTATTATTATTATTATTATTATCAACAACTTTACAGTTTACATGTAATGATTGAGCCTGAAGTAATGGCTGGAAATCCCTCTGGTGTGTGTATTCTTTTTTGGTTGTCACAATCAACTCCCACTGAGATGTGTATCTCGGTGACGGTGTGTTGGAATAATACAAAGTATTTTCCGACTGGGTGATGGCGTGTGCAGAGGGTTTAAGTTGCTGATGCTTGCAGAGTGTATCTTATCTATAAATTTATATCAATAAAAATGTTTTATTTATTCCTTCAAGACCCTTATCATTGTTTTTTTGTGGGTAGAGGATCACTCTACAAGCATCAGCAAATTAAACCTTCTACACACGCCATCACCCAGTTTATCTGTTTTGTATACTCATAAACATTGTGTCTTTTTCATTCTGGTCTCCAAATGAAAAAACATTTTATTAGTTTACTAAGCTGGCTTATATCTTAATGTTTCTGCTGGTTCTGTCCTTGCCTGTTTCAGTGTTCCTGTGCTGACTATGTAGGCTGGGCACTGAGGTTAAGATCAAATTCAAAAACTAGAGGGATTCCTGTAGCAGAAAGCAGTAGGTGTTAGGGTGCATGTGATCCCCCATCTCTGGGTCGTGACATATTTCTGTTACAACTAATTTGTACAGCAAATTATTTGCTGGCAATAAATATTCTGTAAATATGAAATGCTTTGAATCTTTATTTTACCTCTAAAGGTTGCTAATGTACAGCATATAATTAGTGATGTCGCGAACATAAAATTTTCGGTTCGCGAACTGCGGACGCGAATTTCATCAAATGTTCGCGAACGGGTGAACAGGGTGAACCGCCATAGACTTCAATGGGCAGGCAAATTTCAAAACCCACAGGGACTCTTTCTGGCCACAATAGTGATGGGAAAGTTTTTTCAAGGGGACTAACACATGGACTGTGGCATGCCGGAGGGGGATCCATGGCAAAACTCCCACGGAAAATTACATAGTTACATAGTTACATAGTAATTAAGGTTGAAAAAAGACTTTCAGTCCATCAAGTTCAACCTGTTAAGATCTCCTCTGATCTGCAATATGCGGATTAGTTATTAATTAAATTATTGATTAAATAATTATTAATAGTATAGTATTGGAGGATGAATAAAGAGTTAGTCCATCAAGTTCAACCTTTTTAGATCTCTATTGATCTTTTTAATTTGGACTATTTATTATTATTGTTAATTGATCCAGAGGAAGGCAAACATAAAAAAAAAAACATTGAAACTTTGGCAATTGTCTCATAAGGGAAAAAAAAAGCAAAATTCCTTCCTCACCCCAGAAACTGGCGATCAAATTTCTCCCTGGATCAATATTCCTTGCTGGTTATCTAGGATAGCCTTGAATGCCCTCTTTATTCAGAAATATATCTAACCCCTTTTTGAAGTTGTCTATCGAATTCGCTGTCACCACCTCCTTTGGTAGAGAATTCCACAGTTTAACCACCCTAACTGTGAAGAACCCTTTTCTTTGTTTAAGGTGAAATCTTTTTTCCTCTAACCTCAACGGATGTCCTCTTGTCAGTTGAAAATCTCTTGCTACAAAAAGTTCACTTGACAAAGCCTTATATTGACCCTGGATGTATTTATATAACGTAATCATATCTCCTCTTAGACACCTTTTTTCTAGCGAAAATAAGTTTAATTTTGCTAGTCTTTCTTCATAACTTAGCCCCTCCATTCCCCTTATTAGTTTTGTAGCCCTTCTCTGTACTTTTTCCAGCTCTAAAATGTCTTTTTTATGAGGTGGTGCCCAAAATTGCACTCCATATTCCAAATGAGGGCGTACTAGAGATTTGTATAGTGGCAGAATTATATCTTCTTCCCTGGCTTCTATACCCTTCCTAATACATGCTAATATTTTATTTGCCTTTGCAGCCGCTGCTTGGCTTTGAGCGCTGTTACCTAGGTGGTTGTCCACTAGTACTCCCAAATCCCTTTCAATACCTGATACCCCTAGATTTGCTCCATTAAGATTATAGATTGCTTGGCTATTGTTCCTTCCCAAATGCATAACCTTACATTTATTTGTATTAAATCTCATCTGCCATTTAGCGGCCCATTTCTCTAATTTATGCAAATCCTTTTGTAGGGAAAGTACATCATTATCTGATTTTATTACCTTGCACAACTTAGTGTCATCAGCAAAAATGGAGACACTACATTCGAGTCCTACTTCAATGTCATTAATAAATATGTTAAAAAGGAGAGGACCCAATACTGAGCCCTGAGAAACCCCACTTATCACATTAGACCAATCGGAGTATGTTCCATTTACAACAACCCTTTGCTTCCTGTCTTTTAGCCAGCTCTCGATACATGAGCAGATATTTACTGCAATTCCTGTATCCCTTAGTTTGCTCACTAGTCTTCCATGTGGCACTGTATCAAATGCCTTTGAAAAATCTAAAAAGACTACATCCACTGAGTTGCCCTGATCCAAGTTCCTACTAACCTCCTCATAAAAACTAATTAGATTGGTCTGACACGACCTTTCCTTCATAAATCCATGTTGACTGCTACCTATGATCCTGTTCAAATAGACATATTCTTGTATTCTGTCCCTTATTAACCCTTCTAAAAGCTTCCCAACTACAGAAGTGAGGCTCACTGGTCTATAATTCCCCGGATTTGCTCTAGATCCCTTCTTAAATATAGGTATCACCTCTGCTTTTCTCCAGTCATCTGGTAGAGACCCTGTAGTGAGTGAGTCTTTAAAGATTAGATATAATGGTTTGGCTATTACAGAACCCAGCTCCCTCAGTACCCTTGGATGTATTCCATCAGGACCTGGGGCTTTATTAACATTTATTTTCTCCAACCTCTTTTGTATTTCTTCCTGCGTTAACCAATTATTTAGTAAAGGTAGTGTAGCCACATTATGTTGCAGTGTCCCAACCACTGGTACCTCCCTTGTGTAAACCGACGAAAAGAACCTATTTAGCTCATCTGCCTTTTCCTGGTCACTAATTATCAGATGGCCTGTGTCACATTGTAATGGTCCTATCGATTCCTTCCTGGCCTTCTTCCCATTAATATATTTATAAAATATTTTAGGGTTAGTCTTACTTTCCATTGCAACTGACTTCTCATTTTCTATTTTAGCCAGTCTAATAGCCCTTTTGCAAGCCTTGTTAATTTCCTTATAGTCACATAAAGCTGCCTCTGTTCCCTCCTTCTTGTATAATTTAAATGCATATTTCTTTTTCCTCATCATGATCTTTAAGTCATTGTTAAGCCACATGGGATGTGATTTACTCCTATTCATTTTATTTCCACATGGTACATGGTGATGAGTATGTTTATTTAGTAAGGATTTGAATGTTGTCCATTTATTTTCAGTATTCTTCCCTGTAAGTTCTTTGTCCCAGTCTATATGTTGTATTGCTGCCCGTAGCCCATTAAAGTTAGCCCTTTTAAAATTTAGAGTTTTTGTTGGCCCCTTACAACTCTGTTTTTTGTATTCAATCTCAAATGAGACTGTGTTGTGATCACTGTTCCCCAAGGGTTCCCCTATTTTTACATTTGATATTATATCAATATTACTTGTGATGACTAAATCCAAGATGGCCCCATTTCTAGTAGGATCTTGTATTACCTGGGCTAGATAATGATCCCTGAGTGTACTCAAGAACCTGCTCCCCTTAGCTGAGCTGCTGGTCTCGTTTATCCAGTTTATATCAGGGTAATTAAAGTCTCCCATTATTAGAACTTGCCCATGCTTAGCTGCATTTCCAATCTGTAACAATAATTGTATTTCCTCACTTTCAGCTATATTTGGGGGTTTATAGCATACTCCCACCAATATGCATTTAGAATTAGCTCCTCCACTATTTAGCTCAACCCACAAGGATTCAATGATGCCGTTAGTGCCAGCATAAATATCTTCTCTAACTATAGGCTTAAATTCAGGCTTAACATAAAGACAGATCCCTCCTCCTCTTTTACCATTTTCCCTATCTTTCCTAAATAGGTTATAACCATCCAGATTAACAGTCCAGTCATGAGATTCATCCCACCATGTTTCCGTAATGCCTATTAAGCCCCATTTTTCTTGTACTGCTAATATTTCTAGCTCATCCATTTTCCCAGGCAAACTTCTTGCGTTTGCAGTCATACACTTTATGTTGCTATGGCTCTGCTGTTGTGAAGTGCCTGCCACTGTATTTGAGGCCCCTATTAATATCTCCCTACTTTCTATTGTAACCCTCCCCCCTTCTCCTCCCCCATGGGTAAATAATTCATCCCTTTCCCTCTCTACCCTATTTACCCCAATACTTCTATATAGTCCCTCCCCCCCACCTACAAGTTTAAAAACTCCCCCAGCCGATCTACCATCCTGTTCCCTAGCACAAAAGTGCCCTCATCATTAAGGTGCAATCCATCCCTGCTATAGAGATTGTACCCAAGTGAGAAGTCAGCCCAGTGCTCTAAAAACCCAAAACCCTCTGCACTGCACCACTTTTTTAGCCACGCATTAACCTCCCTAAGCTCCTTCTGCCTTCCTGGGCTAGCACGTGGCACTGGTAGTATCTCAGAAAATACTACCTTGGAAGTCCTTGCTTTAAGCTTATTACCTAATTCTCTAAAATCATTCTTTAGGACGCTCCATCTTCCACTAACTTTGTCATTGGTACCAATGTGTACCAAGACCGCCGGTTCATTACCAGCCCCTCCCAATAATTTATCCACCCGATCCACAACATGCCGAACCCGAGCACCTGGGAGACAGCAAACTGTTCGATTGCTGGGATCTGGGTGACAAATTACCCTGTCTACCTTCCTAATAATAGAGTCCCCTACCACCAAAACATGTCTGTTGCTCTGCCTATTCTGCCCTCCCTCTCCTCCAGTAGAACTGTTCTCCCGGCTGTTAGAGGGAACAGCTCTATCTGGCATTGCCATTCCTGAATGGACATCCCCAACAGTTTCACTCAATCTCGCAAATCTGTTAGTGTTTGCCAACTCAGAACTGGCCTGCCTCCTCCTGTACCCCCTGATTCCCCTTCTAACTGTAACCCAGCTACCTCCCTTGCCATCCTCACTAGCCCCAGCTCCTCCCTCCATACTAGGCCCAGCTAAACTGTGCTCCGTGAGCACCAACTCCCTTTCCAGTGGAGCAATATCACTAAGTGCTGCAATTCTCCTCTCCAGATCTTCAATTTGAGCTTCCAAAGAGGCAACATGCTCACACCTGTCACAGAGGTATGGACCCTGGATCATCTGTTCCAGTAGTGCATACATTTGGCAGGATGTACACTGAGTGAGGTTTCCACTGGACTGACTCATGATTATCAGTTACAAAAATACAGTGAGAAAACAAATCAATGTATTTGTATAAAGATTTATTTTCCACACCTTAAACGAAACAAAACAGAAACAATATGTATGTTTGTTTTCTGTTTTTTCTTATAATACCCCTTATTTGGATTTCCTCCTTTTATTTAATTTCCTACACACCAACTACACTTACACTAGAAATGATTGCAATCTCCCAAGCTCTCCCTTCCCTTGTTAAAATTGACCCCGCCTACTTGCCTGTACAATGATAAAAGAGCACAGGATAGAAAACACGGTCCTGCCCCACAGAACCGATTCAACAGAAAACAACAAAATACACACAGATATAACTTACACAGCCCAAGCCACACCCACACTCACCTGTACTCTGATTAATGCAACAGACAGAAAACTCTGCACTGACTTAGAGCAGATTCAAACAGAACTCACACAATTTCACCCAGATATTACTTACACAGCCCAAGCCACACCCACTCTCACCTGTACTCTGATTAATGCAATAGACAGAAACTGTGCACTGACTTAGAGCAGATTCAAACCTGACCTCACACAAATACACCCAGATATAACTACACAGGCCAAGCCACACCCACTCTCACCTGTACTCTGATTAATGCAACAGACAGAAACTGTGCAATGACTTAGAGCAGATTCAAACCTGACCTCACACAAATGCACCCAGATATAACTACACAGGCCAAGCCACACCCACTCTCACCTGTACACTGATTAATGCAGACAGAAACTGTGCACTGACTTAGAGCAGATTTAAACCTGACCTCACACAAATTCACCCAGATATAACTACACAGGCCAAGCCACACCCACTCTCACCTGTACACTGATTAATGCAGACAGAAACTGTGCACTGACTTAGAGCAGATTCAAACCTGACCTCACACAAATTCACCCAGATATAACTACACAGGCCAAGCCACACCCACTCTCACCTGTACACTGATTAATGCAGACAGAAACTGTGCACTGACTTAGAGCAGATTCAAACCTGACCTCACACAAATTCACCCAGATATAACTACACAGGCCAAGCCACACCCACTCTCACCTGTACACTGATTAATGCAGACAGAAACTGTGCACTGACTTAGAGCAGATTCAAACCTGACCTCACACAAATTCACCCAGATATAACTACACAGGCCAAGCCACACCCACTCTCACCTGTACACTGATTAATGCAGACAGAAACTGTGCACTGACTTAGAGCAGATTCAAACCTGACCTCACACAAATTCACCCAGATATAACTACACAGGCCAAGCTACACCCACTCTCACCTGTAAACTGATTAATGCAGACATAGACATAGACATAGTTGATGCAGAGTTTGGTTTTAAGCCATAAAGGGCATAAATCACCTAACATTCCTAAATTGTTTGGAATAACATGCTTTAAAACATCAGGTATAATGTTGTATCGATCAGGTAGTGTAAGGGATACACCCGTTTCACAGTAACACACCAATCTCCCCGTTTAATGCACA
Source organism: Discoglossus pictus (assembly GCA_027410445.1). Taxonomy (NCBI): domain Eukaryota; kingdom Metazoa; phylum Chordata; class Amphibia; order Anura; family Alytidae; genus Discoglossus; species Discoglossus pictus. The sequence goes on along the minus strand of CM050164.1, from coordinate 342,435,376 downwards.
GCAAACAACCGCAAACATTCCCTTTGCACAACCGCAAACTCCCCATTTGCACAAGGTTGGATACCAAGCTAGCCATGTCCCGTTCCTTGTCCTCACTGATGTCATTGAAGGTCTCTTCCTCCACCGAGCCACCAAGGGTCCCCGAAAGGTGACAACAAGCCCCCTGGGACGCCTGCTGTGTTTGGTCTTCCACCTTCTCAAAGCCACCTTCCTCCTCTGACTCGTCTTCTTCAGACTCCTCTCTCTGCGTTGCCTCTGTCTGCGTTATTATAAGGTGTGTACTGTTAAGTAGTACTATTCCATATTGGTTTAATCCCTGTTACGTCCACTATTAGGGGATGTGTATATGGCATTGATTTTTGGAACAGGGAGATGGAAAAAGATGCTTGGTCGGACCTCCTACTTAGAATTTGGGGTACTGCACGTGCAATCTAAGGTGTCACCAGATAGGAGTGGTGTATTAAGTTGTACTATTTATTCCTATCAGTTTGATACCTGTTACGTCACCTAACAGGGGACGTGTATATGGCATGGATTTTTGGAAGCTGGAGATGGAAAAAGATGCTTGGTTGGTCCTCCCACTTCAAATTTGGGGCACTGCGCGTGCAATCTAAGGTGCCACCAGATAGGAGTGGTGTGTTCAGTTGTACTATTTATTCCTATCGGATTCAATAAAGCCAATAAACCTGGCCCGTTACTAGCCAGGAAACTACAAACCAAAACAACACAAAATAGGATACTTCAAATTAAGACCTCAAAGGGAGAAAAAACAACGAACCCAAATAAGATCCAGAAGATTTTTACAAAACTTTACAATACCCTTTATATGGCAACAAAACACATAGCTCTACACAAAATGAGGGGATTTCTTAATTCCTGTGATCTCCCCTTAATAGAAGAAAATGACTTAGAGACTTTAAATGCCCAAGTGACCCTAGAGGAAGTGAGAAAAGCAGTCCAGAACCTCAAACCTGGTAAGTCACCAGGCCCAGACGGGTACACCAATTTATATTATAAAAAATGTATCGACATATTAGGCCCGCGCTTGGTAACTCTAACAGAGTTCTAGAAGGCAAGCAAACACCAGCAGAGCTGAACAGGGCAGACATCGCTCTATTCCCTAAGGAGGGTCGAGATGCCCTAGAACCAAAAAACTACAGGCCAATATCATTACTAAACTGTGATACAAAGATCCTGTCAAAAATAATAGCAGATAGAATGTCATCCTTCTTGCCTAAGTTAACACATAATAACCAAGTAGGCTTTCTCCCAAAGGCAAGCGGGAGACAACATTAAAAAAGTCATGAACCTACTGTACCACACCAAAGCCTCTAAAATTCAAGCCTGTCTTATGGCCTTTGACATTTTAAAGGTGTTTGATTCCCTGGAGTGGACTTACCTATATGCCACGCTTGAAAAATTTGGTATTAAAGGCCATTTCATAAATCTCATACACTCATTATACAAATCATCCAAGGCAAGGTTACAGATTCCGGGAGATGAGAGATCCTTAATTAAAATAGAAAGAGGAACAAGACAGGGGTGCCCCCTTTCTCCCCTTATATTCGCAATAGCAATAGAACCCCTGGCTCAGACAATTAGGGCCAACGCTGGGATCACAGGCATAAAAATAGGCCATTACCATTTCAAAACATGTCTATTTGCAGACGACCTGCTGTGTATGCTCTCAAACCCTACCCAATCGGTCCCAGAGTTGATGCGAACTATGAAGGAGTTTGGTCAGTTTTCTGGCCTTAAACTGAACATAGAGAAGACAGAAGCACTAGCGATTGACGTAACAGCAGTAGAGAAGCAGGGTCTCCAAGAGAAGTTTAATATTAAGTGGGATAAGAACCACATAAACTACCTGGGAATCCGACTAACCCCTAAGCTAGAGGACTTGTACAAAGCCAACCACTCCAAACTTTATAAAACAATAATTAATGACCTGAGTAAATGGACAAAGTATAGGTTATCATGGCTAGGGAGGATAAATACGATAAAAATGAATGTCCTTCCTAGGTTGCTCTACATATTTCGAACACTCCCGATCCCGATTAAATAAAAAGAATTAGAAAATATTCAAAGGAAAATATTTCAGTTTATCTGGAACCACTCTTCCTCACGCATCACAAAGAAAATTATGTACCTTCATAAGTCAGAGGGGAGACTATCGTGTCCAAACTTAAAATATTACCACAAGGCAGCTCAGTTATCTTTCCTCCCAATAGCACATTATATAGGGCATCAACCGGCCTGGGTGTATTTAGAGAACCACACTTTAAGGCCCTTAACCTGGGACAAGGTGGCTTGGCTATCAGAATTGCCTCAGAGCCTTAAAAACTCGCCAAACCCCCTAATCAGACACTCACTATCATACTAGAAATGGGCCAAGAAACACACAGGTTTGTTCCCTGGATCCACCCAAATGACCCCAATTCTTGACCAACCTCAGGCCCTGAAACACATGAGCACAACATCCCAACACTGGTGGAGGTCAAGGAAACTAGATAGACTGGGAGACTGGTTAGTAAAGGGTAAAGTACTGTAGGCGGAGGAATTTCACACACTCCCTGACCCAGAAACAGGGGACACCAGTCTTAAATTGGTTCTCCAAAATTAGTAAAGATAAACCTCTATCAAGGGGGATCATTGTGTCGCTTTACAAATATAAAACATTTGCTACTGGTTGAAGCGACACTGGGGGAAGGACCAGAGTGGGGGAGCCCTGGAGACCCTCCAGAAGCAACCGGCGGCAAGATCATCCCAGGAAAGGAGAAGTCGCTTACTGAAGCCTGCCCTAGTGTAAACCCAAGGGTGATTGCCCAGGTTAGATATTGTAAACAGGACACTTGAAGCGGGGCAGGACAGAAGTTCTATGGCAAATTGGGATAGCTCAGGCCACAGGGCAAGCGTGCACACCCAGTAGTCAAGGGGTTCATCGCTCCTCATATTGTCGATATCTGCAGTTAAGGCGAGGTAGTCTGTTACCTAACGGTCGAGTCGTTCTCTGAGGGTGGACCCCGAAGGGCTGTGGCGATGCATAGGACTTAAAAAGCTCTGCATGTCCTCCATCAACAACACGTCTGTAAAGCGTCCTCTCCTTGCCGGCGTGGTCATGGGAGGAGGAGAATTATGTTCACCTCTTCCGCTGTTAGCTTGCCGTTGTGCTGTGACATCACCCTTAAATGATGTGTAAAGCATACTTTTTTATTTATTTTGGAAGTGCTGCATTCTTTCCGACTTGTGGTAATTCGGTAACATTTCAGGCACTTTCTGCTTATACTGGGGGTCTAGTAGCGTGGACACCCAGTACAGGTCGTTCTCCTTCATCCTTTTTATACGAGGGTCCCTCAACAGGCACGACAGCATGAAAGACCCCATTTGCACAAGGTTGGATGCCGAGCTAGTCATGTCCCGTTCCTCGTCCTCAGTGATCTCACTGAAGGTATGTTCTTCCCCCCAGCCACGTCCAACACCACGGGTACCAGATAGGTGACAACGAGCACCCTGGGATGCCTGTTGTGGTTGGTCTTCCTCCTCCTCCTCAAAGCCACATTCCTCCTCTGACTCCTCTTCCTCACATTTCTCTTCCAGCGTTGCCGCAGGTCCAGCAAACAATGATGATAAGGCTGTTTCTGGTGATGATGGTGACCACAACTCTTCCTCTTCACGCTCATCTATGGCCTGATCCAGCACTCTTTGCAGGGCACGCTCCCGGAAGAAAACAAATGTTATGATGTCGCTGATGGTGCCCTCGGTGCGACTGACCAGGTTTGTCACCTCCTCAAAAGGACGCATAAGCCTACAGGCATTGCGCATGAGCGTCCCGTAACAAAAAAATCCCCAGTTAAACAGAGGCTGTCCTAGCACCCCGGTCATACAAATACTCGTTAACGGCCTTTTCTTGTTGGAGCAGGCGCTCGAACATTAGGAGTGTTGAATTCCAACGTGTCGGGCTGTCTAAAATCAAGCGCCTAACTGGCATGTTGTTTCGCCGCTGGATATCTGTAAAGTGCGCCATGGCCGTGTAGGAACACCTGAAATGGTCACACACCTTCCTGGCCTGCTTCAGGACGTCTTGTAAGCCTGGGTGCTTATGCACAAAGCGTTGTACAATCAGATTACACACATGTGCCATGCACGGCACATGTGTCAACTTGCCCAAATTCAATGCCGCCAACAAATTTCTTCCGTTGTCACAAACCACTTTGCCGATCTACAGTTGGTGCGGAGTCAGCCACTGATCCACCTGTGCGTTGGACAGGCATGCTGGTCCGGTGTGACTCTCTGCTTTCAGGGAAGTCAACCCCAAGACGGCGTGACACTGCCATATCCGGGATGTGGAATAGTACCTGTGGAGCTGGGGGGTGCCGTTGATGTGGAGCAAGACATAGCAGCAGCAGAAGAGGACTCAGCCGAGGAGGTTATGGAAGAGGATGGAGTAGGGGGAGTAGTGGAGGTGGCAGCAGGCCTGCCTGCAAGTCATGGCGGTGTCACCAACTCCTCTGCAGAGCCACGTATTCCATGCTTGGCAGCCGTCACCAGTTTTACCTAATGCGCAGTGTAGGTGATATACCTGCCCTGACCATGCTTTGCAGACCAGGTATCAGTGGTCAGATGGACCCTTGCCCCAACAATGTGTGCCAGAGATGTCATTACTTCCTTTTGCACAATCGAGTACAGGTTGGGGATTGCTTGTTGTGCAGAGAAATTTCGTCCGGGTACCTTCCACTGTGGTGTCCCAATAGCTACAATTTTTTTTAACGCCTCAGACTCCACCAGCTTGTATGGTAAAAGCTGGCGGGCTAAGAGTTCAGACAAGCCAGCTGTCAGTTGCCGGTCAAGGGGGTGACTTTGAGACATTGGCTTCTTACGCTCAAACATGTCCTTGACAGACACCTGACTGTGGGCAGATGAGCAGGGACTGCTCAGGGCGAGACACGGAGTGGCGGATGGTTGAGAGGGGGCAAGCAGGGCAGCAGTGGTAGACGTGGCTGAAGATGCTGGGCCAGGAGGAGGATGGCGGCTTTGACTTTGTGTGCTGCTTGTACTTATGTGTTGATCCCATAGGCGTTTGTGATGTGACATCATGTGCCTTCGCAAAGAAGTTGTACCTAGGTGGGTGTTGGTCTTCCCACAACTCAGTTTCTTTTCGCACAGGTTGCAAATGGCATCGCTGTTGTCACAGGCAGACACACCAAAAAATTGCCACACCGCTGAGCTCTGCAATGACGGCATTCTGGTGGTGGCAACAGCATGCGTTGACTGGCGTGCTGTCTGGCTGACCCCGGGTGCCGATGCATGCTGTCTGACTGTGCCACTAGCTACTTGCGACGACCTCCCCCTGCTTCCAACTCGTCTCCTCCCCCTCTCTGTCTCCCCATCTGAACTTTCCTCCTGTTCTTCTTCTCTTATAGCGGGCACCCAAGTGACATCCACGGACACTTTGTCATCATCAACCGCTTCACTTATATCTGACAACTCAACAAAGGAAGCAGCACCGGGTACAACATCATCATCATCAGACCGTACGTCCATGTGTGTAATGCGGCCTGACTGGGACATATCCCCAATAATGTTTGCCCATCACTTATTTCTTCCAACGGATGTGTAAAAAACTCTGCTGATGAATCAAGTGAAGCGGCTGTGCTGCTAGTGTTGGTGGTGGCGACAAGCGGGCGAGTGGTAACTGGGGAGGTGCCCGAAGCTAAGCTGGAGGAGGATGGTGCGTCTAGGTTCCGAGCGGAAGCTGTAGAAGATTGGGTGTCCTGTGTTAGCCAGTCAACCATGTCCTCAGAACTTTTCAAGTTCAGGGTACGTTGCCTCTGAAAACTGGGCATTATTCTAGGGCCAAAGGGAATCACAGCACCACGATCACGACGGCCCCTGCGGGGTGGCCTGCCTCTGCCTGTCATTTTTTTTCCGATTAGTGGTACTATGCGTGCAAGCTACTGTGACACCAGATATGAGTGTCACTGTGCACTGGCAAAAGTTGGCAGAGTAGGCGCTGTAGGCCTCACACACACACCTGTAGGCAGGCAACTGATATTCAATCGATTACAGTAAAAAAAGGGTTCTTTTATTTCACTGTACACTAGGTTGCACCAGATATGAGTGTCACTGTGCACTGGCAAAAGTTGGCAGAGTAGGCGCTGTAGGCCTCACACACACGCCTGTAGGCAGGCAACTGATATTCAATCGATTACAGTAAAAAGGGTTCTTTTATTTCACTGTACACTAGGTTGCACCAGATATGAGTGTCACTGTGCACTGGCAAAAGTTGGCAGAGTAGGCGCTGTAGGCCTCACACACACGCCTGTAGGCAGGCAACTGATATTCAATCGATTAAAGTAAAAAAAGTGTTGTTTTATGTCACTGCACACTACGGTTGCACCAGATATGACGTATCACTGTGCACTGGCAAAAGTTGGCAGAGTAGATGCAATAGGCTTCACACACACGCCTGTAGGCAGGCAATTGCTATTCAATCTATTACAGTCAAAAAAGTGTTGTTTTATGTCACTGAGCACAATATAAGCTGTGAGCCTGACACAGGCAGGCCACTGAAATTAGATTAAAGGAAAAAAGGGTTGTTTTTTTTCAATGTATGGTACACCAACTATGAATGGTGAAACAGATCAGAATATTAGCTGTGAGCCTGACACAGGCAGTCAACTGAAATTAGATTACAGGAAAAAAATGGTTGTTTTCAATGTATGGTACACCACCAGTTATGAGTAGTGAAAATAAGCACAATATAAGCTTTTAGGTGTTAGCCTGTCACACACACACGATGGCAGGCAGGCATATGCAATTAGATTACACAGAAAAAATATATAAAATAAAATAAATTATGTTCTAGCCCTAAAAAGGACTTTTTGGGTTGCTGTCCTTGAAGCAGATATCAGATGAGTCCTTCAGGTCTGTAATGGAAGCTAAATACACAGCCTGACTATCTATTTTCCTATTTAATCTCCAGCAGCTACACTATCTGTCCTCTCACAATGAATGCAGCATCAGGATTTTTCGCAAATGTATGCTGTCCTTTAGATGGAAGACTCTGGAAGGGAGTGTATGCTGCTGATTGGCTGGAATGTGTCTGCTGACTGTGAGGTGCAGGGTCAAAGTTTCCTCAATGATAAAGAATAGGGGGCAGACCGAAAAGCGCATGTGTCCAGCGTCCGATGCAAGCGCGAAAGAGCCAAAATCGCAGTGAATAGTCCGCAGGGGCGAACTGTCCACGACATCTCTACATATAATTATTAGGAATTAAGCTAATAGTCATTATAACTTTCAAGTTATATGCTGCTACTGACACTTTATTCCTGTTTGTATTGAGCTTACTTATAACGTAGGTAAGCAGCACAGTATAACACTAATATCTGCATCTAAGCATGATTGCTGTAAACTATTCCTCTCCTTTGATGCTCAATAAATATGCAAACATTCAACATTTGAGGGCAAAATTAACTATTTCCAACCAGCTTATAGTATTTACTATAATCATTACTATACAAGACAAGCAGTGGTCTATTGTTTTTTCTATAGTCTTTCAGTCATGTTTGACTCTATTGAGCACAGCGTGTCAGCTACTGCTTCTCTGACATCCATCAAGCTCAAGTTGTTTGCTTCATTTATCTCACCTATCCATCTCCACCTCTGCTGTTCCCTTTTCGGATGCCTTCAATTTTTCCCAGTGTTAGAGTCTCCTCTAGGGAATCCTGCTTACTCATAATATGGCCAAAATATTTTAGCCTTAAACTCATGATCCTACCTTCCAGTGAACAGTTAGGCTTGATTTTCTGTAGTATCGATTATATGGATCTTTTTGCAGTCCAAGGAATTTGAAGCAGTTTTCTCCAACAACATATTTCAATTGTTTCAATTCTACGGCACTCAGCCTTCTCTTTGGTCCAGCTCTAACATCCATATATCACTACTGGGAATACCATAGTTGTAACTATGCAGACCTTTGTTGATGGTGATATGTCTTTACGTTTTAATAGCTAGATTTGCCATAGCTTTCCTCCCCAGATGCAAACATCTTTTAATTTGATGATTGTAGTAACCATCTGAGGAGACATTGGAGCCCAGGAAAATAACATCTGTCAATGCCACACCTTATTCACCATCAATTTTCCAGGAACTGAATTTGCTGTTCTCCATGCTCTTCGTCTTAAGAACATTGAGCAGCAGACATTCTCTTCTTTCACCCTCATCAATTTGCCCTTTAGTTCCTCCTCATTTCCATCAGAGTAGTACCAGTCAGGGTTGTTGGGGTTGTTGATATTTCTCCCAGCAATATTAATTCTGACTTTGGATTCTTCCAATCTGGCCTTATTCATGATGTATTCTGCATATAGTTTGAATAAATAAGGTGACAATATACAACTTTGCCGCACTCCTTTTCCACTCTTTAAACATTCGGTTTCTTATTCAGTTCTGACTGTGGCTTCTTGGACCACATATAGATTCCTCAGGATGCAGATGAACTGGTCTGTTATCCCCATCTCTTTAAGAAATTGCCACATTTTGTTGTGATGTACACAGTCTGAGGCTTTGGAATAATCTATGAAGCAAATGTATACATGTTTCTGGAACTCTCTTGCTTTCTCTAATATCCAGCGGATGTTAGCAGTTTGATCTCTTGTCCCTCTGCGAAACCCAGCTTGCTCATCTGGTATTTCTAAGTCCATATATTGTTGAAGCTGAGCTTGGAGGATGCATTACCTTGCTGACATGTGATACAAGAGCAATTGTTCAATAAATACAAAGAAAATAATGTCATCTAGATACAAATCCTGTTTTCAATGATATCCCCAAAAAAAACCACATACATACAACACAAAATATGAGACATGTCACTGCTGCTTTAATATAGCACAACTAAGACATGTCAGCAAGGTAATACTTGTAAATGGAGCACTCATTGGCACTACCTTTTTTGGAATTGATATAAAGACTGACCTTTTTCAGTCTATGGGCCATAGTATAATTTTTTTGTAAATTTTGGGCATAATGCAAGCAACACTTTGCACAGCATCATTGTCTAGGATTTTGAACAGGTCATATAAGATTCCATCAACTCCTGCAGTCTTGTTATTAGCAAGTATTCCTAGGGCCCAGCTCACATCACTCTTCAAGAATCCAGCTCATTGGACAAATTATTGGGGTTATCGCTGCTGTTAAGGTCCTTTCTGTATAGATCTACTCTGTATTCCTGTCATCTCTTTTTTATCTGATTTTCTTTTAAATCCCTACCATGTTTGTCTTTTATCACACCCACTTTGGCATGAAAGGTCCTTTGAGATTTCCAATTTTCTTGAAGAGAACTCTTGATTTTCGATTTAGCTACATTCTTCTATATCTTTCTTTATATGTCTCCTTGTCTCTTCTTGCTATCCACTGGAATTCTGTATTCAGATGGACAAACCTTTTCCTAACTCTGCTACCAAAGCCTCATCAGACAGCCAGTGGATTTACAGTAGTTTCTGTACTAGCAACAATAACAACTAAGATTACTATAATATTATAGTAAAATTTCAGTAATGACCACCAGACTCATTAAATTCGGGGACCGTAAGTGCAACGTGAAGCACGTAAAGACTGCGAGTTTGAAATTTGGCCAAGTTACGTTGCTATTAAATTAGAATGGGCTGCAAGCTACGGGCTTGAAACGCAAATCGTAGCTCGTTTGTAGAACGTTGGATTTTCAGCCGTGCGGATGATCAATTAGTGTAGACCGTAGTTACGGGCTTAGACGGAGTCAATGGAAAAATAGATTGTCAGTGTTTATTTGTGGGTGTAACAGAATCTTCATATAATGAATCATATCAATGGGACATATTTATACCTGTTTACAATCTCTTCAGAAAAGGCAGAGTAGGGAAAGGGGAGGAGAAGTTGTTATTTATGCAAATGGAAATATTAAATCCACTGTAGTTCAAAATACTGATGGAAATATTGAGAACATTTGAGTAGCTATGGAAAAGGAAAAACCCGTTTTTAGGATAGGAGTAACTTATTGGCACCCAGACAAGATAAGGCATTAGATACACTAGTGTAAGAGATAACTAATATTTAGCATAATAATCTACATTAATTTCTAGGGGTATCAGTTACACAATTAGGAAGTGAATCAGTACGAAAGATGTATTAGATTGAATACTCATAAATAGTTATATAGTGTTAAATGTATCTCTAGGCGAGAGCTTGGGGTCTAGTGAGCACGTCAATATGGTATAGTATACCAGAAAAGGCAATATATTTACATGAAAAAAAACTATAGGTTTTCTTTAGCAATTCAGTTGGCAAGGAAAAAATATATTATTTGCGTTATTCAGTTGTTACTGACTTTCTGTGACTTACATAGTTACATAGTAATTTAGGTTGAAAAAAGACTTTAGTCCATAAAGTTCAACCTTTTTAGATCTCCTCTGATCTGCAATACTCAGATTTATTGTTAATTGATCCAGAGGAAGGCAAACAGAAAAAAAAAACAGTGAAACTTGCCAATTGTCTCAACAGGGAAAAAAATATAAAATTCCTTCCTGACCCCAGATACTGGTGATCGGATTCATCCCTGTATCAATACTCCCTCTCTATTTATCCAGGGTATCCCTTAATGCCCTTTTTATTAAAAATGATATCCAGTCCCTTTTTAAAGTTATCTATCGAATCCACTTTCACCAACTCCTTTGGTAGAGAATTCCACAGATTAATGACCCTTACTGTGAATAACCCTTTTCTTTCTTTAAGGTGAAATCTTTTTACTTCTAATCTCAAAGGATGTCGCCTTGTCAGTTAAAAACCTCTTGGCACAAAAAGTTCTCTTGACAAAGCCTTGTATTGACCCTGGATATATTTATATAAGGTAATGATATCTCCTCTTAGACGCCTTTTTTCTAGAGTAAATAAGTTTAAGTTGGTTAGTCTTTCTTCGTTACTTAGCCCCTCCATTACATGTATTAGCTTTGTTGCCCTTATCTGTATTTTTCCAGCTCTAAAATGTCTTATTTATGTTGTGGTGCCCAAAATTGTACTCCATATTCCAAATGAGGGCGCACTAGGGGGAGAATTCTATAGTGGGAGAATTATATTTGCTTCCCTTGCTTCTATACCCTTTTTAATACATGCCAATATTTTACTTGCCTTTGCAGATGCTGCTTGGCATTGAGCACTGTTACCTAGGCGGTTGTCCACAAGTTCTCCCAAATCCCTTTCAATATCTGATACCCCTAGATTTGCTGCATTAAGATTATAAATTGCATGGCTATTTTTCCTTCCCAGGTGCATAACTTTACATTTATTTGTATTAAATCTCATCTGGCACTTGCCCATTCCTCTAATTTATGCATATCCCTTTGGAGGGAAAGTGCATCATTTTCTGATTGAATTACCTTGCACAACTTTGTGTCATCAGCAAAAATGGAGACACCACACTTCAATCCCACTTCCAAGTTATTAATAAATATGTTAAAAAGGAGGGGACCTAATACTGAACCCTGAGGAACCCCACTTACCACATTAGTCCAATCTGAGTATGTTCATTTACAACAACCCTTTGCTTCCTGTCTTTTAGCCAGCCCTCAATCCATAAGCAAATATTTATTGCAATTCCTGCATCCTTTAGTTTGCTCAATAGTCTCCCATGTGGCACTGTATCAAAAGCCTTTGCAAAATCCAAATAGACTACATCCACTGAGTTGCCTTGATCCAAGTTTCTACTAACCCCCTCATAGAAACTAATTTGGTTTGTATGACATGGCCTATCCTTCATAAACCCATGTTGGCTCCTATTTGTAATCCTGTTTGAATGGACATATTCTTGTATATTATCCCTTATTAACCCTTCTAAAAGATTTACCACTACCGAAGTGAGACTCACTGGTCCATAATTCCCTGTATTTGCTCTTGCTCCCTTCTTAAAAATCGGTATCACTTCTGCCTTTCTCCAGTCATCTGGTAGATACCGTGTGTTGAGTGAATCTTGAAGAATTAGATATAATGGTTTTGCTATTACAGAGCCCAATGCTCCTCCATGCTCCTTCCTGCGTCTTGACCCAGCCAATGCTAATGACGTGTTGCTCATGTGACATCACGTCATTAGTATATGCCGGGTCCCGACGCAGGAAGGAGCGGTGGAGCAGCTGCAGATGGAGGTAAGTGAGGGGAAAGGGAGAAGGGGAGGTATTTAGAGGGATAAAGTGAGGAGGGGGGTTTAGGATGAGGAGGGGGGGTTGATGATGATGAGGAGGGGGGGAGGGAGAGAGACACGGGGGTTAGAGAGACACGGGGGTTAGAGAAAAACGGGGGGTTAAAGAGACACAGAGGGGTTAGAGAGACACGGGGGGGTTAGAGAGACACGGGGGGAGAGTGACTCGAGTATAAGCCGACGGGGCCCTTTTCAGCCTGAAAAAAAAGGTCTGAAAAACTCGGCTTATACTCAAGTATATACGGTATGTCTTTTTCAGGCTCCTCCAACCACTCCTGGACAATTCTGGCCATATGACATGTTGCGTTGTCCTGCTGGAAGATCCCATCCACTCCAGACAAGACAGTATATGGTATACATGATCTGCAAGGATAGGTAGATAATCCAAATGGGTTGAGAGTGCTTTCCAGAAGTATGAATGGACCCAGACAATGCCAATAAAACATTCCTCAGACCATAACTCTGACGTCAGCAGTCAGTGTTCTTCCAACAATGGTTGCAGATTGTTTGTTCTTTGAGGTTTCGCATCTAACACGCTGACGGTTGACGGAGCAAAAAAAGTGACTCATTAGAGAAGGCAACCCTTTGCCAATTAGAAGAGGTCCTATTTTGGTACTGTCATGCAAATTGAAGTCATTTCTGACAATGAACCCTCATCAGTATGGGTGCAGTGACCAGCCTTTTGCTTCGGAGCCCTGTACGCAAGAAGTTTCACTGTACTGTCATTTTAGACACATCTGGTGGCGCCCTGGTTTGTTTGAAAGTGTTGGTTGCCCTCTTACACATTTGCAGCCATTGTTCACTTCTGACATCAATGGTATGTGATGATCCACAGATTCCATGCCATTTATTCGCAATGGTGCCATTTGTCTAGTCACAGTACATTTAACCACAGCAGTGCTCGAACAATTCACAAACGGCGCTGTTTCGCAAACACTGCCACCCTTAGCCAAAAGCCAATGATCCTCCCCTATTCAAAGTCGGATAAATTGTCCGTTTTATCCATGACAGCAATGGTTGATGTTTGCAGGATGCTTACATGTCACCTTTTATACCCACCAAACCAGTTCATAACATGTGCCATATTTGCATCATTGCATCATAGGTATTGGAGAAACAAAGGAAAAGAATTAGGAGGACATTCAACTCATTTATAGTTTGTGGTGATATGTAAACAATACATTGTCTGGTTCTTCCTGCAATTTTTTATACACAAATGTTCTTACATGAGCTAAGATTTGTACTTGCAGAACCGTAAGCTAAACATTTTTATGAGTCATTATTGTCAGGAGTAGTTCTGGATTATGTAATAATACTGTATAAAAGAGTATAGGGAATACTCCAGTAATTTCAGGCTGATCATTTTGTAGTCAGCAGTATGTAAACTAATGGAAACACTTTTGAAAGAAAGAATTATTGAATACCTAACATTTAATAACTTACAAGAACATAGTCAGCATTGATTTAGTGCTATTAGTGATATTACTTGGGAGCTTTAAAGCAATATTTATATCTTTGCAGATGACACAACAATATGTAACATGTGTTGCAATGGCACTTTAGAGTCCTATTTTCGTTTTATAACAACTCTCAGAGAAATTAGCACAACACAATAAAACAGGCAGTGTTATAATGAAAATAAAAATCTACATATATGAGCTGACTGACTTCTTGAACACCATCTCTGAACAAAATACATTTTCTGTTCCTACAGGAATATTTTTCATGTGATTCTCATCTCTATGATTGCAGCAACTTAGTGAGTGCAGCACTTGCCTATCCTTCACTCCAAATGCTCCATCCCATGGACCCCTAGTTTTGCAGTTTTTGTTTACTACACTGAAAGCCCAAACACACAGAGCCTCATTTAATTCAAATGCCCCATCTCATGATATACAGGCCGTATTTCTGTTGGCCTGTTGCAGGCTCGCGTCGTCTACCTTTCCGGCAATATTCAAGTGAGCAAGGGCGCAAGTTAGGGGCTGAGGCATCAAGCCCATAAAAGCCTGTAACACTTGAGAGTATCCGATCCGATGAAGCACACCAAAATCAAGCAAGCCCGTAATTTGCGATCCCGTCACAGGTCAATTAACCAATAGGAACTGGAGAACGCCAATCAACGCTGTGAAAATGGCTTTAAAAGACAGCAAAAACTATAAGTCCTTGACTGTGCTGTAGCTAAGAAAGTCAACACACAGGTCTAAGCGTTGGTGGAATTTTGAGAGAGATATAGAGAGAGAGAGACAGAGGCTGAGATAGGGATAGACTGAGAAAGAAATAGAAAGTGCAAGAGAGAGCCAGTGAGAGCGACTGAGGGATATAGAGAGAGAGATAGAGAGAAAGAGAGAGAGTGCTAGAGAGAGAGATAGAGAGTGAGTGAGAGCGACTGAGAAATAGAGCTAAAGAGAGCGAGTGAGAGATAGAGAGAGATAGAGACAGATATATATAGAGAGGGAAACACCGGAAGAGGAGGATAGGAGGAGAGTGAGGAGAGAGAGGGGAACATCGGAGGAGAAGAGGAGGAGAGTGAGGAGGAGAGGTAGAGGTTTACAGAGAGACAGAGGGAGAGGAGTAAGCAGGTCAGGGAGGGGAGGTACAAGTGTAGGAATGTTCCCCTAGACGTAGGCACACAAGATCCTGGGGTGGGGGGAGGGACAGGCCCCAGGGATAGAGCAGAGAGGCCAGGAACCCCCTGGGAAAAGGTTGAGCCTAAGCATAGGTCCCACAATTATATCCCAGCGGAGACAGAAATCCTCCTCAGGGAAATCCAAGCCTGCCAAAGCATCATTCATGCTGGGAGCGATGTGAGGGCTGGCGATAAGACACGTGCCTGGAATTAAGTTGCTGCAGCTGTTGCATCATTAGGGGTTACAAACAGGGATGCAAATTCTGTGAAACACCAATATGAAGACTGCCGGATGAAGGTGAAGAGGATGATGGCAGCGGAGGTCAGAGCAGCCTGTACAACCAGTGGTGGACCACCAGTTAACATCACATACTTTGGATGGGAGCAGACCCTGAAGGAGTGGTTGGGGCCAGCAGGACTAGTGGGTCTTCCAGGACAGCTGGACACTGGCTTTCCAGAAACCTTGCAATGTGAGTATCATCTGCACCAGCACACCCTCATATGCACACATATGAACCCCACACACATAGATAACTGACATACAATAGCACTGTAAGATCTCTGGTTATGACTACAGATATATGGGGCAGCAATAACCATTTACATCCAGGAAAGAAACATATTATTATAAAATTGTTTTAAATTAAATGTCTGTCCGATATCTCCAGTTAAAACAGATTCTGAATAGCAGTTGCCAATGCAGTTTGTGTTAGTGTTATGTTTGCTGTTTGTTCAAAGTTCATATAAAAAAAAAATGTTTAATTTCAATTGCAATTGTGTGTGGAATAAATCTGTATGACGTTATCCATGATTATGTTCATCTGTTTAATGGAGCAGATATAGCCAAGTTGTAAGTGCTATGCACATGACTGGTTTCTGTCCTGGGGAGCCATGAGTTATAGCCTTCTTGAGACTTCTATTAAACTTTTACATAAAGCATTGTTTATTTCCTTAAGACTGCCCAGAATTAATAACCAGGGAAGCAAGGCTTGTTTTAGAGGATGCTAATTAAAGGTTGACTTAATACATAGTTGGTGGACATGCCCTATTGTCCAGGGGTTATGGACTAAATCAGTTCAACTAACCTCAAGAATGTTTAATACTACACTACACCCCTACATATAAGATGACCTTTGTATTTTTAGGGTCCACATTAGATTCTCTGTGAGTGAGAAAGGGTTAATATGGCAGCCATTTTCATGTAGTTGTGTTGCAATTTAATGAGGTAGTATGTCTTTAATAGCTTTCAGCATCTTGCAGCCTGACTTTTCATATTGACATATGCATGACCATTATAACATATGAGAAAAATAAAATGTTATTTTTTAAACAATTTGATAGTTGGGAGTTGTTGTGCAAGTAATTCTAATGACTTCCATTGCTTTGCCCATTAGTGTGTTTTTAATGTGTTTTGCAGTGTTCCAAACTAGTCTGTAAACCCTTTGGAACCCTTAAGCTTTGGCCTGCCATTTGCGGGCTTGACTGCGGCTGCGGTCTTGAGGGATTTTTGCAATTGAATAGCGATTTGCGATTTTAACGATCAGAACTCTTGCGGACGTAAAAGATCGAAGGCTTTGGTAGGCTGTAAGTTCCAGGTTTAATAGCCGCAAAGTTTTCAACCCTGTAACACGTAAGCCGTTTTTGGCTCGCAAAAAAAACCCAATTGAATAGCAAATTAGCTTACTGGCTCTATTACAGGTTCCAGTAACTTACAATTGCTCAGTTGAATTAGGCTCATAGTCTTTTTCCTGGGGTTCTTATATGCAATAATTCAGGTTCCTTGTACTTCCAGTCTCTGGCATTGCTAACAACAAAGCTGCAGGAGTTGAAGGAATCCCAGTTGAACGGTTCAAAATCGTATCATCTTATCATCAAGATGATGCTGTGAAAGTGTTGATTGAGTTAAGCCAATACATTTTGAAAACTCAATAGTGGCCAGTAGACTGGAAAAGATCAGTCCACATCCCAATTACGAAAAGATACAGTGCCAAAGAGTGCTCCAATTATCAAAGAATTACACTTATTTCACATACCAGCAAGGTAATGCTTAAGATCATGCAAGCTCGGCTGCAACAATATATGGACCGAGAGCTAACAGATGGGTAAGATGAGTTTGCAGGGACACAGGAAAAACATTTACCTTTGCTTCAAATATTGTTATAAAGCCTTTGGCTGTGTGGATCAGAACAAAATGTTTCCAGTTCTTAAAGAGATGGGGTACCACAAGAAGCCACAGTCAGAACAAAATATGGAAATGAAGTTGCAGAATGATTCAGGATCGTAAAAAGAGTGCAACAAGGTTGTATATTGACACCTTATTTATTCAAGGCAGGACTAAATGCATCCAAAGCCTGAATAAATATTGCTGTAATAAATATCAATAATTTCTGAAATGAGCATTATACTACGTTGATACAGTGGATATAAAAAGTCTACACACCCCTGTTAAAATGTCAGGCTTCTGTGCTGTAAAAAATGAGACAAAGATAAATCATTTCAGAACTTTTTCCACCTTTAATGTGACCTATAAACTGTACAACTAAATTGAAAAACAAATTGAAATATTTTAGGTGGAGGGAAGAAAAAAAAAAAAGAAAAATAATGTGGTTGCATAAGTCTCCACACCCTCTTATAACTGGGGATGTAGCTGTGTTCAGAATTAAGCAATCACATTCCAAGCTGTGTTAAATAGGAGTCAGCATACACCTGCCATCATTTAAAGTGCCTCTGATTAACCCCAAATAAAGTTCAGCTGCTCTAGTTGGTCTTTCCTGAAATTTTCTTAGTCGCATCCCACAGCAAAAGCCATGGTCCACAGAGAGCTTCCAAAGCATCAGAGGGATCTCATCGTTAAAAGGTATCAGTCAGGAGAAGGCTACAAAAGAATTTCCAAGGCATTAGATATACCATGGAACACAGTGAAGAGAGAGAAAATATGGACAGTGGAGAAAATATGGCACAATAGTGACATTAGCAAGAACTGGAGCTCCCTCCAAAATTGATGAAAAGACGAGAAGAAAACTGGTCTGGGAGGCTACCAAGAGGCCTACAGCAACATTAAAGGAGCTGCAGGAATATCTGGCAAGTACTGGCTGTGTGGTACATGTGACAACAATGTCCCGTATTCTTCATATGTCTGGGCTATGGGGTAGAGTGGCAAGACGAAAGCCTTTTCTTACGAAGAAAAACATCCAAGCCAGGCTACATTTTGCAAAAACACATCTGAAGTCTCCCAAAAGCATGTGGGAAAGGTGTTATGGTCTGATGAAACCAATGTTGAACTTTTTGGCCATAATTCCAAAAGATATGTTTGGCGCAAAAACAACACTGCACATAACCAAAAGAACACCATACCCACAGTGAAGCATGGTGGTGGAGGCATCGTGCTTGGGGGCTGTTTTTCTTCAGCTGGAACTGGGGACTTAGTTAAGATAGAGGGA
Source organism: Discoglossus pictus (assembly GCA_027410445.1). Classification (NCBI taxonomy): domain Eukaryota; kingdom Metazoa; phylum Chordata; class Amphibia; order Anura; family Alytidae; genus Discoglossus; species Discoglossus pictus. The sequence goes on along the minus strand of CM050164.1, from coordinate 342,417,093 downwards.
ATTATGAACCAGTCAATATTGGCACAAAACCTTCAGGCTTCTGCTAGAAAGCTGAACATGAAGAGGAACTTCATCTTTCAGCATGACAACGACCCAAAGCATACATCGAAATCAACAAAGGAATGGCTTCACCAGAAGAAGATTAACGTTTTGGAATGGCCCAGCCCGAGCCCAGACCTGAATCAGATTGAAAATCTGTGGGGTGATCTGAAGAGGGCTGTGCACAGGAGATGCCCTCGCAATCTGACAGATTTGGAGTGTTTTTGCAAAGAAGAGTGGGCAAATCTTGCCAAGTCAAAATGTGCCATGCTGATAGACTCATACCCAAAAAGATTGAGTGCTGTAAAAAAAACAAAAGGTGCTTCAACAAAGTATTAGCTTAAGGGTGTGCATACTTATGCAACCATAATATTTTATTTTTATATTTTTTCTTCCCTCTATCTAAAAGATTTCAGTTTGTTTTTCAATTGAGTTGTACAGTTTATAGGTCACATTAAAGGTGGAAAAAGTTCTGAAATGATTTATCTTTGTCTCATTTTTTTACCGCAGAGAAACCTGACATTTTAACAGGGATGTGTAGACTTTTTATATCCACTGTAGCTGAAAGTGAGGATGAACTAAAGGGCCTTTTGATGACAGTGAAAGAAGTACTTAGAGTCCCATGGACTGCAGAAGGATTAAATGATTAAATACTACAGGAAATCAAGCAAAACTGTTCACTGGAATTTTTGATCATGAGATTAATAATGCTCCAATATTGTGGCTATATCGTGAGAAGTCAGGCTCTAATGCTGGGAAAGATTAAAGACACAAGAAGAAGGGGACGGCAGACGCAAAAATGTATAAATGAAGTAATTGAAGCAATGACTATGAGCTTAAGGGAGCTCAGAGGTGCAGTGCCTGACAGATGTGCCCGGTGTGCTGTGGTCTGTAGGTTTACAGAAAGTCAGACATGACTGAATGACTGAATAACAAAAAAAAATTATCAAGCAAAGAAATCTAGAGATTGTGAACAATGTAATATATGCAGTTAACTGAATTTCTTAGAATTATTTAAAAATAACAAATAGAAGCTGTGTTCTTTTGTGCCATGTGATGGCAATTATAATTAAATTAAACAGTGCAACATTTACTTCTAATTGGCTCTTATTTTTAGCCAATAATGCTCTAATAAATTCAAACATATACATCTACCTTATATTTAGCTAGCCCCAAATTTGCTATAATCAAAGAAAGCAGTCTAATTATGTATTTTATAGTGTCTATTATAATCTTGATTTTGATATAAATTTATGAAAATGCGATCAAGATCCATGTTATAAACAATACTGCTTGCATGATTTTTTCCTGCTTGATTATGTTCTTTTTTTCAATGTGCAGTGATCTTTTAACTAAAATAGCACCTGGTGTACAGCTGGTCCAAATCTTCCCTTAGATTGTAAGTTTGCGAGTTTTCAGTATTGCGTCAGTGCCTTGGAAACATGCATTTGATTTTAAGCTCAACAAAACAGGGCGATCCATTCTTTATAAGCTGTTAATTTTTTGCCATGTACTTAACCCTGTACAGCGCTACGGAATATGTTGGCGCATTACAAATAAAGATAATAACAATAACAATAATAATAATTCTTGTTGTATATTCAATTTATATATATTAAAGTAGGTGATATAAACATTATATGTCAGGTATGAACAAAAATAGAATTGAATAATAAACTACTGTTTGTATACTGTAATCATTTCACTAAAGTCATCTATTCTAAAACAATACTTTATAATATTGGTAATTCGAAAATGTACCACTAGAGGTTGCTGTTGATCCATTATAGAAAGGAATCCTATTTTCTGCACTTTTGTGTGATACATTGCCAATAGTTTACAATGTTGTACATAGTAAGAGTAAAACTAATCCCATTCAAGAACTTGGCCTGCAATACTTTTGATATTTTCAAACACTGATATTTAAGATTAATTTAAATTAAGACAATATGAACTACTTGCAGTTATATTTCACTTCTGAATTCTCTTAAAAACACCAGAACATGTGTAAAATTATTTTTTCAAAATATTTTTTCAGAGTGAAACCAAAATGTTGCTTTAAATATGTATTCACTTAAAAATGTAAGACATTCTAAGTAATAATTGCTTTATAGTCAATGTACACATAAAATACAAATATATAAAAAGAAGGTGCAATTTATGTAAACACCTTATTAGCTATATCTACTTTCCTAATTCCCAAAAAACAATCCGTAACCCACAGTACCCAAAATCCAAACATTATTAAAAGCATGATTTCCATGATCAACAACATTTAAAAAACTGATATATATTGAAGAGAGGGTGAAAGATGCATATCCTAAACATTTGAGGGCCAGTTACCTCAGCTGGCAGAGCAAGTTCTTTAAAATCTAAAAATGGATGTGAGGTTTAAAATTGTTATTTTTAGTTCTTAAAAAATGTGTATTGAGTTTTTGTTTATTTACCTTTTTTATTCCTACCCCCATCTCCTACACACTAGTTTAAATTAAGGTGTGTGTGTGTGTGATGCAGCCTATTGCTGCATCTCTCTGCGCAGTGTTGTTTATCTCAATGGGGTAAAATCTGTTAACTTCCCTGACACACCTCCCCCTGTGCTGGCCAGACTACTCCTGTGATTCCTTTATGTTGCCCCTGGGCTGCCCCTGTGCCCCTTGTCCCTCTCTTGACTTCTGTGAACACCCTTAGCTGCCTCTGTGACCCCACTGTGCAGCCCCTATGTTCTCCTGTGACCCCCTGTGCTTCCTGTGCTTGCCCTTTGCCGCCTATATGATCTTCTGTGCCCTCCTATGATCCCCTATGATGACCTTTGCCACCCCTATGAACCCCATATAACCCTCTGTGGCTCCTGTGACCCCCTGTGCCTCCCATGCTCCCCCTGTGCCACCACTATGTCCCCCTGTGACCACCCCTGCGCGTCCCTGTGACCCCTGTGCTGTCCCTATGACACCCCTGTGCATCCTCTATTATCCCTGTGTGCCTCTCATGAGCCCCTGTGCCGCATGTGTGACCCCCTGTGCTGCCTATATAATCCCCTGTGTACCCCCTTTGTCTGTCTGTCTCCCCCCCATTGTCTGTCTGTGTCCTCCCCTTTGTCCCCAAAGCCTTACCGCATCCTTACCGCAACAGAAGCGTCTTCAATTTATAAAAATTATATATATATATATATATATATATAATTCTGGATCGCTACCTTGTCATGATGAAGGGGCGTGTGTACTTCAATAAAGCTGTGAGCTATACCATGTAGGGTCACCCAAGATGGGCAGATCATAGCAAAGAGGTCAGATCACGGCCCACTGGAGAATGAACCGGCAACCCACTCCAGTTTGCAGTGCATTCCAAAAGTATTCACCTCCCTTGGCATTTTTCGTGTTTTGTTGCCTCACAACCTGGAATTAACATGGATTGTTTGAGGATTTGCATCATTTAATTTACAGAAATTTGAAGATGTTTTTTTTTATTGTGAAGCAAACAACAAATAGGACAAAATACCACAGAAAAAGTCAATGTGCATCACTATTCACCCCCCTAAAGTCAATACTTACTATGTAGAGCCAACTTTTGCGGCAATCACAGTTCATGTTCATTGCTTCAGTGACCTCATCTATCCATCTCCGTGTCTGTCGTCACCTTCTTCTTGTGCCTTTAATCTTTCCCAACATTTGAGTCTCCTGTAGGGAATCCTGCCATCACATGATATGGCCAAAATATTTGAGCTTCAAACTCATGATCATACCTTCTAGTGAACAGTTGGTCTTGATTTCAAGAAGTACTTATTTATTAAATATTTTTGCAGTCCAAAGGACTGTAAGAAGTTTTCACCAACACCACAATTCAAAGGCGTCAATTTTACGGCCCTCAGACTTCTTTATGGTCCACCTGTCACATCCATTTTTTACTACTGAGAATACCATAGTTCTAACTATGCAAAACGTTATTGATAGATTAATATCTTTAATTTTTACTAGCTTGTCCAAACTTGCCATAGCTTTCCTCCCCAGAAGCAAATATTTTTACATTACCCATCTAAAGAGATCTTGGATCCAAGAGAAAAAAAATCTGTCACTGCCTCCACTTCTTTCCTGTCTATTTGTCAGGAAGTGAGATTGCCGTTTACCATGATCTTTGTCTTTTTAACATTGAGCAGCAGGCCAGGTTTTGCATTCTCTTCTTTTACTCTCATCAATAGGTCCTTTAGTTCCTCCTCATTTTCAGCCATCAAAGTAGTATCATCGGCGTATCTAAGGTTGTTGATATTCCTTCCAGCAATATTGATTCGGGCTTTGGATTCATCCTTCCCAGCCTTATGCATGATGTACTCTGCATATGAATTGAATAAATAAGGTGATAATATACAACCTTATCGCACACCTTTTCCGATCTTGAATCATTCTGTTGTCCCATGTTCGGTTCTGACCATGGCTTCTTGTTCCACATACAAATTCTTCAGGAGGAGGATGAGATGATCTGGTATTTCCATCTGTTTAAGAGCATGCCCCATATTGTTGCGATCCACACAGTCAAAGGCTTTAGAATAGTCTATAAGGCAGAAGTATGTGCTTTTCTGGAACTCTTGCTTTCTCTATTATCCATCTGACATCGGCAATTTAAACTCTTGTACCTCTTCCTCTGCGGAACCCGGCTTGCACATCTGTTAGCCTCCAGTGCATATATTGTTGGAGTCAAACGTGTAGAATGTTAAGCATTACCTAGCTGGCATGTGAAATGAGTACAGTTGTTCGATAATTGGAGCATTCTTTGGAACTGACTTTTTTGGGATTGGGATATAGCCTGACTTTTTTAAGTCTATTGGCCATTATTGAGTTTTCTAAATCTGTTGGCATAGGCAAGCAAACCTTTCACAGCATCATCTTGAAATTGAGCACTGTTGTGTAGGTGGCTGTCCACAAGCACTCCTATATCCATTTCTATCTCTGATACCCCTCGATTTGTGTCATTTAGGTTATAAATTGCATGGATATTTTTCATTCCCAAATATATAACTGCAATTATTTGTGGCAAATTTCACCTAACATTTAGTTTCCCATTATTCTAATTGTTGTAAGTCCCTTTGCAGTGAAAGTACACATTTTCTGATTTAATTGCTTTGCACACGCTCGTATCATCAGCAGATATTACGTCCCAGTCCTACTTCTAAATCATTAATAAAAATGTTAAATAGGAAAGACCTAATACTGAATCCAGAGGAACCCCACTTACCACATTAGTCCAATCTGAGTATTTTTCATTTTTAGCCAGTTCTCAATCCATGAGCAGATATTTACTGCAATTCCAGTATCCCTTAGTTTGCAGTCCCGTTTTGTTTCAGTGACTCAACCGCTGGGAAGAAATACAGAAGAAGAAAAAATGTATTTAGCTCATCTGCCTTTTCTTGGTTGTTATTGTCCTTGTACACGCATGAAAGTTTCCTCTGTTCCATCTTCTCTGTATTATTTAAATGCCCAATTTTTACTCCTTAACTTGATCTTTAAATCATTGTTAATGCACTTGGGTTGTGATTTCATTGTATGCATTGATATGTATGAATATTTAGTAAATCTTTAAACAATGTCCATTTATTTTCTGTTCTATTTGGCCCAGTCTTTGTCCTTAAACCATTAAAGATTGCCTTTTTAAAATTGAGTTTTTATTGCACCTTTAAATTTGTTTTTGAAACTCAACTTCATATGTGACTGTATTATGATCACTGCTACGCAAGGGTTCTCTACTTCTGCATTTTATAATATACTAGCGACTTGCCCGTCAAAAAATGACGGCAATGTGATGTATATGTTTGTCAAGTTGTTTAGTTATTAACATATATTTTTGTCACTTGTAAGTATTTTAATATGAACGTGTATTTTTGTAAAATGTTGATGTAATGGTTTTTTAAAATGTAATTTGTATCTGAAGAATTGTTCACTTTAATATACATTGAATGAATAGGAAAGCAAAAAGTGAAAAGCCTTCTTGAAACGTCGCAAATTTTAACATGAAGTTTAAAATATATGTAAGCAATAACCTTCAAAGTATATATTTTTAAACTTGAACTTTATTTTTTATGTAAGTTTAGAAGTTGACAAAACATTGGTATAATTTTGAACATTATAAACAGGAACATAGTGAATACATTTTGTAACCTAATTTTTTATTAAAAGTATTAACATTTGAATGTAAAAACAATTGACCTTTAAATTAATCAGTATTAAAATGCAATTTCTATCACAATAATTGTTAACTTGAATATACATTGAATGTAGAGGAAGGCATACAGTAAAACTCTCCTTAAAATGTACGTAATTAAAGTAATTCATTACTGAGCACATAAACTGGCGATAAACATTAATGTAGGTAGTAATCTTAAGATAACAGACAATATTTACATTGTGACTTAAAAGGTGCTTGACCTCTTAACATCCACTTTGTAATCTGTTGAATGAAATAACTTGAAAATATATTTTTTAAACTTGTAACATTAGAAACATTAACATAGTGACTTAACATTTTAACATAATTTTTACTAACAATGCAAGGCAAGTATTTTGTGAGGCGAATCATTCATAAACAGTACTTCCATTAATTATGACTGAATTAAACAACCAATTGTTATGTATTTTGGAATGCTTTTAAAAAATGTTGGCATCTTTAATTTGTATCCTGCAAATTTATAGTACTTCATAGTAGACAATGTTTTTCGTAAAAATACGTCCATCTTCTAATAAATCACCTTGACTTTCATTGTTTTCAATGTAAACTTTAATAGCCTGTGGATTTTTGCACCGTGACAACGCAACGTACAATTGACCATGTGCAAAAACTGGTTCTTCCAAGAAAATACCCACAGACTTGAAAGTTTGACCTTGTGATTTATTAATGGTCATGGCAAATGCCATAATAATGGGAAATTGTCTTCTTTGAAGTATAAAAGGGAGACTACTTTCACTTGGTGCTAAATCTATTCTTGGTATGAAAACTCTCTCTCCTTTATGGGTCCCAGTTAAAATTTCAGCATCTATAAAATGGTCCTTTAATTGTTGAACAATTAATCTTGTGCCATTGCATAGGCCTTTTTTGGGGTTCATTTTTCGCAGTAACATGATAATTGCACCTTTCTTTAGCTGCAAAATATGTGGTGGCATTCCAGAAGGAGTTAAAGAGTTAATGAATTCAGTTGAAAAGTTTGCCTGACTTTCATTGTCATCAGCAAGTACAGAATCAGCACTGTGATAATTTCTTTGTGGTGCATTAATTTTTTTTAAGATTTCATTATTGAGTATTAATGCATCTTTATTTTTACACGTCAGTATAACTTGGTTGGCAAGTTCGGAATATTCTTCGTTATTTATGCTCCCTTCAAATATAGCCGATATAATATCTTGTTGACAAATCATATGAGGTGGGATCTCTACAGTGTCGTCAGGTAAATGTAGTATTTTTTCTGTTCTGCCTTCTCCAATTTTAATAAGCCAATCATTGAAATCAGTTTGGCCTTCTGATCTCATATTTTGTTGCAGTTGAAGACGGGTAAAATGTTTCCATACTGTACTTGACTTTATACATGTTTCGATAATGTCAGTTCGATTTCCATGTACAACGACAGGTAATGTTTGTCTAAAATCACCACCCAACAACATTACCTTTCCACCAAATGGAAAAATATTATCCATGACTTCACGAAGCAAACGGTCAATACATTGGAGGGCATAGCATGACATCATTGTGGCCTCATCTATTATAATTAATTTACATTTCTTCAATTTCTTTGCTTGTAAGGATGTCATGCGAATATCTGACATAGAATTTTCTAAAATAGGCACTGGCAGTTTAAATCCACTATGAACAGTTCTTCCACCTTCTAATAAAAGTGCAGCAATTCCAGTAGTGGCAAACGCCATTGCTATTTTTCCTTGTGCTCGTACTGAACTCATTAATAAATTGTACAAATATGTTTTTCCTGATCCGCCAGGTCCATCAAGATAGAAATAACGCTCTGTCACCATGTCATCATCTATAGCATTTTTAATGGCATGAAATGCTTGCAATTGTAGTGTATTTAAAGTTGCAAGTCTTTCTTCTGTTCTTTCTGCTTGTAGTTGAATGTCATAGTCTTCAAAGTTAATGTCATCTATAAGACCTGGATCAGGCAAATTAAAACTTGCACAACTACTTAATCCATGAGTTAAAAAGACTTCTTGGATTTCCATTAACGCTTTTAAGTGTGCAATGGGTTCATTGTATTGTCGCATAAAGTCTTCAGCCATATTACTTTTAAAAGTCTCCCACAAAGCTAATGCATTTGGAGCATTTGAGAAGATACAAATAAAAGCAAATTGTTCTCTCATCTGTCGTGGCATTTGACATTGTGCTGCTTCTTCTAAACATCTTTCCCACTCTGTATCATCAGCGAGTAAGTTTCTATGTCTTGCAGCTAAATGGAAGGATTCATATACAATGTCATTAACAGTTCTTAATTGTTCAAAACTTTGTGCTCCTGGAACATTTAAAAGTAATATCCGTAAGCAAAAACGTTCAACAACTCTTGGACTGACTGTGTAAATTCTTGGAATAATTTTATTGCCTCTGGTTTTTCTTGGTCTCCATAATCCATTCACAAAAACATAGTGATATAGAATTTCAATATATAAGTATTGTGTTGCTTCAGCATCAGTGGAATTTAATGCAAACCATGCAGTTAGTGTAGTGTGACGATCTTCACTTTGGGCCAATGCATTCATTTCATTTCCAGCATGGAAATAGACTAAATGTCGTTGTGGCAAATGTACTGCTAACCTATATACTGCATGTGATCTATCATGCATTTCAAATTTTAAAAGCCGCCACATAGCTTCTGGCACATTGACATAGCGAGCATCTACATGAGATGCAAGTTCATCATGTACTAACTCACTACTTTCAGGGTTGTCTGCACTTTTGATGACTACAGTAGCTGCATCGTAACCTTTGTAAATATATTTGTAGACATATTTAATGGATTTGATGGAAGTGCAGGCTTCTACGTTGATGTGGGCGTTGTACTTCATGAGTAAATGTGGATTGCAGGGTACTACATATCTATTGTCCACTTTTTTTCCACGAATAATGGCACTATCTCCTTCTCTTCTTTTATAAATTGGATATCCATCACAATTGGCATAGGTTTTGTCTCTATAATCTTTTGGAAATTCTTTGGAACATTTATTATTTTCCATACATGGTGATTGTGGATTAAGGTCACCACAGGGTCCATGAATCATGCGATGAGTAACAATCTCATATAGTCTACCATATAGTTCTGGATCTGGTAGTTCAGCAACAATGACTGCATCCACTTTGCCCGAAGTATCTAATTTATCTTTTTCTTGAAGTATTATTAGAAGATGTGCATGTGGAAGGCCTCTTTTTTGAAATTCAATGGTATATACATAAGCAAGACATTTGCCAAATAACTGATTTATAGTGAAGTCACGTATTAATTCATTTAATTTAATCTTAAAAACTCTGGCTACTAAATCTGGTCGATCTGAAGCAGTTTGTCCAAGAAGTAGATTTAGTGTAATTTCTGGCCATTGTGGATTACATGTAAATGTCACAAATAAATCGGGTTTGCCAAATTTAGTGACAATAGCCATAGCATCATTGTATCTTTCTCTCATATTCCGAGGAGATCCTTGAAAGGAAGATGGTAAAATGATGGCTTTGCCAGCTGTCATGTCTCTGCTTGTAGCCACGTCAGCAACATAGTCCATTAATCCAGAATATTGTTCTACACAGAGTTTATCTTGTTGATATTTGATAAAGTTTAAATTATTTGCCTCAACTTGCAAATATGAATCAATAATCCATTGTTGTGTTAGTTTCCCACCACATAAAATTGGATTAAATACATTGCGAATGGCAATTTGAGCTACTTTAAATTCAAGCATAGAAACAGTATTTCGGATTCTGGCTTTAGCATTTGGGTAACTGGGAAGAGTTAATTTTGGTTGCCAACCTGCTTCTCCGTGTGGAAAAAAGATGGGATATGTCATTGGATCTAAATTTGGACTTAAGATACTCATATTAATAAACGGTTGCTCCTCATTTCTGGGATATATTCGAATGTCTCTTTGAAATGGTGGTTCTCCTTCATCATTCTGAAACACCATTGCAACCTCATTTGATGTTGGCAAGTTATAAAGACGTTTATCAGTATGTCTGTCTCTTTTAAGCACCATATTAACCTTCGGCATTGGTAATTGATGTGTTTGTGCATGAAGTAGTTGTTCATTTTCTACTTCTGCCAATTTTTTATAAGCTTTACTGTAGGGATTGTTGTCCATAATGTTATTTAGCTCTATGAAAACACTGGGTAAGCATTTTTTATTTTCTTCCATCTGCATACGTTGGTCAACAGCTTCCATTGTATCTAGGACATATAGTTGAGCGAATTTTCTTTGATTTCCTTCCTCTGGATGTAAATGGGAAGTGCGATGATAAATTTGTCCTTGGACTTTAAAACAGTAAGGACCATGTCCTGGTACATTAGCAGCTAATGTTGCCCCCATGGATGCAAAGGATATGGCACTATTGTAGGATCTTATGTTTGTTTTAAAATTTTTGTAGTTTGGAAAAGTAGGTTCAGTCATAATGTTTTGTAAATAGAGAGGAAATTGTTTCCTTTCTGGAAGTTTGAACTTGCCTTTTTGACAGCAACTAATAAATTGGCCATCTCTGGGTCTCTCCTGTTTAAAATAATGAGCCTCACAAAACTGACATTGAGTAGTCATGTCCCCACAACTATGAACCTCTACTGCTAAAGACTTGAGTAGAGGACAATTTGCAAAGCATATAGGATTTTGACTTTCATATTCATCAGGTGAAATGTCATATAATGTTTCAACAACAGGTTCTAAATGCTTTGTTTTTTTCGTGGCTTTTCTTGGTAAAGCAAGGTCTTCACTAACTAAAAACTTCTGTAAAAAAATATGCTCTGTGCTTATATAGAGCCCTATTGAAATGGGCAAATCACATTTGAATGAGGCCCTCGGCCATTAAACATATTTAGGTCCTGAATCAATTGCGTTTTGACCAATTGAATAGGGCTCTATATAAGCACATAACATATTTTTTGACAGAAGTTTTGAGTTAGTGAAGACCTTGATTTAGTATCGAAGTTCAGTAACTAATAATGTCTGTCTAAAAAATCTGTTATGTGCTTATATAGAGCCCTATTCAATTGGCCAACTCACAATTGAATGAAGCTCATGGTTCGGTTCTTTTTTATACTTAATACTTTACCTTGATTGAAGTGTGGAATGACAGAGGGTCCCCTCCTGCCAATCTTAATCCGCCGGTCTTCTTGTAGTGTCTGTTTGAAAAATAAAGTGAAATAGTGAATTATATAATTTTTTATTTTATTTAGCAAAGCATGGCCTTTTCAGCATTTAATGTATTTTTGTATCTTACCTCTTCTTCTTTGTTGGTGTTCTTTAAAAGGAATTGTGCTTCACAATGCACAGTGCAAATTGTTGAGTGACGCTGTTGATGCAGAGTCTGTTTGAATATTAAAAAAAGTAGAAAGATTAAGCTTTAGGTGATCTATTGAATTGCAGTAAATTAATGTCATTTAAATATACTTCTGTAATTATTTTCAATTAACATTATTTTTTGGTGGGGGCTACACACACATGTCACATACATGAAGCACATTTCCATAGTTGAAAGTATTTTTTTTGTGTGCGTGTGACATATCCCTATACATGAATCATATTTTAATTGTTAAATTAACCTTATTTTTATTTTTGGCCAACATACATAAATGTGTGTGTGACATGTGACTATAGATGATACAAATATATGTGCGTGTCACATATCAGTATACATGACTCATATTTTAATAGTCCCAACTTATTTTTTTCTAATGTAATTTAAATGTAGTTGTTTAATTAGTTTGTTTTAAGATAATTTTGTTGCAGGGGCAATACACATAAATGTGCGTGTCACATAAATGTGCGTGTCACATGTCACTATACATTATACGCATATATGTGCGTGTCACATGTCAGTATACATAAACCTCTTTTTCTTATTTAATTTTTTTTGATAATAAAATGTAATATATTATAGCTTAAATTGCACAGTGTAAAGTAGTAAATTAGTAAAGAATTGTCTTCTCAAGTTTTAGCAGCAGTTATGTCTGAAGTCACTCTGTTCATCACCTGAGTAGAAATGTATTTTTCTCTGTCAAATAGGCAGTATTTATAAACTTGTAGAACATTCTGGAAAGTTAGACCGTTAGAACGCAATACGCATGCGCTATTTGCGTTCCAGCTTACAATTTGCGTTCCATCCGCCATTTTGTGCGTAGTAGTGGTTAAAATAGTGTTTAATATGAGTGTGATCCGTTCCGCATAGTATGTGTTTCATTATTGCGAGTAAGTGTAGTGTAGTTACGTCTGGAGCCTCGTTTTGTTCGGCGGCCATTTTTTCTCTCGCTTAGCCGATTTTTGGCCGTTTAAACTCTTTGTTTTGGACTTAAATGGACGTGTAAATGAACTTTTGGAGGTGCCGGATGCCCCCCTGTGCTGTAAGTAAGCTTTTTATGTGTTTGTTGTGTTTATTTCTTGTGTTTGTGATGTTTTGATGCGCGGCGGTTGGAATGGGTCTTTCGCGGACGTATTTTTTTCCGATGCGGCCGTATTTTGTTGCGATGTTGCCGTATTTTTTTGCGATAAACGCAGTTAGCTTTTACGTGTACGACGCAGTGTATTTGTTTCTAAGTCATGCGTATGTGTGTTAAGAGCGTGTGAGGGGCCTTTTTTACTGTTTTTTTGTTAAGTCTTGCGTCTGTGTGTCTGGGTGTAAGCGGGTGTGAGGCGACTTTAAGTTTTTTTTTGTTATGAAGTTGTGTGTGTGTGTATGTGGGTGTTAACACAGCCGATGTTGGGATGCTCCCACCCCCGCAAATGCGGACCCTCGCTTCGCGAGGATCCGCATTTGCGGGGACGTTGTTGGGTTTTTGTTGGCTGGGCGGTTGGGTTTATTCTGTTAAAAAGTTGTGTGTGTGTATGTGTGTGTTAACACAGCCGAAGTTGAGCCTCCACCTCCGCAAATGCGGACCCTCCCTTCGCGAGGATCCGCATTTGCGGGGACGTTGGGATGCTCCATCACCGCAAATGCGGGCCCTCGCTTCGCGAGGATGCGTCCCTCGCTTCCCGAGGGACGCAGTTCTTGCGGGCTCGCTACGCGAGCCCGCAAGCGTGAGCAACGACCCGTACACTCACAACTATATATGTGATCTGTCACATCCTGCTCTTCTTTGTGCTTGTAAATGTGGTGTATCACCAAATTAATATTACACAAGGTTCGTCTACATTAAAAGGTATTTATTAAAAGGCAGATAACACAATACTATAAATGTATTACAAACACAACAGCCCAGACCCACGGAGCAACACCCCCTTTTAAATCTATCTACCTATATATATAGTAATTCCCTTCCCCAAACGCTTGATCTTACCCACGGTCAGACCATTGACATCACCTCCATCACCATCAAGGAAGAAAACAGGAAACAGCACCAGTTTCCTGCCTGGATATATCCTTAGTTGAGATGATGTAATTTACATCACATCCTGTCCATGAGCAATTGTGGGAGGGAAGTAAAGATTCTCAGCCCTCCTACAAAGGCCTGTTTAAGGAAGTCCTGAATTACCATGCAAGGAAGACAAGTTACCACAGTAAAGATCCTACTCACCATTTGACTCGGTTCAATATCCCCCTACTCAGGATTTAAGGAGAAGTTGCACATTCTCAGGATAATTTACAGCAGTTATCACATATATAGTTGTGAACAATACTGGTTGTGGGCTCACATAGTGAGCCCACTGCAACTGCGGCCCTCGCAAAGTGAGGGTCGCACTTGCTGGCAAGGAGCTCCAAAGTCGCTGCTTGTGCTGGTGGAGATGAGCGTTGTAGGCGCTCATCCCTACGATCCCGTATGACTTAGGCAGGGAACGCCGAAGGTTAGTGCCCAATTACCCGCGGAACTAAATCTCAATTACACCATTCACAATGTGAGACCCGTAGCAGTTTCAATATATAAGTATTTCAATATATAAGTATTGTGTTGCTTCAGCATCAGTGGAATTTAATGCAAACCATGCAGTTAGTGTAGTGTGACGATCTTCACTTTGGGCCAATGCATTCATTTCATTTCCAGCATGGAAATAGACTAAATGTCGTTGTGGCAAATGTACTGCTAACCTATATACTGCATGTGATCTATCATGCATTTCAAATTTTAAAAGCCGCCACATAGCTTCTGGCGCATTGACATAGCGAGCATCTACATGAGATGCAAGTTCATCATGTACTAACTCACTACTTTCAGGGTTGTCTGCACTTTTGATGACTACAGTAGCTGCATCGTAACCTTTGTAAATATATTTGTAGACATATTTAATGGATTTGATGGAAGTGCAGGCTTCTACGTTGATGTGGGCGTTGTACTTCATGAGTAAATGTGGATTGCAGGGTACTACATATCTATTGTCCACTTTTTTTCCACGAATAATGGCACTATCTCCTTCTCTTCTTTTATAAATTGGATATCCATCACAATTGGCATAGGTTTTGTCTCTATAATCTTTTGGAAATTCTTTGGAACATTTATTATTTTCCATACATGGTGATTGTGGATTAAGGTCACCACAGGGTCCATGAATCATGCGATGAGTAACAATCTCATATAGTCTACCATATAGTTCTGGATCTGGTAGTTCAGCAACAATGACTGCATCCACTTTGCCCGAAGTATCTAATTTATCTTTTTCTTGAAGTATTATTAGAAGATGTGCATGTGGAAGGCCTCTTTTTTGAAATTCAATGGTATATACATAAGCAAGACATTTGCCAAATAACTGATTTATAGTGAAGTCACGTATTAATTCATTTAATTTAATCTTAAAAACTCTGGCTACTAAATCTGGTCGATCTGAAGCAGTTTGTCCAAGAAGTAGATTTAGTGTAATTTCTGGCCATTGTGGATTACATGTAAATGTCACAAATAAATCGGGTTTGCCAAATTTAGTGACAATAGCCATAGCATCATTGTATCTTTCTCTCATATTCCGAGGAGATCCTTGAAAGGAAGATGGTAAAATGATGGCTTTGCCAGCTGTCATGTCTCTGCTTGTAGCCACGTCAGCAACATAGTCCATTAATCCAGAATATTGTTCTACACAGAGTTTATCTTGTTGATATTTGATAAAGTTTAAATTATTTGCCTCAACTTGCAAATATGAATCAATAATCCATTGTTGTGTTAGTTTCCCACCACATAAAATTGGATTAAATACATTGCGAATGGCAATTTGAGCTACTTTAAATTCAAGCATAGAAACAGTATTTCGGATTCTGGCTTTAGCATTTGGGTAACTGGGAAGAGTTAATTTTGGTTGCCAACCTGCTTCTCCGTGTGGAAAAAAGATGGGATATGTCATTGGATCTAAATTTGGACTTAAGATACTCATATTAATAAACGGTTGCTCCTCATTTCTGGGATATATTCGAATGTCTCTTTGAAATGGTGGTTCTCCTTCATCATTCTGAAACACCATTGCAACCTCATTTGATGTTGGCAAGTTATAAAGACGTTTATCAGTATGTCTGTCTCTTTTAAGCACCATATTAACCTTCGGCATTGGTAATTGATGTGTTTGTGCATGAAGTAGTTGTTCATTTTCTACTTCTGCCAATTTTTTATAAGCTTTACTGTAGGGATTGTTGTCCATAATGTTATTTAGCTCTATGAAAACACTGGGTAAGCATTTTTTATTTTCTTCCATCTGCATACGTTGGTCAACAGCTTCCATTGTATCTAGGACATATAGTTGAGCGAATTTTCTTTGATTTCCTTCCTCTGGATGTAAATGGGAAGTGCAATGATAAATTTGTCCTTGGACTTTAAAACAGTAAGGACCATGTCCTGGTACATTAGCAGCTAATGTTGCCCCCATGGATGCAAAGGATATGGCACTATTGTAGGATCTTATGTTTGTTTTAAAATTTTTGTAGTTTGGAAAAGTAGGTTCAGTCATAATGTTTTGTAAATAGAGAGGAAATTGTTTCCTTTCTGGAAGTTTGAACTTGCCTTTTTGACAGCAACTAATAAATTGGCCATCTCTGGGTCTCTCCTGTTTAAAATAATGAGCCTCACAAAACTGACATTGAGTAGTCATGTCCCCACAACTATGAACCTCTACTGCTAAAGACTTGAGTAGAGGACAATTTGCAAAGCATATAGGATTTTGACTTTCATATTCATCAGGTGAAATGTCATATAATGTTTCAACAACAGGTTCTAAATGCTTTGTTTTTTTCGTGGCTTTTCTTGGTAAAGCAAGGTCTTCACTAACTAAAAACTTCTGTAAAAAAATATGCTCTGTGCTTATATAGAGCCCTATTGAAATGGGCAAATCACATTTGAATGAGGCCCTCGGCCATTAAACATATTTAGGTCCTGAATCAATTGCGTTTTGACCAATTGAATAGGGCTCTATATAAGCACATAACATATTTTTTGACAGAAGTTTTGAGTTAGTGAAGACCTTGATTTAGTATCGAAGTTCAGTAACTAATAATGTCTGTCTAAAAAATCTGTTATGTGCTTATATAGAGCCCTATTCAATTGGCCAACTCACAATTGAATGAAGCTCATGGTTCGGTTCTTTTTTATACTTAATACTTTACCTTGATTGAAGTGTGGAATGACAGAGGGTCCCCTCCTGCCAATCTTAATCCGCCGGTCTTCTTGTAGTGTCTGTTTGAAAAATAAAGTGAAATAGTGAATTATATAATTTTTTATTTTATTTAGCAAAGCATGGCCTTTTCAGCATTTAATGTATTTTTGTATCTTACCTCTTCTTCTTTGTTGGTGTTCTTTAAAAGGAATTGTGCTTCACAATGCACAGTGCAAATTGTTGAGTGACGCTGTTGATGCAGAGTCTGTTTGAATATTAAAAAAAGTAGAAAGATTAAGCTTTAGGTGATCTATTGAATTGCAGTAAATTAATGTCATTTAAATATACTTCTGTAATTATTTTCAATTAACATTATTTTTTGGTGGGGGCTACACACACATGTCACATACATGAAGCACATTTCCATAGTTGAAAGTATTTTTTTTGTGTGCGTGTGACATATCCCTATACATGAATCATATTTTAATTGTTAAATTAACCTTATTTTTATTTTTGGCCAACATACATAAATGTGTGTGTGACATGTGACTATAGATGATACAAATATATGTGCGTGTCACATATCAGTATACATGACTCATATTTTAATAGTCCCAACTTATTTTTTTCTAATGTAATTTAAATGTAGTTGTTTAATTAGTTTGTTTTAAGATAATTTTGTTGCAGGGGCAATACACATAAATGTGCGTGTCACATAAATGTGCGTGTCACATGTCACTATACATTATACGCATATATGTGCGTGTCACATGTCAGTATACATAAACCTCTTTTTCTTATTTAATTTTTTTTGATAATAAAATGTAATATATTATAGCTTAATTTGCACAGTGTAAAGTAGTAAATTAGTAAAGAATTGTCTTCTCAAGTTTTAGCAGCAGTTATGTCTGAAGTCACTCTGTTCATCACCTGAGTAGAAATGTATTTTTCTCTGTCAAATAGGCAGTATTTATAAACTTGTAGAACATTCTGGAAAGTTAGACCGTTAGAACGCAATACGCATGCGCTATTTGCGTTCCAGCTTACAATTTGCGTTCCATCCGCCATTTTGTGCGTAGTAGTGGTTAAAATAGTGTTTAATATGAGTGTGATCCGTTCCGCATAGTATGTGTTTCATTATTGCGAGTAAGTGTAGTGTAGTTACGTCTGGAGCCTCGTTTTGTTCGGCGGCCATTTTTTCTCTCGCTTAGCCGATTTTTGGCCGTTTAAACTCTTTGTTTTGGACTTAAATGGACGTGTAAATGAACTTTTGGAGGTGCCGGATGCCCCCCTGTGCTGTAAGTAAGCTTTTTATGTGTTTGTTGTGTTTATTTCTTGTGTTTGTGATGTTTTGATGCGCGGCGGTTGGAATGGGTCTTTCGCGGCCGTATTTTTTTCCGATGCGGCCGTATTTTGTTGCGATGTTGCCGTATTTTTTTGCGATAAACGCAGTTAGCTTTTACGTGTACGACGCAGTGTATTTGTTTCTAAGTCATGCGTATGTGTGTTAAGAGCGTGTGAGGGGCCTTTTTTACTGTTTTTTTGTTAAGTCTTGCGTCTGTGTGTCTGGGTGTAAGCGGGTGTGAGGCGACTTTAAGTTTTTTTTTGTTATGAAGTTGTGTGTGTGTGTATGTGGGTGTTAACACAGCCGATGTTGGGATGCTCCCACCACCGCAAATGCGGACCCTCGCTTCGCGAGGATCCGCATTTGCGGGGACGTTGTTGGGTTTTTGTTGGCTGGGCGGTTGGGTTTATTCTGTTAAAAAGTTGTGTGTGTGTATGTGTGTGTTAACACAGCCGAAGTTGAGCCTCCACCTCCGCAAATGCGGACCCTCGCTTCGCGAGGATCCGCATTTGCGGGGACGTTGGGATGCTCCATCACCGCAAATGCGGGCCCTCGCTTCGCGAGGATGCGTCCCTCGCTTCCCGAGGGACGCAGTTCTTGCGGGCTCGCTACGCGAGCCCGCAAGCGTGAGCAACGACCCGTACACTCACAACTATATATGTGATCTGTCACATCCTGCTCTTCTTTGTGCTTGTAAATGTGGTGTATCACCAAATTAATATTACACAAGGTTCGTCTACATTAAAAGGTATTTATTAAAAGGCAGATAACACAATACTATAAATGTATTACAAACACAACAGCCCAGACCCACGGAGCAACACCCCCTTTTAAATCTATCTACCTATATATATAGTAATTCCCTTCCCCAAACGCTTGATCTTACCCACGGTCAGACCATTGACATCACCTCCATCACCATCAAGGAAGAAAACAGGAAACAGCACCAGTTTCCTGCCTGGATATATCCTTAGTTGAGATGATGTAATTTACATCACATCCTGTCCATGAGCAATTGTGGGAGGGAAGTAAAGATTCTCAGCCCTCCTACAAAGGCCTGTTTAAGGAAGTCCTGAATTACCATGCAAGGAAGACAAGTTACCACAGTAAAGATCCTACTCACCATTTGACTCGGTTCAATATCCCCCTACTCAGGATTTAAGGAGAAGTTGCACATTCTCAGGATAATTTACAGCAGTTATCACATATATAGTTGTGAACAATACTGGTTGTGGGCTCACATAGTGAGCCCACTGCAACTGCGGCCCTCGCAAAGTGAGGGTCGCACTTGCTGGCAAGGAGCTCCAAAGTCGCTGCTTGTGCTGGTGGAGATGAGCGTTGTAGGCGCTCATCCCTACGATCCCGTATGACTTAGGCAGGGAACGCCGAAGGTTAGTGCCCAATTACCCGCGGAACTAAATCTCAATTACACCATTCACAATGTGAGACCCGTAGCAGTTTGAAAAAAAAAAACGTGCAGAAAAATTACGGCCCATAACACTTGCAAAAAGGAAAGCAGCACTTAACAAGAAAAAAAAATATGACCCGCGGCACTTAGAAAAAAAAATGCGAGGTCAAAAACAACAATAACACCACCAAAACTAACAAAAATACAAAAAAGGAAACACACTCACAGCATGGGGGGACAGTAAAAAAACGAAAACGAGGCTACACGACCCCTAAACATGCAAAACACCGCCAAGCACATAAGACTTTTACACAGGCACGTGCAAGGTAAAAAAGACACTAATAGGGACAACGGAAAAGGCTCATCAGATCTTAGGCCTGGGTTAGGTGAAGCATAGACAATCGCCTCCATTTTGCAACACTAACTTACAACTAATAACATTACCATTACAAAATGGAAGAAAACAGGAAACAGCACCAGTTTCCTGCCTGGATATATCCTTAGTTGAGATGATGTAATTTACATCACATCCTGTCCATGAGCAATTGTGGGAGGGAAGTAAAGATTCTCAGCCCTCCTACAAAGGCCTGTTTAAGGAAGTCCTGAATTACCATGCAAGGAAGACAAGTTACCACATTCCCTCACTTTTTCTTCTTCTATGTTGCTCAGTTTTCTAGTTATCCCTCTAGTACAGGAGAACCTAGTGGGAGCAAAAACCTGATATACAGGAGAAATTCAACCCACCGTCCCTCCGGAATAGTTCCCTCAGCGACATAAGTTCTCCTGTACTTTCCTATGGCTGTCAATCCACATATTACACAAAAAACAGAATTTATAGAATTTAGGTGAGAGTGTGTGATAAATGTTTATGTATGTGCAATGTAAAACTTTATTGAAGAATGTATGAGAGAGAGAAAGAAGAGGAAAAAGACACATTATTATATATCCTCCTTGCAAGTTTCTTCCTCATTTGTTTCATTGCCACACAAAAGTATATTATTATAATTGTCGTTAATACTTGAATGAACATGAGTGCCAGCGACAGTGTTCGTAGGACTGGATGTGTCTCTGACTCATGAAGTTCCAAGGTAAAAAGCTTAATTATCAAATTTGTCCGATCTGCATTTGCAGTAAAATTGATCATTTCAGTGGTAAGGTTTCTTGATGGAAATACCATGATACAAGACCCTTCTTCCACCAAACATATTTCATCAACTGTCCTATATTCAGAGTGGCCGATAAAGCATGCAATGTCCCCTATGCGGATCACCTCTTGCACCAGGTTTTCTTTTATCAACTGCACCCAGCCATCCTCCTCAGCTCCTTTCTCCCAAACACAACTGCACAGCCATCGGTGTTGAGATTTCCTGCAACAGCTTTCATCCATCTCCAATTCTGTAATAGTTGCCAGTCTTTTTGATGGGAAGTGTTGCCTGTAGATTCCATCACTTAACGTGCCAATGCTATGTATAAAGTTCAGTTGCTCCGCCTGCCCCTCCCAGCGGGGAATTGCCAGGATTAGTCCTATTGTCCCAGATTGTAGTCCATGTGGCATCCATTGATCTGGGCCTTCAATATTGCTGTATTTAAGATTGTCCTCAGTGATGTCCACTCCTTTTCTTTTCAATGACGTGATAATCCTTGTTGCATTGATTTGTCTTGCCCACTTGTTTTCCTGGATGTCTTTAAGAGTTTCCTTTAAATCTGCCAACAGCTTTCCTCCAATTATAGAACATAAAATGGCAGTTCCCACTATTTCATTCTTAATGCTGTTAGCAATGGAAGCAATATTTTCCTCAACTAGATGCAGGTTGTTGGCAATGGTGCGTATGTCATCAACATTGTCTGTCAGTCTACTCACTATAAGGGAGTCAGCTACTCCACCTGTTTTCATAGCATGTCCCATGCCATCAGTAAGGGAGTTTATCCGGCTGTTCACTCCAATGATGTCTGCTGAATTCCATACTCCCAATCCAGTTCCGACTCCTCCTAAAAGGGCTGCAAGTGTGTCCCGTTTTTCTCGACTCCCTGCTCCGGTCCACTCAATGATGGTCTCTTGTATACTTTGCTTAAACCACTGCCGCTGTGATTCCAGGCACTTTGGAGGAATAGAAAAATCATTAAAATTTTGAATTATTGGGTAGTAAGTCCACCCAACCCCTTGCACAACTGTTTCATGTGTTGGTACCACCACCAATCCGCCTATTGGCCATGGTACCTTCTTCTGATCTTTACAACGTTGCAGCTCCTTTACAGAGACAAATACTTCATCTATTGTTAGAACACACCCCTTTCCAGTATCAAAATTGCAGAATTCCTCTAGGTCAGGCTGGGCAGCTATAACTGCAGCGTCCCATTCTCCACCTTCTTCTAATGTTAAGTTACTCACTACTACTGTAATATTTGTAAACCTCCCTTGTATTGGAGCTCTAAGAGCTAATCCCCTGGTACTATTATGTGGCAAAATAATGTTTACTTGTAACCCTCCACCCTCTTTTACTTCCAATTCCCTGGGCCAAATAAATCTATCTGCTTGAACATAATGTAACTCCAATCTTTTCAAACTCTCTCCCTTATTTGCGGTATCTTCTGGCCTTATTGCCTGTCTCCCCATTCCTACTGTGATAAAGCTTATACTTATCCATCCTGGAACAAGGATCCACCACAATCTTCTGTTGACACGCATCTTCATTCTTATACAGCCTTGCTCTGTGGGAACACTAGATTCCATCATTAGAAACATATACATAACAAAAACAACAGGGGCCATTCTTTTTGCAAGTTTGTTCACGGCCCTGTAATCAATGGTAAGTCTCCATGATGAGGCTGCTTTTTCATCTCTATTCCCTTTTAACACAGCTTTTCTCACAGGCCAACATGGTGAGTTACATGCATACCCATTTCCAGATTTAATTATTCCACTTTTCTCCAGTATTTCTATCATCTTGGTGATTGATGCCACTGATTCTCTTGGGACTGGATATTGCTTTTGCCATTGTGGGTCTCCTCCTTCCAAAAAGACCATTCCTTTCATTCTTCCACAGTCTAATTTATCTGTAGCCCAAACAGATATGTCTTGGATTAGCTTCTGCAGCCATTCTGGTTGTCCGTCTAGTTTCAGTTTGTTTTTTTCCAGACTTTTTATCGGAGAGACAATATATGCCATTGGGAGCACAACCCCTTTCGTCAACTCTGTACTTACCTGATTCACCTTTTCTGTCTTCCACAAACAAAAATTGGCAAGATCTACAATGAAATTTCCTTTTTTTTAAACTTCTATTCCCAATATTTCCTCTGGCCAACCCACTATTGCTTCTACTTGTATTGTTTTTTCTCCAACTGCTACATCAATTGGATCTGCTCTAACCTCCTGTGGATTCCCAGTAACTCCCATACTACTTACTGAAGAATCCCCATTTTTGACCCTGTTGGTCATTGTAACTGCTGCTCCTGTATCTACCAACATATTTTTCCCTACTCCTGCGATGACTGTATAACTGGTAGGCCGACCTGCCTCATCCATGGTTAAATTAGCTGAGTGAATGAGATGCTGAGGCGCAGGGGTTGGGATTTGTCATTGTGACTCACTTCTACTCCGTCCCTCTTTTATAACACTATATTGCATCTTTGCCTCACTTTCCTTCAATTTCCTCTCTGACTCAGCTACCTTATTTTTAAGTATGTGATTTTCCTCTTCTATCCTATCCTTCTGTCTCCTGAGTTCCCAATAGCCCATGTTACCATTTCTCTCTCCCTCCTGATTAGCCCTCCAGTTGCTGCCATCCCTATTCCTATAGTCCCTAGGTGGATCTCTCCATCTTTTGTCAAAGTTCTGTTTTGGTCTCCAGTTTTGATCATCCTTCTTGTTCTGGGGTACATCCCACGTCTGGTTTCTCCATTTACCATCTATATCTCTACCAGACTCGACCTTAAATGTTCTTACAGCTGAAACAGAGCAGGCCTGTTCTGTGAAAGGATGCTTGATCCACCACTTATCAGCTCTAGTTAGTACCATTTCCAAGTCTGTTGGTGTTGGATCAAAAAGCCTGATAAATTCTTGACACTCCCGGGGAAGGGCTTCCATTACTTTTGCTATATGTTCTGGTAAGCCCAGCACTAGAGGCTGTTGAGGTTGTCGTAGAGTATACCAAAAAAATATCCTTTGAGCTACCTCTCTAGGACCATCTGTTGGCCTCATGGTAATATTTGCTATTTCTTTCTCTATGCTAAGTAGATAGAAATTAGTTGCAGCAATTCTTCCTGCCTGATCAGACACACTGTTATTAAATCCCAATAGTCTACTAGCCAAAGGACCCATAGCGTATTCTAACAGTTCTGTCCATTCCTCTAAGTTAAGACCTCCTTTTTTAGCTCTATCTGCTCCCCTCATAAACCAATGTGTAAATGTATTAAAGTTGTTAGTTGGCATACTTCCCCACCATTTCTGGAAATTGTCTTTATCTGCCATAGACATCGGTCGAGTCTGCATAGAAAATCCTGTAGGTGTTTGCCTTGCATTAAATAATTCTGAAACAATAACTGGTGCTTGTGGTATGGTATCTACTTGTGGAACAGAATAACATAAGAAATCTTTTCTATCTTGGTTCATTTTCGGCACTGGTTCTTTATTTTGTGCCACGAACATATCCAGATCTGGATATATTTTGGCAATGTCTCTGACTCCTTTTATCCTTTCTAACTTTGTTTTATTTTTATAGTCCATTATTATGTTTTGAAGTTCTGTTATTTTTACTCCATAAGCATCCCTCTGTTCCTCTATTTCCCCTAACTCCCTTTCTAGTTCCCCCACAATTGTAGTTGTTCTCAAAGCTGCAATTTTTAAACAATCCCTTTTGTCCATTGCTTCCTCCATTTTATTTGTTGTTTCCAAATTATGCTGCCGTAATTCTACAACTAAGTCTATTAGGCCTCCTATTGTGGATACAACAGCTTGTGTGACCAAACTTTCTCTTCTTTGTTCTATACTTTTTGTTATTTACAATTTGTTTTAGAACATCCATTAATCTCTTCTCTTTTCCACTGTCTGGGTTTGCTGGCTCTGGAAGCTCATATGGACCATCATGTTTTTGAATATGTTTCCTAAAGTACTCACGCACTTCTGTGGGAAAGTATTTGGCCCCTTGAAAAGACATTTCTACTCTTTTACTCACCCAAGTAAGAATCCAAATCAATTTGCGACTAAAGTAGCATGCTTCTGAGTAGCCAACAATAGTTGATGACTATTCAGTAGGCCAGGTGTAATATGTAGAAAAATAGATTAGTACCCACAATGCAAATTATACTTACCTTAGTATGGTGAAGGTAATACTTGCTAATAAACTTAAAATATAATAGCAAGGCCTGCAGGGTAGGAGATAAACCCGAACTAGGATATGCAAGACACCCAAAATGTATAAGGTATGGAAGCCTATAGTGTATTAAAATGCACGCCTGAAATAATATATATATATATATATATATATATATATAATATTTAAAATGGTTTATTTATTATTTTTCTCCAGGCCTGTACTATGATAAAGGACTAGAGAAAGAAAAAGAAAGAAGAGAAAAAAAAAACAAAAACAAAACAAAAATAATAGTATTAACAAACTCAGGTATTTGAAACACACAACAAACTAATTGTGGCCTGGTGCCCAAGCTTGTATATTAAAAATGGAGGCTTGAATTAGCATTTAATTACACAAAGAAGCCACATGGATTCTATTCAAATGCAAAGCTAGGCCTGTACTCAAAAGCACAACAACTCAGATAAACCCACAAAAAGAACCTGTATGATATATATTTGTTTTATGTATCAAAATAAGCTAGTACGAACAAAACTCAACTCAGAAGCTAGTACGATATAGTACGATATATTTGTTTTATGTATCAAAATAAGCTAGTACGAACAAAACTCAACTCAGAAGCTAGTACGATATAGTACGATATATTTGTTTTATGTATCAAAATAAGCTAGTACGAACAAAACTCAACTCAGAAGCTAGTACGATATATATTAAAAATGGAGGCTTAATTTAGCATTCAAATACACAAAGAAGCCGCATGGATTCTATTCAAATGCAGGGCTAGGCCTGTACTCAACAGCACAACAACTCAACTCAGAAGCTAGTATGATATTTATATAAAAATGGAGGCTTATCCTAGACTCCACACACAATCAGCACTTGATTTCCCATGCAGAGGATAATTAGACAAAGTACTTTTTTTCCTTCCCCACAAAAAAAAATAATAAATAAATAAATAAATCTGACTATCTATTAATGTGATATTACCTCATAAATAACCTTTGTAGAAGTCTAAAATTCGTGGTCGCCAAATGTGGTGTATCACCAAATTAATATTACACAAGGTTCGTCTACATTAAAAGGTATTTATTAAAAGGCAGATAACACAATACTATAAATGTATTACAAACACAACAGCCCAGACCCACGGAGCAACACCCCCTTTTAAATCTATCTACCTATATATATAGTAATTCCCTTCCCCAAACGCTTGATCTTACCCACGGTCAGACCATTGACATCACCTCCATCACCATCAAGGAAGAAAACAGGAAACAGCACCAGTTTCCTGCCTGGATATATCCTTAGTTGAGATGATGTAATTTACATCACATCCTGTCCATGAGCAATTGTGGGAGGGAAGTAAAGATTCTCAGCCCTCCTACAAAGGCCTGTTTAAGGAAGTCCTGAATTACCATGCAAGGAAGACAAGTTACCACAGTAAAGATCCTACTCACCATTTGACTCGGTTCAATATCCCCCTACTCAGGATTTAAGGAGAAGTTGCACATTCTCAGGATAATTTACAGCAGTTATCACATATATAGTTGTGAACAATACTGGTTGTGGGCTCACATAGTGAGCCCACTGCAACTGCGGCCCTCGCAAAGTGAGGGTCGCACTTGCTGGCAAGGAGCTCCAAAGTCGCTGCTTGTGCTGGTGGAGATGAGCGTTGTAGGCGCTCATCCCTACGATCCCGTATGACTTAGGCAGGGAACGCCGAAGGTTAGTGCCCAATTACCCGCGGAACTAAATCTCAATTACACCATTCACAATGTGAGACCCGTAGCAGTTTGAAAAAAAAAAACGTGCAGAAAAATTACGGCCCATAACACTTGCAAAAAGGAAAGCAGCACTTAACAAGAAAAAAAAATATGACCCGCGGCACTTAGAAAAAAAAATGCGAGGTCAAAAACAACAATAACACCACCAAAACTAACAAAAATACAAAAAAGGAAACACACTCACATCATGGGGGGACAGTAAAAAAACGAAAACGAGGCTACACGACCCCTAAACATGCAAAACACCGCCAAGCACATAAGACTTTTACACAGGCACGTGCAAGGTAAAAAAGACACTAATAGGGACAACGGAAAAGGCTCATCAGATCTTAGGCCTGGGTTAGGTGAAGCATAGACAATCGCCTCCATTTTGCAACACTAACTTACAACTAATAACATTACCATTACAAAATGCCCAATTACACAGCTAAACAAACGGTTTGCCCTTGCACACGCAGCCTATTTACATTGCACACTTCACACATTGCTGACACTTACACCTCAGGTCAGCGACAGTGCAAATGTACATTGCATGCTGCAGAAAAATCAAAACAGATTGTTAGCTCTTCAGGATATTGATTGCTGGATATATTAATTACAAATAGGTAAATTATATTAATTTATTATTTCATTAATTCACTAATTAGCATTAATATATATATATATATATATAAAGTATATAAAGGACCAGGGGAGAGGATCGCAATGAGCCACAAAGGTGTTCAGAGTGGGCCTCACAATGGGCACTGAGGGTACACAGAGGAGCAAAAGTAAATGAGGGGAGAGGCTTGCAGTGAGCCCCAAAGCCAATCAGCATGCCCCTTGCAATAACTGACAAAGGTGCTCAGACAACCAAAACTACACAAGCGGAGAGCCTCGCAATGAGCACTGAAGGCACTCATTGGGAGCCACACAATGAGCTCCATAGGTTTCCAGCATGGGGCTCACAATGAGTGCCGAGAGTGCTCAGAGGAGCAAAAGTACACAAGGGGAGAGGCTCGCAATGAGAGCTAACGGCGATCAGCCCTCGTAATGAGCGCCAAAGGCGCTCAGCGTGTGGCTCACAATGAGCGCAGAAGGTGCTCAGAGGAGCAAAAGTACACCAGGGGAGAGGTTCGCAATGAGCGCCAAAGGCGAGCAGTGCGGGGCTTGCAATGAGCACCAAAGGTGCTCAGACGATCAAAAACCTTACATTGTGTGCCAAACAGCATTTACCGGCCTTACAATTTTATTGACCGTAATTTTTTGACGGGCAAGTCGCTAGTTCATGTAATAAAAAATGAAAATTAATAAAAGCCTTCTCTCTAAATTAGGCACACTGTACATATGTGTCCTAAAAGAGCATCATCTTTATCATCTTTATTTTTCAGTTCACATAAATGTATAGTTTTTCCATAAAACAGCAATGGGCCATTTTCATTAGTAAACACAACTTATCATCTTTTGACAGTTTGACTTTTTGCACATGGGCTAGGAACATTCACCAAGAGGCATTGTCATGACCCAGGGATGAGGGAACCAGATGCACCTCAAACTCTCCTTCTGTAGCTTACAGGACAATCCCTGGAGGGTATTAATATTGAATATCTCAGCCCCCTGCCTGCAATGTCAGCTCAGAAACAACCAGTTCTCAGGATACAGGAGAAAAGGAACATAGGAACACAGGAACAGGCAATGCCCCCCTTAGATAGGACTAGCAGGAACACCAGGATACAAGCGGGATACATTAGGATACTTAGTAAAATAATAAAATACTCCTTCCCCGACTCTAACCCTTAGGCTAGAACAGCATTCAAGAAAAAAATATACCTTTGGTATACAGAGATTATTATTAATTTTAAAACCATACAATAACCCACCCCAAAAAAGCCCTACCCTCTTGGGCACGCAAGGCTGTGTCAAATTGCTAATAACTTGTTTGATCTCCCCCCACCTAATTTTGCTGTCATGTTACCACGGTTTCCAGTCTAGGGAGTCTGGAAAGTTATATTGCTTTGATGACACATAGGAGACTAGAGAGGGGCTGGGGTTATTCTCAATATGTCACAATACTGAACATATGGTATGATCCATATTTAGTATCATACAATCTGATTTAACAGGATTAGTAAACACACCGATTAAATCTTAAGACCTCTTTGCCAATTCCACATCTTGTATCAATACTTTTATCTTTGTTCCTTGTCTATTCATTATGGTTCACCCTTTACAACTCCAATGGGAGCAACAGACTATCCAGGGTCTTACAATACCTCTTGTTCATATGTGCCATGCTCAGTGCAGGGTAATAAATTGAGCTTTTTGGTGCCACTGGAGTTAAAAGTTCATTCATTCTCTTACAGGGGGAGGGAAACATCCAAGATGGGAGTCTGTCTAACCAGCATGGCTTACCACATACATTAAAAACAAATTGTCACAGTCCTTAAAACATATCTCATGTGCATTGTAATAGCCCACATGGCCTAGGGACACAAATAACAGGTTCCATGAGTTCACAGGGCTGTGACCGTATGTTTTTATGCCATACAGGGTCCTTCATTGTGGGTTTCAGGGGAGTCCCACCCTGTCTCCAAAAGACAGCCATGACAGGCACAATGCAGCCTGTGTATATCCCTGTCTAGGTGCCGATAAGTCTATGTCTTTAAATGTCAGACACATACTGACAGTGTTTGGGCACATCAGAGAGGTGCAGGGTACTGTGGATGTTGGGGATAGGGGGTCTGGGTGAGGGGTTGAAATATAACCAAAATGATGGCGCATGGAATTGATGTAGAAAAGTTTATGTCTCATGGAGAGGGACTTCCTCTAATTGGGGAACCCAGTGGAGGGTACTGGGCTGGTTAGGGTGCCCTCCACGTGGGTATAGATCTTTTTCAGTCGGAGGGGAGTCGGCTTGGTGAATGAGGTGGCTCCGGGGTTTATTCACAATTGGTGACTGACCAGGACCTCCATAACATTTCTAACAATTTGAGCACTATTTTAGATTGTATGGGATCAGGAAAAATGACTAGGGTCAAGTATATACCAATTAGTGGTTAACTGCAAGACAATGGATCCAAGGAATATTATTTGTAAAGCACTTGACATTACTTGAACCTTGTCTTTTAAAAAAAATGTGTCTCAATTGTTGTCTGACATCTTACTTAACTGTAGTTGATGGCTTAATCAAATCCATGAATCTCCCTATAGAAGTCTGTGGTGCCATTATTAATGCTTCTACAAGTTTGAATCCACGCAGGTACCTAGACCAGATTTGGCCTAGGAATTGGCTACTTAAAATGATACTACCCAAGAAATATTTATATAGCCCTACACATTGTACAAACCCAGAAACACATGATATAAATGTTGCAAGTGTCCAAAAATATTAAATAGACATAAAGCACCCTGGGCTCAGGTAATCTTATGGAACTGTTTTTAGGGGTCCGGGCAGGTATCCAGAGGCTTGAGGAAACATTAGAGCATACATACTTTTTAACTTTCATTTATTGGTCCTATACTAATAAATTAAAGTGATATAGTCCATACAGGATATATGGCGATGAGTGGCTAGAGTACAAAGAGGTCCATTTACCAGGTCCAGAGGCCCAATAGTTCCAGGGGTTGTGACAATATCAATATTATTTACGATGACTAGACCTAAGGTAGCCTAATTTCTAGTAGGTTCTTGTATAATTTAGGTGAGATAATGATCTCCAACTGTACTCACAACACTTAGCTGAACCACTGGTCTCATTTATCCAGTTTATTTCAAAGTAGTTAGTTATGTCAAACCTGATTTAAAGTGAGAAGTTATTTATGGTATGTCAAGTTATAATGTTGCAGTCTTGTGGGTTGTAATAAGTAGTAGAAGAACTAATCTTAAAAGAATATTGGTACTGCAATTCTAGGCCTCCAGTTTTCCCTTTAGGTAGCTATGTCTGTGAAGGTTTAAACATTTACTACTCCGGCAGAGTTACTTACTGTGATCTTCCTATTGTCTATACTAACTCTCCCCCCTCTCCTCAACCAAAAGTAGTTAATTAATGCCTTTTCCTTTCTACACTTTTTACAGCATTACTTCTATCTAGACCCTCTCCTCACCTACTAGTTTAAAAATTCCCCAGCCTTTCTACTATCCTCTCCTCCGGAATACAAGCTCCCTGTTCATTAAGATACAGCTCTAAGCTCTAAAAAGCCAAAACCCTAATATTGTGTTCCATAAAATAAAGTTATTCTTTATAAGAGCACTTTGTTATACATTTTCTACTTGGTGTGCAATATTAGGGCCTCATTCAAATGTGATATGGCCAACTCAATAGGGCTCTATTTAAGCATATTTTTTTACAGAAGTTTTTACTTATTGAATTTCTATCCAAAAGCAAGGTCTTCACTAACTAAAATCCTCGGTAAATAAATATGCTATGTGCTTATATAGAACCCTATTCAATTGGCCAACTCGCATTTAAATGAGGCCCTTAGTGTTGCTGGCATATGCCAGTATATATATTGTCTTTTCTGGCCTTATTCACCTTAAGTTCTGCTTGTGGCTTTAACTACAAAGTGTGTCTTGAATGCTACAGCTGTGGCACCCTTGGTTATGCAAACCTGATTTTTGTTTAAAGGACCACTGCCAAAGTTGCTTTTTTCTTGGACATTGATATTTTGCCTTGGCCCCAAGATTTTGCCTCAGGTTGTCCGATGCTCTGATGCTCCTTATAAAAAATGTAAATGTAGCCTAGCTCATCCCTGCCATCATACAGCCTCAACCCCTATTTGTGACCCAGAGGCACTTTCTTGCCTCAGGTTATATTCACTGTATACCTCTGAATAGTTCTGATTCTGGTTCAATTCTCCCTTTTTGGGAATGAAATCCCTCTAATTCTGGAATACCTTTATCTGATGACAACCATGACTCCTTCCGTGAATTAATCATGCACTCTATATTTGTCCTCTAAACCAGCTATCTAATGAATCCTTCACACTTCTTAACTGTTGCCCCCCCCCCCCCTTCCAAATTCACAGCTTTATACCCTTCACCCCAAAGTTATGCATCATATGCAGATCGATTTTCAGAGGATTTTCATCTGGAGAAAAAAAGTGCTGATCATTCCATGCCTTCACTATAACCCAGTTGCATGTTAAAACTCTACAGAATTTGAATGGAGGAGGGAACATCATGAAAGAGGTACCACATGAAATTTATGTGCTTGACCATGAAGCCTTCAATGGCCATCATGTAAATTTCACATGACTGGCAATTAATGGTCTACTCTATCTTGTTACATAAATAGCAACTTTTTTCCTGACTTCCTAATCTGTATTTTTTGAGTAAACTGTATCAAATTATGACTGTGTTTCATTCATGAAATTCTAATTCAGAGACCTTTTCTAGTTGGACTATGTGTCCTCTGCCTATATTAGTCTACATATCATTGATAAAATAGTTCAGACCTACAGGTACTTCATCAGACAGCAAGCTGATGTCATTATTATACATTAACCTTAACTTGATTCAATGTATTTGCTACTGTTAAGAGATGCAATAGCTGGATCAGCCAGTGAATGGATCCCATCATTTAGGCCCTCTCCCCTGTGTGTTTCTGTGATATTGGTGCTAGAGAGTGCATGGAAGAAGGCCTGCTTATAGACTTTAAATCTGAAGCAATGGTGCAGGTCTGCAACTAATAAACTTCTGTTCATACTCATATGGTGATTTAAAACACTCATTAAGTCTTTCATCCTGATCTGGTGGCTGTGATAGTTGTAGTGGTTGTGACGCCACTCTAAACTCTTCAGTGCCCTGCTGCCTTCTGTCCTATGCTGCACTACCAGATTCCTGAGCTACCAGTTGCTCTCACTGGTCTCAAACAGACAGTCCCCTTTACACTTGTCACTGTTGCCATGGCAACTTGCAACACTACAGCCCTTCAACCCAAGATACCCATCAAACATGTCATTACAATCACTCACCCCTCCAGTTACCAGGTGATTCAAGACCCCAAACAGTGTCTCCCATAAAACATTGCGTCATCATTATCACTCATCCCTCCAGTAATCAGATGATTCAAGAGTCCAAACACGTTGTGGGGAACTCAAGATCTAAGGAGTCCAATTGCCTGGAGAGACCATATCGGATAGTTGTTCCCATTGTTCCCAGCCACCCTTTTCATCCAGCACAATGTCTTATGTTCTGTGTCTTTCCCAAAAGGGTAGAGATGTAGTTTCGTTAGGGCCCAGATGACTGCAAGACACACCTTCTCAATATCCATACAGCTGAACCATCTGGGAAACAGCTTGCAGTTCAGATATGCATTGGGGTGCTCCTAGCCCTGGGTATCTACCTGACTCAAAACAGCCACAATGCCATAGGTGAAGGCATCCATATGGACCAAGAAAGGGTGAGAGTAATCTGGGGCAACTTGGATGGGCTGGAAAGTTACAGCAGTCTCCAGGTACCAGAAGTCTTTCTCACATTCAGGAGTCTACTGTACCAGCTGGGGCATTCTCTATTTTCTGAGGCTGTCAGTGGCTCTGCAAGTGCATTGTAATGAGGAATAAACTTTGATAATACCCTGTGGTCCACTTCTGGATTTATACCTTGTCATGGTGAAAGGGCTCGAATACCTCAATGTAGCTGTGAACTATACAATGTAGTCACCCAATATGGGCAGATCATAGCACAGAGGTCAGATAAATTGTGGTCTATTGGAGAAGGAACTGGCATCTCACTCCAGTATCTTTCCCAAGAAAACTGAATAGGCACCAGAGATATAGCGATATGGCACCGGAAGATGAGCAACTCAGGTCAGAAGATGCCTGGATCACATTACTGGAAAAGAGCAGAAGGTGAGTACGAGTATCACCAAATCTAATGAAGTGATTGTGCCAAAATAAGTGTAGAATTGCCTGGTACTTAATTAAGTGCTGAATCACTCTGTTGAGTGAGACTAGACTTATATACCATAGGATATTTATCTCTGTAAAGGTCATGTAACTAACCTATTAAGATTAGTTTGTTCTCTAACTGAGCACCTGGCCTGCTGCTCAACATTAAAAAGAGGAAGATCATGGCAAACCAACATCTCAGTTCCTAACAAATAGATGGTAATAGAAGCAAAGACAGTTGCAGATCTTATTTTTCTGGGCTCCAAGATCTATTCAGATGTAAAAAGATGTAAGATGTAGGAAGATTCAGTCAATCCATACTACAGGAAATGTTGAGGAAAATACAAATATCCTTACATTATTTTATATATATATATATATATATATATATATATATATATATATATATATATATATATATATATCATTCATCACTTTTGTGACACTTGTAAATTTTAGCCCTGAAACAGTAATTTCCATTGTAAGGCATTAGGTATGAAATAGTTAAGACTGCATGACCAATAACTTAACAGTTTCAGCCAACAGACAGCAACAACTTTTTTAGCATAAACAAATTTTCTTTTCAATCATGTGCAAGGGCTTGGCTCAAGGATGATCAAAATGCCATATCTGACAATGTGATATGCGCATCTAGGGTGATGTACCAGGCATGGATAAACACCTGCATACTGGATGTAATCTTATTCTATTGGACTACCTTGTATAAATAATCTTTCATTGGTCTAAACAATGGGTTGTGTATGGGATGTCCCATTCCTCTGGGGGGGTGGGGGGGATTATTTAATTGTCTTATGTAAACAAATATAAAAGCTGTGTTTGGATATATTTCTGTCAGTAGTTGTCAGTAAGTGAGTCAGTGGAAGCCATTTTTGGGTGTTTTTGCTACTGATACACATTTTTGTTGAATAAACTCTAATAATGAGAAAATGATCAGAGAACTCTGTTTTTTATTACCATGACTGGGGGTAGGAGTACAAAGTGGTGTGAGTATAGGGATTTTCCTAAACAGAAATCAAGCCAAACTGTTCACTGAAAGGTATGATCATGAAGAATATTTTGGCCATATCATGAGAAAGCAAGATACCCTAGAGAAGACTCTGATGCTGGCACACGAAGAAGGAGATGGCAAAGCTAGAGATAAATAGATGAGGAAATGGAAGCAATGATCCCAGCACAGCAGCTGATAGATGTGTCTGACATGCTGCGGTCCATAGGTTCAAAGAGAGTCAGACACAACTGAATGACTAAACAACAACAAGAAATACCCTGCAGTACCCATAAATGTCAACACCTGCCTCTGACTCATTGGAGAGGGACACTGTTGAATATAGCAATGTCATCCAGGAAAGCATGGGTGAAATCCTGGCACCCATGTAGTTGATGGTCAACAAGCCATTTGAATGTGGAAAGGGCATTCTTCACTCCAAATCCAGTCCCCTCACTCATTCCCACCCACTGTCAGCCACGCACTTCCCCCAAGATTGCAAATACCCAAAACCGCAACAACTTAATAACTATCTCCTGCCACAAACCATCCTCTTTGCCCTTCTCCTGTGCACTCTGGAATGTACAATCAATCTGCAATAAACTCACTTTCACCCATGACGTATTCACTTTGAACTCCCTCAATCTACTGGCTCTCACAGCAACCTGGCTCTCTCCTTCAGACACTGCCTCCCCTGCTGCACTCTCCCATGGTGGTTTTCACTTCAGTCCCACACCTCGACCAGGGAACCGAAATGGTGGTGGTGCTGGCATATTACTTTCATATCTGTTCACATTTTACTCCACACCCACTATTTCTTCCCTCCAATTTTCATTGTTTGAAGTTCACACCATTCGCCTTTTCTCACCTATCTCCTTACGTGTTGCTGCAATCTATCGCCCTACTGGACCACCCTTTCAATTTATTGATCACTTTGCCGCCTGGCTCCCTCACTTTCTCTCCTCCAACGTTCCT
Source organism: Discoglossus pictus (assembly GCA_027410445.1). NCBI lineage: Eukaryota > Metazoa > Chordata > Amphibia > Anura > Alytidae > Discoglossus > Discoglossus pictus. The sequence goes on along the minus strand of CM050164.1, from coordinate 342,381,636 downwards.
TCATTCATTCTTTGCTACTTCAACATTGCCATTGACCCTCCCATCTCCCCTACTGCTGCTAAACTACTTTCACTCACCTCTTCCCTCAGCCTCTCACAATTCACAGATTCCCCAACTCACCATGATGGACACTCCCTATACCTTATTTTCACCAATCTCTGCACAACCTCTAACCTCGCCATCCGCCCACTACCACTATCTGACCACCACACTTACCCCTGATCTCACACATCCTGCAGCTTCACTAAATCTTTCTCTCACTTTCCTTCTTCTATCCCGGTCACCATTATCCACAAAAATCTGCAATCACTTGACCCACAACACATTTTCACTGTGTTACAACCCCTTCTCAGTCCCCTTACTGATCTCACTTGTCCTGACACTGGCAACTCACAGTACAACATGACTCTTACTTCCACCCTTGACATTCTGGCCCCCATAACCACATGCAGACACCCTCACTCTCATCCACAACCTTGGCACTCTCATCCACAACCATAACCACACAAACACGATAAATCCAGAGGTGCTCCAGCACTGCTGAACGGCTATTGAGGAAATCACGCACTTCAGCAAATTTCCTCCACTACAAGTTTATGCCCTCAACCTTGCCAAATAGCACTATTTTACATTTTTAATATCTACACTGTGCTCTAACCCCAAACGATTGTTTGACACATTCAACACTCTCCTCCGCCCACCACCACCTCCAGTTCCTTCCTGTCTCACAGCTGAAGACTTTACCAGCCATTTTAACATAAAATTGAAAACATTCGTAACAAACTCTCCTTTCAACAATGACCACACGCTCCCTCCTCTCAACTAACTGATAATACCCAGCCTTTACCCTTCCCACAGCCATTATGCATTGCTTTGACCTTGTAACAGAGGATGAAGTATTCATCTTACTATCAACTTTTCGTCCTCTAGATCCTATTCCATCACAGCTTATCCCTCCCCTCTCTACCACACTTACCCCTGCTCTCACACATCTCTTCAATCTCTCCTCAAACACTGGTACATTTCCATCATCTCTAAAACATGCCATAATTAAATATATTCTCATAAAAACCCTCATCTGCCACTGATTCCGCAACTAACTACCCCCTATCTCTCTACTTCCCTTGCTTCCAAACTGCTTAAGCGGCTTGTCTACATTCACTTTACAAAATTTATCTCCTCCAACTCCATTCTTGACACCTTCAATCAATCTTCCGAACCCAACACTCCACTGAGACAGCTCTCACAAAAGTCACTAATGACTTGCACACTGCAAAGCCAAAGGGTCACTTTTTTTCTACTTCTCCTGGATCTCTCTGCTGCTTTTGATACAGTTGATCAAACTCTACTAATCCAAATTCTCCACCCCCTTGGAATCAGAGATACTGCTCTCTCATGGTTCACATCATACCTACAAGATTGAACATTTAGTGTCTCCTTCTCTGGCACCTCTTCTTCTCCTCACCCTCTGTCTGTTGGCATACCCCAAGGTTCAGTCCTCCTATTCTCCATCTATACATCCTCACTTGGCACCCTAATAAAATATTTTGGACTTCAGTATCATCTCTATGCAGATAACTCTCAAATCTACCTCTCAGCACCTGATTTTTCTTCCTCTCTTCTATCACATGTTTCCAACTACCCACCATCTCAAACTCAACTTGTGTAAGCCCAAACTCTTAACCATCTACTACAGCGTCAATTCCTCACTTCTCTCTCACTGTCAACAATGCCATCATCACTCCCACCTCCCAAGCCCATTGTCTTGGGGTTCTACTGGACCCTGCCCTCTTTTTCAACCCCCACATACAGTCACTAACAAACTAACTAACATTTGTCTTTTCAACGTAAAACACGTCACTACCATACACAAGACACAACTTAGATTCTAATAGATTCCCTCATCATATCCCCTCTTCACTATTGCAACTCATTGCTGGCTGGCCTACCCGTCTATCCCCCCTTTAATCCATATTGAATGCCTCTGCTAGACTCATCTACCGTACTAAATGCTCAGTGTCTGCAGAACCTCTCTCTCAATCACTCCACTGGCTTCCCGTTGCCTCCAGAAAAAAATGTAAAATCATGACACTAACTTACAAAGCCCTCAACAACTCTGCACCCCTTATATCTCTGTTCTCATCTCCAAATATTACCCCAACCTTCTTCTTTCCTCTTCTCTCATCACCTCCTCTCACTCCTGCCTTCAGGACTTTTCTAGCACTGCCCCTATTCTCTGGATCTCCTTGCCTCGCTCTCCTAGACTATCCTCCTGCTTCAAATCCTTCATAACGTCACTAAAAACACACCTGTTTAAGGAAGCATATAATCTCCCTCTGATACATGCACACTGCTTTTCTCACCCTGCTGTACCGCACATAAAAACTTTGGATTGTAAATATGCGAGTTTTCAATCGTGCACTGTGCTTTGGGGAAAAACTATAGACACTGGATTCTAAGCTCAAAGACAGGGCCCTTCATCTTTGTAATGTGTTAATATTGTTTTGCCTTGATCATAACATATGTATAGCGCTATGGAATATGTTGGCGCGTTATAAATAAACAATAATAATAATTCCAAAAGGCGTAAACTGGTATAGCCCAAATGGGGTAGTGAATGTCAACTTCTGTCTAGTGGTTTCAGCAAGTGGGTTCTGCCAGTAGCCCTTAAACAAGTCAACAGTGATCACAAGGGTTCCCCATCCTAGCCTATATAGCACTTCATCTACTCTAGGCATAGGGTAAGCGTCAGTAATCATCCTATAATTTAGCCGTACACACAAAACTGTGTGGTTCTGTCCGTAGGGACCAACACCACAAGCAATTATAGGATGATTCGATGATACCTAGCTCTAACATCTGATCCAGCTCCTTATATTCCCCTTCATAATCTTAGGGACCCTATAAGAGGACATCTTCAGTGGAGAGGTGTCAAGGATAAGGACATTGTGGTTGGATCAAGAACCAGCCTAGGTAGTGAATTAGGAACCCTTCAAGCTGTTGCCCTTGATCAGGTGACCAGTCATTTAGGAAAAGAGGAACACCGGCTGGTCTGCAGTGGCAAAACCTGTCTGATAGTACCCCATCCTTAGAATTATCCCCTTCTCGTAGCGATATGGCCATTACTTGGTGTTTCCGACTCTGGTATGGATTTAGCATATTCATATGGATCACCTCTGAATCTGTTGTCCATCATCCATGGCTACCACATAGGTGGTGTTAGCTAGTTTCCAGATGATTTGGAAGGGACCCTCCCAAATAGCCTGGGGATTCAGTACCAATATCAATACCTGCTGGTCTATTTGAAATTTCTTAGCTTTAGCTTTCTGATAATAGCAGCACTTCTGCTTGCCTTGAGCTGCAAGCAAATGCTCCTTGGCTAGCACAGTCCATGTCTCCAGTCTGTCTCTCAAATGTAGCATATTTGGTACTATGGGGAATTACTTCCCTTGGTAGTCTCCTCCCAAAAGTCATGTTACAGGCCCAATAGTCCCACACTAGACACCAGTACAAGGGTGCAGAGAGGGTGAAGCCCATGGACTCTTTGGGGACCTCTCAGTTGGCAAAGAAGAGGTAGGGAACCAAGTTTTCTTAATCCTTCTTCTGACCCACAAAGGCTCTAATCATAACCCTCAGAGTGCCACTGAACTTCTCACACAAGTCATTAGTCCTGGATGATAGGAGGTCAAGCTCATCTGGGTCACTCCACGCTTCTGCCACAACTGATTTGTCACCTTTGACAGAAACTGGGTACCTGATCTGACAAAATTTCACTTGAGAACCCAGTCTGGGTGAAATGGTCACCAAGCCATCAGCCATAGTTGCTGCCATAACGATACAGTGAGGATGTATCTCTTTCCTGACTTACTAGGCCTGTTAACCTGCACAGCCATTCGGTGGAAGAGAATTTCTATAATGGGCATGGGCTGCAAGGGAGCACATGGCACTCATCCAGGGCCACCAAAGCACTGAAAAGCATCACATAAGGCACAGCAACTAGTGACATGCCATGATACTCTGGGCCAATAAAAGACCTAAGTTAGTCGTTAGGGTGTGAGGTGATTGCCCTGTTGTCTTACTAATGGTCTGTCTGGTACCGATTGGGGATGACAAGCTGTCATAGTGCCCTTCAAGACTGCTCTTCCCTCTGCAGACCTGTCGCCCTTCCCAAATTTACCTTTTCTCTTCAGGTCCTATCTCCCCAGTCAATACTCAGTGCTAACTCCCCCTAAAGCAGGATGTGCTTTACCTCCCATGTAAATTCAGTTTGGTCTGCCCATGAGCCTAACACTTTCCCAATTGACATCTGTCTTAGAGCAGAGTGGGCTGCCTCCAGCCCCTCTTGTGTCTCCCTGCCAGTGGCCTATTTTGGCTTGGTTTTAGGTCATGGTGGCCACACAAATACACTCTATGAGCCCCACCTTTTTCTCCAAAAATACATCTGTGGGAAGCCTTGTCATGACTCCCACCTCTTTAATGCTCTTGTCCCAGTTTATATTTTACTGGGCTAAGGGTATGGATATTTGCTGGCACCTAACTATCACAATGTCTACCATCTTCTTCAGTATAGGTGAGAGGCTCACCAGGCCCACATGCATCAGGGTCATACACGATCCAGTGTCCCGAAAGTCATCTGAGGGGCTCAGTTTAAAAAGCTGGACAGGGCTACAAAACACTGCTCTTTGGATCAGACTGCATCATCAGAGCAAACAAAGAACTTGGCCTCCATTGCTGTGGGGTCAGCTCCCTCTTGCCCATACACACAACAGGGCAAGGGCAACCCTCTGGGATTTCTTGAGCAGACATGGGAAATCTTCAACTTCAGATGCCTCAGCTTTTGCCACCTAAAGCACCTCATCTCCTGCCAAGCTGCTCTATTTTTAGGGGCTGACGGGGCAGTTGTTGGGGGAATGGGATACCAAGAAGAACTATGGTTAGATTTGCCATTCTGGTTGGAGCTGTGGTCTAGACTGGGCAATTGAGCTGGGGAGTGCTGGTCTAAGTGGCCTAGCTGGGTGGAGATCACTACATGAGTCCTAGGTACTCTTTGCCAGATCCCAGTGCTTTCTCTAATATTCATAGTTCACCTGGTATTAGGTCAGCAGTACCCGCTTAACTTTGTGGTAGTCCTGCGAGATGGCAGGGAATGTGTTGTGCTGTGCAGGGAATGTACTGTGCTGGCTAGCACACTAAGCAAGACCACATGAGTGGGCCCCAGTCCTCTGGTTTGATCCATCCTACAAAAAGCTGTCGATGTATCCCCCCTAGCATCATCAAATCTCTGAAAGGCTCTATAGGGCAGCTTCCTGGGTTGTGGGTCAGAATCAGTGGAGCTCTGGTTCTAATGTGGTGACTAGCTTGCTTGCTCCCTTGTTACCTTTGCTTGCTTGTCTTCATCATATTCTTATCGTAATCCATTCTCCCAGTACCGTCTCACCACATCTAGGTCCTAAGCAGGGGACAGGAAAGCATCATAACCACGTTTTTTTTTCTGGGGGCATCCCCTGCTCCTTGCAAAGGCAGTGTAGCTCATGCGACAATGGCATTACTTATATTTTCACCGTTTTTTTTATACATATTCTTGACTTTAATATTAACAAAACTTTTTTTTTTTTTTTTAAACATGTCAAGTACAGTATTGATTTGCTATAGTTTTTCTTTCTTCTTTTTTCTTCTGCTTCTTTTAAAGGTGTCTCTCACCTCATAACATTTCTGTCAAAGGTTCCTTGTGGCCACACTTTTTGTATATGGTGTTTTGAATAAGTAAACTTTATAAAGGGCAAATTGTTTTTAGAAAGTAAAAAACTTATCTATTTATCTTTTATATAAGCTTATTATTTACTGCAGGCATCTATTTTCATGTGGTTATATGTCAAATTCTTGCCATGGCCCTACCTCACTTAGTATATTTTGTAATTAGTATACAAATTATCCCCAAATGCATATTAATTCCACATGTTTTATACCCTATGATTTGTCCTATAATTGAAGTTTAAATTAATAATATGTTATTGCTCAGATTTTTCTGCTAATATAAATCTGTCTACAGATATATATAGAGTAGAGATGTCGCGAACAGTTTGCCCGCGGACTATTCGCGGTGATTTTAGCAGGTTCACGTTCGCATCGGACGGCGAACACATGCGCTTTTGGGTTTCGCCTCCTATTCTTTATCATTGAGGAAACTTTGACCCTGCACCTCACAGTCAGCAGACACATTCCAGCCAATCAGCAGCATACACTCCCTTCCAGGGCCTTCCATCTGAAGGACAGCATACATTTTAGAATCATTCTGAAGCTGCATTCGATGTGAGAGGACAGATAGTGTAGCTGCTGGAGATTTAATAGGGAAATAGATAGCCAGGCTGTGTATTTAGCTTCCACTACAATTAATCTAATTTCAGTTGCCTGCCTGTGTCAGGCTCACAGCTTATATTGTGCTCAGTGAAATAAAACAACACTTTTTTGACTGTAATAGATTGAATAGCAATTGCCTGCCTACAGGCGTGTGTGTTAAGCCTATTGCATCTACTCTGCTAACTTTTGCCAGTGCACAGTGATACGTCATATCTGGTGCAACCGTAGTGTACAGTGACATAAAACAACACTATTTTGACTGTAATAGATTGAATAGCAATTGCCTGCCTACAGGCGTGTGTGTGAAGCCTATTGCATCTACTCTGCCAACTTTTGCCAGTGCACAGTGACACTCATAGATTGCACGCGCAGTGCCCCAAATTTGAAGTAGGAGGTCCGACCAAGCATCTTTTTCCATTTCCCTGTTCCAAAAATGAATGCCATATACACGTCCCCTAATAGTGGACGTAACAGGGATTAAACCGATAGAAATAGTACTACTTAACAGTACACACTTTGTAATAACGCAGACAGACGCAACTCAGAGAGAGGAGTCTGAAGAAGAGGAGTCAGAGGAGGAAGGGTGCTTTGAGGAGGTGGAAAACCAAACACAGCAGGCGTCCCAGGGGGCTTGTTGTCACCTTTCTGGGACTCTTGGTGGCTGGGTGGCAGAAGAGACATTCAATGACATCAGTGAGGACAAGGAACGGGACATGGCTAGCTTGGTATCCAACCTTGTGCAAATGGGGAGTTTGCGGTTGTGCAAAGGGACTGTTTGCGGTTGTTTACGGTGCATTAAACGGGTGAGATTGGTCTGTTACTGTGAAGCGGGTGTAACCCTTACACTACTTGATCGATACAACATCATACCTGATGTTTTAAAGCATGTGATTCCAAACAATTTAGGAATGTTAGGTGATTTATGCCCTTTATGGCTTAAAACCAGACTCTGCATCAACTATGTAATTTTCCGTGGAAGTTTTGCCATGGATAACCCTCCGGCATGCCACAGTCCAGGTGTTAGTCCCCTTGAAAAAACTTTCCCATCACTATTGTGGCCAGAAAGAGTCCCTGTGTGTTTTGAAATTCACCTGCCCATTGAAGTCTATGGCCCGTTCGCCGGGTTCGCCCGTTCGCGAACATTTGATTGAAGTTTGCGTCCGATGTTCGCGAACTGAATGATGTTCGCAACGTCACTAATATAGAGGCATTGTGTATATAATTGAAAAAAATAAGGCCATATTATAATAAGACTAAGGCCCCTATTCAGTTGAGCAATTGTAAATTACCGGAGCCCAAATGCAGCCCGTAAACTAATTTGCTATTCAATTGGCGTCTTTTAGCTACCCGCCATCGATTTTTGGGTTACAGGCTGAAAATCCCTGTGGTTGGCAATATTGTAACTCCGACCCATCTAAGCCTTTGATCTTTCAAGCCCGTAAATGTTACAGTCGCAATTAGCTATTCAATTGCTACAATTACTCAAGCCTGCAAATGTTTTCACATCTGTAAATGGCAAATATAGAAGAAAGTCCTACGAGTACTAGATAGGACTCGCAAGGGTGTTAGACACCTGATCGTAGCACTGTAAATGCACATAAAAAATCAATACTGCACTTTAAAAGATGGTGAAAGTGATGAAAGACATTAGAATTAATTTCACAACAGTCTCAAGCTCGCAAATCTGCAATAAAAAAATATTTATTTTGAGGTTTAATTTCCGTGTTATATTAATCTCAGGAATCAAGGAGTTAATACATATCAAGCCACCCGCATGGACTAGAACAGTATCGTCTTTCATTTTTATTACTTTGTACATTACCGGATTGTGAGTCCTATCGCATATCAGACCTCTAAACGCTAATTGATTGTGGTTTAACCTCCATGTTTTTCTGATGTCATGGTGATGGTCTCATTTACAATTGTCTGTTTCTAAATGGGTAGTTACAGGCTTGCTAAATTGATCATGATCATGCTCTGAAATGCTTCTTAAGGGGTGCATGGTTTACGGTTTAGGCTTTCGGCCAGGTAGCTTTGGGCTTGATCAATTGAATCGCTCTGTAACTGTTGCAATTGAATTGGGGCCTAACTTAATGAATGCTGAATGTGTGTGCATTTATCCCATTAAGAAACAATTTAATCATATTGCATCTTATAAATCTGGAGACTAGAATACAGCAAATGATTCATGTGACACTCTTATCTTAAAGTAAAACTAAATATCTGGTTACAATAAAATCAATTTAAAATGTGATATTTTCAATTTCACATCTGCATAACATTTTCTTTGTGTCTGTTTGGATCACTTTAAAAAAAAAAAAAAAAAAACAATCTTTGATTTGAACCCATAATTTAACTGTGTCAGCATCACATTTTTCTCCTAGGCAATACAAAATGACAAATATGTGCATATGTCTTGGTTTATGCATTTCTTTCCACTTTTCTTGATGTATATTTAATATTTCAATTCAGTGACACAATGACATCTTTGTAGCTGTAAAACTGTGGTTTCAAACCATATTGTGAAACATCAATATACAGTTAGGAAGGGCTTTGTCAAATTTGCAATAGATCACACTTTTATTCTTTTGTTATATTGAAATGTAAAGAGCAAGATCCTGTTTTAAGCTATCAGTGAATAAAACACTTCCTGAGTTATTGAAACACATTTAACTTTCCTATCAAATGTAAGCCATTTCTAGTTTTAAATCTCAATTTATTCATGTGTACAAGTCATTTCATGTATAATGTTAATTTTTAAAAGCTTTTGACCTCTACCACCTTTTAAACAGTTTTTAAATTTGAAGAATAACTAATTTTTTCTAGCACAATTAATTTTAATCCATCATTTTAATAGAGTTTTACATGTAGGTTTCCAGTTTTAATGTAATCACTCAGAGTGTTTTAGCAATGTATTGTCAAATATAACATTTTGACATAGAATAGACAAAAACTGCTTCAAAAAGCCAAAACATTTTTTTTTTGCTAGGACACAAACCTGAACAGTACAATCATGAACGTGTTTTGACTGGTAAGTATAGCAGGCCAATATCATCTGTTAACCAAAAAAGTCTTTATGAAAATGATCCAAATTATATGTATGTATTAAATATAAGCAACAAGGTCCAAAGATGAACTACTCACATTAGAATAGGCATAGCTAATGATCAACAAAATAAAAAAATAAAAAATAGACACACACTTTTATAGCATACTAGCGACTTGCCCGTCAAAAAATGATGGCAATAAGAGTGTAAGGCAGGTAATGTTGTTTGGGTGCAAAATAAATTTTGTTGGTGTTTTAAGATCCTTTGGCGCTCATTGCGAGCCTCGCGTGTGCGCCATTTGGCGCTCCTTGCGAGGCTCTTGGTTGTTGGTGTGCTATGAGCAGCATTGGTGTTTTTTTTCTTATGGCAATGAATAATTAATAAAATAAGAAATTAATATACTTTACCTATTGTGAAGTGATATATGCAGGAAGCATTGTGTTAAAAGAGCTGGCAATCTGTTTTCATGTTGCTGCATCATCAGTGCTGTAGAGCTGCTGTGTAAATGTAATGAATGTGTGCAGTGTATTAGTGTGCGTGCGCAAGGCAAATCCGTTAGTGTAGCTGTGTACTTCCGGATTGTATAAGTTATTGTTGTAAAATGGCGCCTAATGTGAGGTAGGCGGCTGTGGCTGATTTAGCGTCCTTTGTTTAGGATGTCGTCCGACTTTTTCGGAATATCCGTAGCTGTTTGGTGTTGTTTTGCGCGTTCAGGGGCCTTTAGCCTCATTTTCGTTTTGTTCAGAAGCCATTTTTTCTCTCGCTTAGGTGATTTTCAAGTGTCTAAACTCCAAAATTTTGAGTTAAAAAAATTACGGCAATGAGATGTGTATGTTTGGAAAGTTGTTTAGTTATTAATATAGGTATTTGACACTTAAGGTTTTGTAAAATGTTCTTTTGTTCAACAGTAACTGTTAAAGCATTTTGTATTAAAAGCATTAACATTTGAATGTAAGAACAGTTGAACTTTAAATTAATCAGTATTGTAAACTTGAGGTAATGTTTTTTTAACATGCAAGTTCTATCTCAAGAATTGTTAACTTAAATATACATTGAATCCAGAGGAAGGTAAACAGTAAAAACCCTCCTTGAAACGTAGCCAATTGTATCAGAGAGGGGGGAAAAAATTCCTTCATGACCCCATTAACTGGCGATCAGATTACTCCCTGGATTAATGTTTAACATAAAAGACAACATTTACAGTGTGACTTAAAACGTGGTTGAGCTTTTAACATGAACTTTGTAATATGTCTAAGTGAGGAACTTGAAAGTATATTTTTTGAAACTTGAACTTTCTGATCTGTCTAAGTAAGGAACTTGAAAATGTTTTTTTCAAACTTGTAACATTAGAAACAGTAACATAGTTAATTAACAATTGAGCAGAATTTGTCAAAATAATTCAAGGCAAGTGTTTTGTGAGGCTAATCATGCATATACAGTACTTCCATTAATTATGACTGAATTGTTTATTGATTTGTATTTTTCAATGGTTGACCTTTGTTTGTTGTAGTAATTGTTTTAAATCGTACATATAGTTTTGTCTGTGGAAAAGTAGTTGTCTAAAAAGAGAACGCAAGAACTTAAACTTGTTGCATGCTGTGTAATCACTGTTCTGTATGTGTTTGACAATTTAATGTAGTTTAACAGGAAAATATTGTTTTTGTAAAAGTAATTTCTGTTGCGTAATAATGACCTTTTGAAGGAAAAAGACATTTATGTGTATTTGTTTTCAAATTTTGGTGGTTATATTGTGTTTTTTTATATTTTTGCATTTGGTTTTAAATTTGTTTTGCATGGCTTTTGTTTGTTTAATGAAAAGTTACAGTACTTCATAGTAGACAATGTTTTTAGTAAAAATACACCCATCTTCTAATAAATCACCTTGACTTTCATTCTTTTCAATGTAAACTTTAATAGCCTGTGGATTTTTGCACCGTGATAATGCAACATACAATTGCCCATGTGCAAATACTGGTTGTTCTAAGAAAATACCCATAGATTTGAAAGTTTGTCCTTGTGATTTATTAATGGTCATGGCAAATGCCATAATGATGGGAAATTGTCTTCTTTGAAGTATAAAAGGGAGGCTACTCTCACTTGGTGCTAAATCTATTCTTGGTATGAAAACTCTCTCACCTTTATGGGTACCAGTTAAAATTTCAGCATCTATAAAATGGTCCTTTAATTGTTGAACAATTAATCTTGTACCATTGCATAGGCCTTTTTTGGGGTTCATATTTCACATTAACATGACAATTGCACCTTTCTTTAGCTGCAAAATAAGTGGTTTCATTCCAGAAGGAGTTAGTGAGTAATGAATTCAGTTGAAAAGTTTGCCTGACTTTCTTTGTCATCAGCAAGTACAGAATCAGCACTGTGATAATTTCTTTGGGGTGCATTAATTTTTTTAAAGATTTCATTATTTATTTATTTTTACAGGTTAGGATGACTTGGTTGGCAAGCTCTGAATATTCCTAGTTATTTATGCTACCTTCAAATATAGCCGATATAAGATCTTGGTGACAAATCATATGAGGTGGGATGTGCACAGTGTCGTCAGGTACATTTGGATTTTTTTCTGTTCTGCCTTCTCCAATTTTAATAAGCCAATCATTGAAATCAGTTTGACCTTCTGATCTCATATTTTGTTGCAGTTGAAGATGGGTAAAATGTTTCCATAGTGTGCTTGACTTTATACAGGTTTCGATAATGTCAGTTCAATTTCCATGTACAACGACAGGTAATGTTTGTCTAAAATCGCCACCTAACAACATTACCTTTCCACCAAATGGCAAAGTATTACCCATGACTTCACGAAGCAAACGGTCAATACATTGGAGGGCAAAGCATGACATCATTGTAGCCTCATCTATTATAATTAATTTACTTTTTTTTTTTTCTTTTAATGATGTCATGCGAATATCTGACACAGAGATTTCTAAAATAGGTACTGGAAGTTTAAACCCACTATTTACAGTTCTTCCACCTTCTAACAAAAGTGCAGCAATTCCAGTAGTGGCAAACGGCAGTGCTATTTGACCTTGTGCTCGTACAAAACTCATTAGTAAATTGTATAGATATGTTTTTCATGATCCTCCAGGAACATCAAGATAGAAATAACGCTCTTCGACCATGACATCATCTATTACATTTTTAATGGCATTAAATGCTTGCAATTGTAACATATTTAAAGTTGTAAGTCTTTCTTCTGTTCTTTGTATTTGTCATAGTCTTCAAAGTTTATGTCATCTATAAGACCTGGATCAGGCAAATTAAAACTTGCACAACTTAATCCATGAGTTAAAAATACTTCTTCGATTTCCATTAATGCTTTTAAGTGTACAATAGGTTCATTGTATCGTTGCATAAAGTCTTCAGCCATATTACTTTTAAATGTGTCCCACAAAGCTAATGCATTTGGAGCATTTGAGAAAATAAATGCAAATTGTTCTTTCATCTGCCGTGGCATTTGACATAGGGCTGCTTCTTCTAGACATCTTTCCCATTCTGTATCATCAGCTAGTAAGTTTCTATGTCTTGCAGCTAAATGGAAGGATTCATATACTATGTCATTAACAGTTCTTAAGTGTTCAAAAATTTGTGCTCCAGGAAAATTTAAAAGTAATAGTCGTAAGCAGAAATGTTCAAGATCTCTTGGACTGACTGTGTAAATTCTTGGGATTATTTTATTTCCTCTGCTTTTTCTAGGTCTCCATAATCCATTCACAAAAACATAGTGGTATGGAATTTCAATGTATAAGAATTGTGTTGCTTCTGAATCTGTGGAATTTAATTCAAAACATGCAGTTAGTGTAGTGTGACGATGTTCACTTTGGGCCAATGCATTACTTTCATTTCCAGCATGGAAATACACTAAATAAAGTATTTGTGGCAAATGTACTGCTTATCTATATTCTGCATGTGATCTATCATGCATTTCAAATTTTAAAAGGCGCCACATAGCTTATGGTGCACTTACATAGCGAGCATCTACATGAGATGCAAATTCATCATGTACTAACTCAGTGCTTTCAGGGTTGTCTGCACTTTTGACGACAACAGTAGCTGCATCATAGCCTTTGTAAATATATTTGTACACATATTTAATGGATTTGATGGAAGTGCAGGCTTCTACATTAATGTGTGCGTTATACTTCATGAGTAAATGTGGATTGTAGGGTACTACATATCTATTGTCTACTTTTTTCCCACGAATAATGGCACTATCTCCTTCTCTTCTTTTATAAATTGGATAGCCATCACAATTGGCATACATTTTGTCTCTATAATCTTTTGGAAAATCTTTGGAACATTTATTATTTTCCATACATGGTGATTGTGGATTAAGCTCGCCACAGGGTCCATGAATCATGCGATGAGTAACAATCTCATATAGTCTACCATATAGTTCTGGATCTGGTAGTTCAGCAACATTGACTGCATCCACTTTGCCACCAGTATCTAATTTATCTTTTTCTTGAAGTATTATGAGAAGATGTGCATGTTGAAGGCCTCTTTTTTAAAATTCAATGGTATATACATAAGTAAGACATTTGCCAAATAAGTGACTTATAGTAATTTCACGTATTAATTAATTTAATTTAATTTTAAAAACTCTTGCTACTAAATCTGGTCTATCGGAAGGACTTTGGGCAAGAAGTAAATTTTTGTAATTTCTGGCCATTGGGGATTACATGTAAACGTAATAAATAAATCGGGTTTGCCAAATTTGGTGACAATAGCCATAGCATCATTGTATCTTTCTCTCATATTTCGAGGAGATCCTTGAAAAGAAGATGGTAAAATGATGGCTTTGCCAGCTGTCATGTCTCTGCTTGTAGCCACCTCAGCAATATAGTCCATTAGTCCACAATATTGTTCTACACTTAGTTTATCTTGTTGATATTTTATAAAGTTTAAATTATTGGCCTCAACTTGCAAATAGGAATCAATAATCCATTGTTGTGTTAGTTTTCCACCACATAAAATTGGATTAAACTTATTTCGAATGGCAATTTGAGCTACTTTAAATTCAAGCAGAGAAACATTATTTCGGATTTTGGCTTTAGCATTTGGGTAACTGGGAAGTGTTAATTTTGGTTGCCAACCTGCTTCTCCGTGTGGGAAAAAAATGGGATATGTCATTGGATCTAAATTTGGACTTAGGATACTGATATTAATGAATGGTTGCTCCTCATTTCTGGGATATATTCTAATGTCTCTTTGAAATGGTGGTTCTACTTCATCATTTTGAAACACCATTGCAACCTCATTTGATGTTGGCAAGTTATAACGACGTTTATCAGTATGTCTATCTCTTTTAAGCGCTGTATTACCTTTGGGATTGGTAATTGATGTATTTCTGCATGAAGTTGTTGTTCATTTTCTACTTCTGCCAATTTTTTATAAGCTTTAGTGTAGGGGTTATTGGCCATAATGTTATCTAGCTCTATAAAAACACTGGGTAAGCATTTTTTATTTCCTTGCAGCTGCATACGTTGGTCAACAGCTTCCATTGTATCTAGGACATATAGTTGAGCAAATTTTTTTTGCTCTCCTTCGTCTGGATGTAAATGGGAAGTCCGATGGTAAATGTGTCCTTGGACTTTAAAACAGTAAAGACCATGTCCTGGTACATTAGCAGCTAATGTTGCCCCCATAGATGCAAAGGATATGGCACTATTGTAGGATCTTATGTTTGTCTTAAAATTTTTGTAGTTTGGAAAAGTAGGTTCAGTCATAATGTTTTGTAAATAGATTGGGAATTGTTTTCTTTCTGGAAGTTTGACCTTGCTTTTTTGACAGCAACTAATAAATTGGCCATCTCTGGGTCTCTCCTGTTTAAAATGATAAGCCTCACAAAACTTACATTGAGTATTCATGTCCCCACAATTATGAACCTCTACTGCTAAAGACGTAAAGGACAATTTGCAAAGCATATATCAGTTTCATTTTCAAATTCATCAGTTGAAATGTCATGTGATGTTTCAGGAACAGGTTCTAAATGCTTTGTTTTTATGGTGGCTTTTTTTGGGATATCTTTTATTTGTTCAGGTAAAATGTTATGTGATGTTTCAGGAACAGGTTGTAAATGCTTTTTTTTTTTTGGTGGCTTTTTTTGGTATATCTTTTATTTGTTCACGTAAAATGTCATCTGATGTTTCAGGAACAGGTTCTAAATGCTTTGTTTTCTTAGTAGCTTTTTTTGGTGTATCTTTAATTTTTGCAGGTGATAGTCTTTTGCTTGCAATTCTTTTGCATTCTTTTTCTCGTCGCATTTCCTTCTGCTCCATCTGGCCCATCTCTGCTGTCGTTCTCTAGCTTGACGTCTTATCTTTTCTTGTTTGGTATCGTTATCAGCCATGTTAATCTGTAAAAGAGAATAATGTATAATTAGTTTAGTTTGAGATGTTAAGTTTGTTTTTTATATTTTTTATTATCAACAGTTTGTTTATATGTGATTGTAGTTGATTGTAGCGGTACTTTCTGTGTATTGTTAAATAAGTGTTTTTTATTTTTTTGCTCTTACTTTCTGTTGTAGGTTTTTGCCTTACATGAATAGCACACTCAAGGTAATTACACTATACCTTCTTCTACATGTAGTAGGTGTATAGTGTTAATTGAAATTGATATTTTTTTTGGTTTGGTAATTTTTTGGGGGGTTTTACTTTTGGCTTATAGGCATAGTAGAGTGCAGAAATTAATCTTTGTAATTTTTTCCTACAGGGGATTGTCGTAATAGTATTTTTATATTTTATTTAAAGGCTTATATGTTGGGGCTGTGAAAAGGTTTCTCCTTTTGTTTTTTGGGTGTTAGTACTATTTGTTGTAGTATTCTATTTTATGTGTGTGGTTAGGTTTTATGCTTAATATTGTACATTACAACTGGTAATTGAGAATGATAAATGTTATTTAGTCTGTGTTTTGACACTTTTGTGGACTATGCTGTTTTTGTTTTGTTTTATTTTTTGGCTAGATTGAAGTTTGGATTTAATGTTAAACATTGTTGTCTGTAAAAGACAAATAACAGGTAAATGAAAAATGTGTCAGTAATATTTTGGTGAAGCTTATAATTAGTGGTTGTTATTGTTGTTTTTTTTTTTTTCTGTTGACATGGATGCAGAGCAAACATGTTTATTGAATTTTCTCTTTTTTTACTTGTTATACTGTATCTTGTTTGAAGTGTTATTTCAAGCAAAATCTTTCTTGGTCCGCTGTTGTAAGTCTTCGTCCGATGCTGAAAAAGAAAAAGTAAAACGTTATTTGGTTTAAATGTATTTGTAATGAATAGCATATTTCATTGTTTTGGTCTATTCTATCTGTTATGGTGAATTTTTCTGCTATGCTGTTTTAAGTGCAACCTTTTAAAAATACTTTAATTGTATTTGTGTATTACAGTTATCCTTTTTTTTACTGTAATTATTAATGTTTTTACTATTTTGGATATGATCACAATGTTTTTAGCATTATCCTGTTTTGTGTCCACCACTTTTGGTATGCTTATTTAGGCTTCTTTGTAAGGCTTATAGGCTCTTAAACAGTAAAGAAGAATATTAATTTACTTTTCTATCTGTTTGTGTGATTTTTGGTACAATCCTGTTTTGTGTCCACCATATTTTGCATACTTTATTTGCTTAATTAGTCTTTTTTATGAGGATTAAATGTTGTTGTACAGTAAAAATGAATGTTTTTCCTATTTTGGATATGATCGCAATGTTTTTAGCATTATCCTATTTTGTGTCCACCACGTTTGGTATGCTTATTTAGGCTTCTTTGTAAGGCGTATAGGTTCTTAAACAGTAAAGAAGAATATTAATTGACTTTTCTATCTGTTTGTGTGATTTTTGCTACAATCCTGTTTTTTGTGTGCACCATATTTTGCATACTTTATTTGCTTAATTAGTGTTCGTTATGACTATTAAATGTTGTTGGACAGTAAAAATGAATGTTAATTGCCGTTTGTATATCATGTTGCGCTTTTTTATTTTCTCCTTTTTTGTGTTCACCACTTTTTGGTTGCTGCATTTGGCTTGTGGGTGATAGTTGGAGGTTATTTGATAGTAAAGAGGAGAAATACTTTTGTTTTATGTATGTTGCTAATGTTTTGGATGCTATCCTGTTTTGTGGTGGCAACCTCTTTTTATTTTTTGAACTGTGTTGTTTTGGTCTTTATTACTTTTGTATATATTTTTTTTTTTCCTTGAAATTTTTATATTGGCGGCCATTAAACACATATAGTTGCTTTATTTTTTCTACTTTTTCTACTATACCTTGATTAAAGTGTTGATTTTGTCCGAATGACAGAGGGTCCCCTCCTGCCAATCTTAATCAGCCACTCTTCTTGTAGTGTCTGTTTATAAAATAAAGTTAAATTGTTATTTGTATATTTGTTTTTTTTGATTTTGCAAAGCATGGTCTTTTTCAGCATGTAATGTATTTTTCTATCTTACCTCTTCTTCTTTCTTTCTGTTCTCTTTGACAGTCCATGGTGCAAATTCATGAGTGACGCTGTTGATGCAGAGTCTGTATGAATATTGAAACAAAGTGCAAAGATTCAGCTTCAGATTGCATATGTATTAGTGTCATATTATTTTTTGCTATGAGTTGAAGTAAATTAATGTCATTTAAATATACTTGTTTCATTAGTTTCAGTTAACATTAGTTTGTTGTAGGGCCTACACACATAAATGTGCGTGTCACATGTCACTATACATGAATCCCATTTTCAGAGTTAAAGTTTGTATTTATTTCTTTTTTTTTTTTGCTGTCTTGGTAATAAAATATAATATATTATAGCTTACCTCTCAGTTGTAATTTGCACAGTGTAAAGTAGGAAATTAGGAAATAAATCTCTTCTCAAGTAACAGCAGCAGTTAACTATCCAGTCACTCCGTTCATCACCTGAGTAGAAATGTAGAATTTTCTGGGAAGTAGGCAGTATTTATAAACTTTGAGGTGCCTGAGACCATTAGAACGCAATACGCATGTGCTATTTGCATTCCAGCGTACAATTTGCGTTCCATCCGCCATTTTATGCGTAGTAGTTGTCAAAATGGTGGTTAATATCAGTGTGGTATGTGCCGCATAGGATGTGTTACGTACCTCGTAAAGTTGACTGTAGCGTTGTTCGAGTTTTGCGAGTCAGTGTAGTATTGTTGCGTCTATAGCCTTGTTTTTGTTTTGTTCGGCGGCCATTTTTTCTCTCGCTTAGGTGATTTTTGGCACTTTAAACTCGTTTTTTTGGACTTAAATGGACGTGTAAATTCACTTTTCGAGGTTCTGGATGCCCCCCCTTGCTGTAAGTAAGCTTTTTATGTGTTTGTTGTGTTTTTTTTATTGTGTTTCTGATGTTTTCATTTGCGCCGTTTTCGGGCCAGTTTTTGCGTGGTTGGAATGGGTCGTAGCGCGTCACGTATTTTTTTGCAAGGGCCGCAGTTGCTGGCATGGAGCGCCTTCGCCCCAAGCGTTAGCAACAACTTCCATGTTCACAACTATATATGTGATAGCTGCTACATTGGTTTAGCAGCCTCTTATTTGCCACAATAAATTATTATTTTTATACTAATTTAGCTTGGATTTTCAGAAGAGTTCCATCTCAAAATCAACTGCCAGAAACTGAAGACATTTTACAAACTTTAGAGTAAGTTTATTAATGTTTATTTTTTAATTTTTTCATGCAAAAATGTTTGCATTTACTACTGATTCAGATGCATACACAGTCCATAACATTTCCATATACCTTTAATGTAATGTAAGGTAAGGCAAGGTAAGATGAGCAAGCCGGGTTCCACAGAAGAAGAGGCACAAGAGATCAAATTGCCAATGTCCGCTGGATAATAGATAAAGCAGAGAGTTTCAGAAAAAAACATTTACTTCTGCTTCATAGATTATTCTAAAGCCTTTGACTGTGTGGATCAACAAAATGTGGCATGTCCTTAAAGATATGGGAGCACCAGATCATCTCATCCTCCTCCTAAATAATCTGTATCTGGACCAAGAAGCCACGGACAGAACTGAACATGGAACAACAGATTTGTTCAAGATCGGAAAAGGTGTGCGACAAGGTTGTGTATTGTCACCTTATTTATTCAACTTATATGCAGAGTAGATCATGTGTAAAGCCATACTGGATGTATCCAAAGCCTGAATCAATATTGCTGGATGGAATATCAACAACACCTCTGATGGCTGAAAGTGAAGAGGAACTAAAGGACTTTTTGATGAAGGTAAAATTAGAGAGGGCAAAAGTTGGCTGCTGCTCCACGTTAAAAAGACGAAGATCATGGCATACAGCAATCTCACTTCCAGGCAAATAGATGGGGAAGAAATGGAGGTAGTGACAAATTTTATTCTTCTTGGATCCAAGATTTCTGCAGATGGTGACTGTAGTCATGAAATTAAAAGACGTTTGCTTCTGGGGAGAAAAGCTATGGAAAGCTTGGACAAGCAAATAAAAAGTAAAGATATTAAACTATCAACAAAGGTCTGCATTGTTAGAACTATGGTATTCCCAGTAGTAACATATGGATTTGAGAGCTGGACCATAAGGAAATCTGATCACCGTAGAATTGACGCCTCTGAATTGTGGTGTTGGAGAAGACTTCTTAGACTGCAAGAAGATCCAATAAATCAGTACTACAGGAAATCAAGATAAACTGTTCACTAGAAGGTATGATCATGAAGCTTATGCTCAAATATTTTGGCCATATCATAAGATGGAAGGATTCCTTAGAAAAGACTCTGATGCTGGGAAAGATTGAAGGCACAAGAAGAAGGACAACAGAGCTGGAGATGGATAGATGAGGTCACTGAAGCAATGAACATGAACTTGATGGTGCTCAGAGTGGCAGTGACTGAGAGATGGAGAGACGGACGCGACTGAACTTCTGAGCAACAAAAACAACAAAGGGAAAGTCTCCATTTTTGTTTGTTTCACAAGGGTTCCAAATAATCCAACATGTCATTTTATTGTTTATTATCAATTGTTCCCCACATGAGTATTCATATCTAATATCTGGAAATGAAAGAGGATCAAAACTACAAGATTTTCTAGAGTGGACATGGGTCAACCTATAATAGAATATTATTAACCTAAAGATCCATCCACCATGCCTTCTCTACTTCTAATTCTTCCCACAGACCACTAACTCTTAGTGGTTGGCAACCAACATAAAAAAACAATTTGTATATAGCATTATCAGCTGATCACTGATGGTCTATATATAGAGCCTGTTCTTCATAGTAATAAGTTACCCTAAATTGTATTATCATTAATAACTATACCCCAATTTCCTTTCTCTCTATAATTTTATATTATTTCTGTTAGTACCACCATAGTATAAGTGTAGAAATTACACCTAGGGTGCTTCTGCAAGATAGGTGGAATCACAAGATATGACATCACCAGAAGTAATGGAGTCATGCCTAAGGCATATTTCACCTTAATTTTGTCATAGGTGTAACCAGAAGCGTTCCCCTCAAGATCACAAAAGGCAGCTAAGTATATGTGATTAACCATTGAATTTCCAGATGATTTATTACATTGGTAAGCAAGAAGAAAGAGAAACCTGAAACTGATCCAATAAAATGCTCAACAATTATGAATGGCAATGGATTGATAAATGCATTAAATGGCAAGCCAGAATAAAATGAAACCCAAAACTGTTCCCATAACCAGAAAATAATTATGGATGGAAACAAATTCAAAGTCCATTCAAAAAATCACATATAACATTTGAACAAAATTCCCTTTTATTAGTTGACTAAAACATAATGTATATTAGTCCAAACAGAATTCATGAATATATTAATAGTATCTTGTTTATAGACCAGTGGTTCCCAAACCTCTCCTCAGAGCTCCCCAGACAGGTCGGGATTTCAATGTAACAGTGTGTGCACTTAGGTGAGGTGATTAGTATTCAACAGGCAATGGAGCCTCTAATTTCCTCACTTGTTTCACACACACTGTTACATTAAAATCCTGACCTGTCTGGGGAGCCCTGAGGAGAAGTTTGGGAACCACTGTATATAGACAACAGATTTATAACTAGTCTCATAAAAGCCAGATACTATGGTGTATAAATCAAGAGAGGCGGAATAAATCATTAACTTGGTAATTATTTTGTTATAAGTATTCCCTTCAAAAGGTGTTATATCAATTGCAGAATAGTATAACTTATTATCACATATACTGTATAGTTGTGAGCATGCGAGCCAGCCAGAGCCGTTGCTCATGCTTGCGGGCTCGGGTAGCGAGCCCGCGGCCCTCGCGTAGTGAGGGTCGTGGGCCTCAGTTGCTGGCATGGAGCGCCGAAGGCCGAAGGCGCTCCATGCCAGCAACTGAGGCCCTCGCTTCCGCAAATGCGGGTCCTCGCGAAGCGGGGGGGCGCATTTGCGGTGGTGGAGCATCCCAACGTCTCCCCAAATGCAGGTCCTCGCAAAGCACTTAGGGAATGAGGCAATGAGCGCCGCAGGCGCTCATTGCTGGCGAGCTTCTCAGAGCGAGGCGATCCTTTAAACCCACCTCGGAACCAACCTTAACGTAACAAACACCCACACGCACTAAGAATCCGAATATAACGGCCGACCCGCGCACAACTAAATACAAATACTCACACAAACTACATAAAAAGCTTACCCATATCAAGGGGGGGCACCTAGGACCTCTGAAAGTGAAGTTACACCTCCATTTAAGTCCAAATTCCCAATTTCAGACACACAAAAAGCGAGAGAAAAAATGGCTGCCGAAAAAAATGAAAACGAGGCTCAAAGACCCAAGACCGCCCAGCCACCTACAACTTACCCAAGAAGGGATCCGAGATAAGCTCGGAAACCCGCATTAACCGCAGGGGATCCGAGATAAGCTCCGAGCCCTGCATTAACCCCACATTAACCATCGCAGTGGGGGTCCCAATTGCACCCGATCGGGGACCCCTGCTGCAATCAAAATTCTAAATTCCCACATTACAGGGCCTTAAAGGACCGTAAAGGTCCTTAAAGGACCCGTTGTAAAAGAAAAAAAAAAACACTGTCACCCTGTCAATCATGGGGGTCAATATAGACCCCGATATTCCCTTCATTAACCCTGTCACTCATAGGGGTCAATATAGACCCCCATAAGCCCTTCATTAACCCTGTCACTAATGGGGTCAATACAGACCCCCATAAACCCATCATTAACCCTGTCACTCATGGGAGTCAATAGAGACCCCCATAAGCCCTTCATTAAGCCTGTCACTCATGGGGGTCAATACAGACCCCCATAAGCCCTTCATTAACCCTGTCACTCATGGGGTCAATACAGACCCCCATAAGCCTCTATTTAACCCCATCAGTCCCATAAGGGTATATTAACACCATTATGGGCCTGTTACAACACTACATTAACCACATAAGTGCCATGATGGTCCTCAAGGACCATCATGACACTAAGTATAAACACTATACTGCACTATACCACCCCCAATAAAAAATAAATATCAACTAAACACCCTCTACACTAACCTATTAACATCTACACTACCTATCCCCTATTAACCCCAACCACTCTAATTACAGAAAAAAAAAGCCTAGAGTCACAAAAAAATAAATCTACATTACATGAAATAAAAAACCTAACTCACAAAAAAAATAAACTACATTACACAAAATAAAAAAACCTAAGTCACAAAAAATAAAAAAAGGAACATTACAGAAAATAAAATAAAAACATTACAACCCAGAAAAAAAAAATACACACCTGAAAATTAAATACATATAATACAAATACATACAATACAAATACATACAATTACAATACAATACACCCCTATCTAATATACATCACACAATCGATCTAAATAAATAGCAAAATATAATATACATGCTATCTATATAATAATACATCCCCAATCTATCTAAATAAATACCACAATCTATCTACAATACATCCGATGATATCTATATAAAACGCATACCCCTAGCTAACATACAATAAATGCTATCTATATATTAACTAATGTAAGTCTAAGCTAAAAAAAAATAATTAAGACCACTTACCTTTGCAGATGTCCATTGGGGTCAGCCACCTACGAAAAAAATAAAATAAATAATTAGTGCAACACGTTTACAGTTCTAAAATAACCATTCAATACATTCTATACATTCTAAATATTCTACTCACCTTTCCAGCATGTCCCGTCCTTATTCTTTTAATCCTTCTCCGGCGCGGCACCTGTTAAAAAAAACACAACATTAATACACATACATCAAAATAAAATAAACATAATCTACATTCTACTTACCTCCCTGCGATGTCTCAGGCCTCCTCCGGATCCTCTTCTGCCACGCCCTGTAAAAAATATATATATATATACTTACATCCGCACTCCCGGACATCCCCGACGCTAATGAGGCTCCAGGAGACTTTTCCAGAAGAAAATAAGCAATGGCGCCTTCCGATTGTTTGAAAACGCTTTCTATCAAATTCAACCAATCAGGAGGCGCCAATGTGTGAACCAATCACAAACGGATACACCCTAAAATCCCACTCTGATTGGATAATGCACCTGTCAATCTTCATTTAAACCAATCACAAGGCGCAGATGCCTTCAGCCAATCACAATGGAATACACCCCCACAGGGTGATTGGTTGGAGCCTCTGCGCATTCTGATTGGTTGCACTGACAATAGCCAATTACAATGGAATACACCCTCACGTACTGATTGGTGAAGGATTTGCGCATTCTCATTGGCTACTGTTAATATCAATCAATATTACAGCCAATGGGAAGGCGCAGATGTCTTCACCAATCAGTACATGGGGGTATATTCCATTGTGATTGGCTGATGGCAATAAAGCCTTAGGATTGGTTCAAATAAAGATTGACAGGTATGTTATCCAATCACCGTTGTATTTTGGGGTGTATACTTTTTTCATTGGTTCACAAATGTGGTCTTCTCATTGGCTGAATTTGATAGACAGCCTTTTCAGTCAATCAGAAGCCGCCATTGCCAATTTTATTCTGGAACACTCCATAGGAAGGTCATTAGCGTTGGAGACATCCGCCAGGGCGGATGTGTGTCGTATTTTTTTGTAGTGAGGGGGGGTTGTAATGTATTTTATTATTTTCTGTAATGTTCCTTTATTTATTTTTTGTGACTTAGGTTTTTTTTTTTTTGTTCTGTAATGTGCATTTTTTTTTTTGGTTGATTTTAGTTTTTCTTATTTTATGTAATGTAGATTTCTGCTTTTTGAGGAATTAAGTTACTTGAGGCACACAGTACACTCACATTGTGTGACAAACAGCATTTCAATACTTTCTTTTATTGACCATCATTTTTTGATGGGCAAGTCGCTAGTGTAACAATAAAAAGGATTTACAGTTATTAAGCTAAACAGAGTTTTCCATTATTCACACTTTGTTTTACGCGCCTTCCTTGGTCCAGAGAACAGGTCACTGTCCAAGCATGACATATGTGAACATATAGATTCTTGAGTAGTCAGAATTTTCTCTGCTTTTGCATTTCCCATTTTATTTTATTTTAGAAGGCTGTCTTCAAAGGTGGGAAACTTTCTGCCTAGCATGAAAAGATAAGGCAGGTTAGTTACTAATGGTGCAATGATTGTCATTTTCTTCCCACATATTTCTAGTGTTGCTATACTTGGAAGGTAGAGACTCACTGTTCAGTGTACATATTTTATGCCTATTTTATAAGATGTTTTTATTTCCCCATACTTTATGATTTTGCCTGAAAATCAATTATCGCTATGGTTTCTTTCCCATTAACCTTTATTGTTTTGGTAAACTGGTAAATCTTTTCTGCCACTCCCACCAAGTGCATCTGCACCGGTGCTCTCCCATGTTACATTGCATTTGTTCTTCCTTACATGCCGCTATGTGTCCCAGTTCTCCACAATAAAAGCACTTGACCTTGCTTACTGGGTTCTTTCTTTGCTTTGGTTCTTCAGTAACCAGTCTCTCTGGGGTATATGTAGTTGGTATCTCCTAGATTCTGGATTCACATGTCCTTGTCTGAATCCATGCTTTCTAAACCAATTATTGATTTGAGCTTACAGGGTTTTAAACCACTTTTGAGTGCTATAGATCTCCCCCTTTGAGCAAGGTGAGAGATCATTCATAGTCAGGTATCTTTTGTCAGTGCAATAAACTCTTCTACAGTCTTGGGTTCATTTTGTCCAACCCATTCTTGTGAGACTATTCTTGTTAGCTATTTTTTCGGACTAGTAAAGAAAACAATAGAAAAATAAAAAGCTTTATTTGATATCCACCAAAAAACGCTGTCATTGAAACCAAGGGTGAAATATGCCAAAATATAAAACCTCGGAATCGTTAAAAAGTGGGGTTGTGAGGCTCCCTGAGGGCAGTTTTACATTTTCAATGTTTAGTTGAATATGAACTGGAAT
Organism: Discoglossus pictus; assembly: GCA_027410445.1. NCBI lineage: Eukaryota > Metazoa > Chordata > Amphibia > Anura > Alytidae > Discoglossus > Discoglossus pictus. The sequence continues at coordinate 342,355,827 of CM050164.1, read as the reverse complement.
GGCATATGGTCCCTTTGGTTGTTTGTATTTGCTTTTGGTGCTACTACTATCCCACAATATTGGTCTTTCACTTTTGTTTTTAATATGTGTTTTTTAATGGGAGCCAGATAAGTATTTCTTGGTATAACTGGAAAATAGTGCGTTAGAGCACACTAGCATGCAGCAGTCAGATCAATAATGTGTATGTTACGTTCCATAACTAGGCCCCATTCAAATGCGATTTGGCTAATTGAATAGGGCTCTATATAATCACAAAGCATATTTTTTTACCGAAGTTTTTAGTTAGTGAAGACCTTGCTTTTGGATAGAAGTTCACTAATTAAAAACTTCTGTAAAAAATATGCTCTGTGCTTATATAGAGCCCTATTCAATTGGCCAAAGCGCAATTGAATGATGCCCTCAGTTAGGAGGATCAATTGAGATCACAGTGTTTCTCTTTATCCCTTCTAGTGGTTATTTGGATATTAAATGACCATTGGTACATTTGGGAATGCACTTTGATTGAAAGGTACCTCTCCCTAAGGTGTATATATACTCAAGGATTTCTAGGCTATATCTAGACAGATTAACAGCCTTATTAAATTGTGATTCGGCCAATTGAAAAGGGCTCTATATAAGCACATAGCATACTTTTTTACAGAAGTTTTTAGTTAGTGAACTTCTATTCAAAAGCAAGGTCTTCACTAAGTAAAAACTTAAAAAAAATATGCTCTGTGCTTATATAGAGCCCTAATAAATTGGCTGAATCATAATTTAATAAGGCTGTTATTGTCCTCTTTTATTATGTACACTTATTTAACTATACATTAGCAGAATGCTGCATACAGATTGATCCTCCTTCTGTGATATACTATCATACCTTTCTGTTGGTGTTGATGAATGATACTAATGTCCATATACCATCTGACTTTAATACCTTGCGGTACAATTAATGACTGCTACAATATTTTGATTACATTTACCTTATTTTTAATTGCAGCCTTTTTTTGTGGATATCAAATAAAGCTTTCTTTTTTTCTATTGTTGAAATACTTTATGATTTAAATTTAGTAAAGAAAACAATTTTAATTCAGTGAAAAAAATAATTTAAGAAATTGTGGTGTATAATCTAAATTCTATTAATACTTCACCAAAAACAAAGTTTATTATTATTTGTCACTATGCCAAATTCACAATAAAGAAGGAAAAATGTACTGCTTCAAAAGCTATCACATATATAGTTGTGGTAATTGCGAGTTTGTGGGTAACGCTCACAAAATTACAGCCTTGAAAATTGCAACAGTTGCAGATAGATTTAAAGCAAGTACATGGCAGAAAGCCAAAATCGTAAATCATGTTTCTATATGTAGCATTTTAGGGTCCGATCATGATCAACAGCCTTATTAAATTGCAATTTGGCCAATTGAATAGGGCTCTATATAAGCACACAGCATATTTTTTTTACAGACGTTTTTAGTTAGTGAACTTCTATCCAAAAGCAAGGTCTTCACTAACTAAAAACTGCTGTAAAAAATATGCAATGTGCTTATATAGAGCCCTATTCAATTGGCCAAATCATAATTTAATAAGACTGCAAGTAAACAAGACCCGCAACTTGCTGCTTAGACAGAGCCAAAACAGAAATGTGAGGAGATTGAGATAGAGCGTGAGAAGGAGAGAGAGAGAGAGAGAGAGAGAGAAGGAGAGAGACAGAGATAGGAGGGAGGAGAAAGGAGGAAGGAGAGGGAGAGAGAAGGAAGGATGATGGAGAGAGAGTGAGAAGGAGAAGGAGGGAGAGAGTGAGATGGAGAGAGTGAGAAGGAAAGGGGGAGAGAGAGAGGGACAGAGGAAAAGAGAAGGAGTGATAGAGAGAAGAAGGGAGGGGGAGAAGGAGAGCGAGAGAGAGAGAAGGAGAGAGAAAGGAAGGGAGAGATAAGGAGGGAAGGAGAGAGAGAAGGAGGGAGAAAAAGAGCGAGAGAGAAAGAGAGGAGAAAAAAGAGGAAGAGAGTGAGAAGGTGAAAGAGAGTGAGCACAGAGAGAGAGACAGGGTACACATAGTGAGGGTGCACAGAGAGACAGAACACACAATATTATACCTTTATTTTTGATGGGCAATTGACTAATATATCTCACATATAGTTGTGGTAATTGCCAGTTTCTGTGTAATGCTCGCAAAGTTGCGGAATTGCGCATTGCGAGGCCCGCAATAGGTCCACAAGGTAGAGGAAGGAAGAGGCGCGCATTGAGCTCCTTTGGCCCGGGAGGAAGAGGAGGGCGAGACCTGCAAAGTTGTGGGATGGCATATGTGCTTGGTGTATCCTGCGGCCTGGAATCAGTGCCAACGGTGCTTATTGCGAGGCCTGTAATGGCCGAAGGGGGGAAGGGGGGAGGAGAAGGACGAGACCTGCAAAGTTTGCACATGCTCAAAGTGCACACCGAGGCCCGCAATGATCAGCTTTGACTCTCCTTCCCCTACCCTATCCCTACTGCAGCCATTACGGTCCGCAATGGTCACAGAAGGGAGAGGTGGGCAAAGAGACAAAGGGAGGAAGAGGGGAGAAAGTGAACAGGGGAGGGAAAGGGGGGAAGAGACAAAGGAGAGGGAGGGGGGAGAGACACCGGGGAGGGAGAGGGGGGAAAGAGACACAGGGGAGGGAGATGGGGAAAGAGACACAGGGGAGGGGGAGAGACACAGGGGAGTGAGAGGGGGAAAGAAACATAGGAGAGGCATAGGAAGGGAAGAGACATGGGGGAGAAATGCAGAGGAGGGAGAGGGACGGAAGAGATGCATGGGAGGGAGTGGGGCAAGAGACATGGGGTGGGAGTAAATTCAAATATTATCCCGTAATTTGTGACGGGAGGCTCACAATTGGTGCCAAGGGTGCTCATTGCGAGGTTCACAGAGACAAGACAGAAGGAGAGAAGAGGAAACCAGAGGACACAGAAAGAGGGAAGGAGAGAGAAGCCATGCATATCGAAGTTCTCATTGCCAGACTTTGCCACTCATGGTGAGGCTCGCAACGTGCTCATTGCAAGACTCGCATTGTGTGCCAAACACCAGCATTGCAAGGCTTGAAATATTATGCTGTCATTTTTAGGGCAAGTGGATAGTATAGGGTAAAAAAGGATAAGAGGACTATAGTGCCAATCCCATAACCGTTGTATCTTCAGATTACTCACTTTGCCTTATTAATATATCAGTTGAAAATATTTGTTTTCTTTCCAGCAGTGCTCAGGACAATTAGAGAGGGGGAAGGGTAAAGCATCAGCGATTAATGAGGGTAAAACTCTGTTTTTAAATTATATTTTCTTGCTAAAGCTTATCAAAACTTGAAATAATAAATATGGATGATAAACGGATATTTGAATGAGCACACATATTGGGTACAGAGAATGCTGCTCATCCTCAAAAAAAATTAAATGTTTTCATATTTTAAATAATTCTGATAAAGAAAACATTTTATTTAGATACAGGAAATCATAATTTAATATTTGAAATTATCAAATTTCTATAGACAATATTCATACATTTGAGGTAATTTTTAGAAATATATTTCAGCATACCTGATACAGTTCAAGCATACTTTTGTACACAAGAAAGAACCTCTACTCTACAAGAAACAGAGGAAAAATCACCTGTTTCAAAGGACTAATATCATTTTAAAATACTCTTACAATTATTCTCCCCATGGATCAATGGAAACAAAAACATAATTGTTGTGTTACCTTTATAGAGTCAGTGTGAGGCTCCTAATATATATAATAAATAATATTGTTTTGGTTTTCCTAGTTTATAAATATACTTACAAAAACATGTATTATTCAATTGTTGTTGTTTAGTCATTCAGTCGCTTTCGACTCTCTGTGACTCTATGGACCTCAGCACGCCAGGTACATCTCTCAGTCACTGCCCCTCTGAGCTCCATCAAGTTCATGTTCATTGATTCAGTGACCTCATCTATCCATCTCCGCCTCTGTTGTCTCCTTCTTGTGCCTTCAATCTTTCCCAGCATCAGAGTCTTTTCTAGGGCATTCTGCCGTCTCATGATATGGCAAAGATATTTGAGCTTTAGCCTCATGATCATAGCTTCAAGTGAACAGTTTGTCTTGATTTCCTGAAGTATTGATTTATGGAATCTTCTTGCAGTTTAAGGGACACTAAGCAGTCTTCTCCAACACCACAATTCAAAGATGTCAATTTTATGACTCCTTTATTGTCCAGCTCTCACATCTATATGTTATTCCTGGGAATACCATATTTCAAACTATTTGGACCTTTGCTGATAGTTTAATAGCTTTACTTTTTATTAGCTTGTCCAAGCTTGCCATAGCTTTCCTCCCCAGAAGCAAACATCTTTTAATTTCATGACTGCAGTCTTCATTTGCAGAGATCTTGGATCCCAGGAAAATAAATCCTGTCACTGCCTCCACATTTTCCATATCTCTTTGCCAGGAAATGAGATTGCAGGTTGCCATTATCTTTGTCTTTAACGTTGAGCAGCAGGCAAACTTTTGCACTCTCTTCTTTACCTTCGTAAATAGGTCCTTTAGTTCCTCCTCGCTTTCAGCCATCAAGGTAGTATCATCAGCCTATCTGAGGTTGTTGATATTTCTTCCAGCAATACTGATTCCGGTTTTGGATTCTACCAGCCCAGCATTACGCATGATATACTCTGCATATAAGTTAAATAAATAAGGTAACAATACACAACCTTGTCGCACACCATTTCCAATCTTGAACCATTCTATTGCCCCATGTTTAGTTTTGACTGTGGCTTCTTGGTCCACATACCCATCTCTTTAAGAACATGCCACATTTTGTTGTGATCCACACAATCAAAGACTTTAGAATAGTCTATGAAGCAGAAGTATATGCTTTTCTGTAACTCTCTTGTTTTCTCTATTATCCATCTGACATTGGCAATTTGATCTCTTGTGCCTCTTCCACTGTGTAACCCAGCTTGCACATCTGGTAGTTCCTGAACCATATATTGTTAAAGTCGCGCTTGTAGAATCTTAAGCATTACCTTGCTCGCATGTTAAATGACAATGTCAGTTGTGATGTAGACTGATATTTTCCAGTCTATTGGCCATTGTTGAGTTTTCCAAATGTGTTGTCATAAGGCAAGTAACACTTTCACAGCATCATCCTGTAGAATTTTAAATAGTTCAATTGGGATTCCATCACCTTCTGCAGCCTTATTATTAGCAAGACACCTTAGGGTCCATCTCACTTCATTGTCCACAATGTCTGGCTCCAGCTCATTGGAGAAACTATTGAGATCATCACTACTGGTAATATCCCTTTTTTATAGATCTTCAGTGTATTTCTGCCAGCTCTTCTTTATCTGATATTCTTCTGTTAAGTCCCTATAATTTTTGTCTTTTATCACGCCCACTTTGGCAAGAAAGGTTCCTTTTAGGTTCCCAATTTACGCAAGTTGATATGGGATAAGCAATAATAATCATTATTATAAATCAAATTTAAAAGTTAAACAAAACCTCTGTTATATAGCATGGAATGCCCAAGGTCTTAATTCACACTTGATATAACCTTATTGCAAGAAGCTACTGTAAACTCTCCTTGGATCAGTACATGCCTTATACCAAAAAACGATGGGCCTCATTCAAATGTACAGTGCTGCATTGAATATATATTTAACCCCTAAGATCTCCAAGCCTGTCCTCGTACGGCCTTCGATTCAAATGCCCTGCTGCGGCTCCTTAAAGGGGCCACGGCACACTAAAGGCTAACCCTCATGCCACGGGGTACAGTAAGTACCCCCACGGCAACTAACATTAACCCCCCCATGCAGCGGGGGATGTTACACAAAATAAAATAAAAGCTATGTTACACAAAATAAAAAAGTCTATGTTACAAAAAATTTAAAAACTACAGGAAATAAAAAAATAGCTCCATTAAATAAAAATAAATTAAAAACACTCCACCACTACACAAACAAAAAAAAGAATTATGCACATGAAAAGAAAAAATATGCATAAATATACATCACATTACAGTAAATCAATAAATACAGTACAAATATACCCCTATCTACAATACATTACCCCCTAACTACAATACATTACACCCTAACTACAATACATGTACCCCTAACTACAAAATATTACCCCCTATCTACAACACATTACACCCTATCTACAATACATTACAACAGCCTATATACAATACATTACAACAGCCAATCAGAAGGCGCAGATGCTTAGAGCCAATCACAATGGGATACACCCACATTGTGTGTATGTCATTCTGATTGGCTGAAGGGAATATCACCTTCTGATTGGCTATTGTCACTGTCAATCAGAATGTGCCTTCCGCCAATCACCCCATGGGGGTGTATCCCATTCTCATTGGCTGAATGCAATAGTTCCTTATGATTGGTTTCAAGAAGATTGACAGGTGTACAAGCCAATCAGAATGCAATATAGGGGTATATCCCATTCTGAGTGGCTCACACATTGGCGCCTTCTGATTGGCTGAAATCTGAAGCGCTAGTAGTTTCATTAGCTTTGGGGGGTGATCCTTATTTACAGAGGAGCTCTGTTATTTATTTATTTTAAATAAATAATTATAGGGGTAATGTAGGCACACTGCAGGGGTCACGTTCGGGACCCATGCATTATAGGGTTAATGTCATGACACTGCAGGGGTCCCAATCAAGATCCCTGCATTATAGGGGTAATGTAGGGACACTGCAGAGGTCCCAGCTTCAAATAATAAACGTTTGTCGACTGCAGGGAGGTAATGCTGTTTGTCACACAATGTAAGGCTTTTAGTCCTCTGAGTACCTTCGGTGCTTATTGTGAGCCTCTCCCCTGGTGTACATTTGCTCCTCTGAGCCCCTGGCCGTTCATTGTGAGCTCCGCGCTGAGCGCCTTTGGCAAAGCGAGTCTCTCCTCTGCTGTTTTTTTTTTTATATACATACTTTTGTTTATAATAATTAATTAATTAATTAATTAATTAAATAAAAAAAATAATATACTTTAGTTGTGTAAAACGGCATTTCAGAATGATAATGTTATTAGTTGTAAGTTAGTGTTGTAAAATGGCGGCGAGTGTGTATGTGTTATGCGGGTCTCGAGCATTTTCCGTCTTTCTAATAGTGTATTTTGTACCTTGTACGTTCCTGGCTAAAAGTCATATGTGCCTGGCGGTGTTTTGCGTGTTTAGGGGTTGTGTAGCCTCTTTTTCGTTTTTTCCGCCACCCATTTTTTCTCTTGCTTTGGCGATTTTTGAGTGGCAAAACTCAAAATCAATTCAACGTAAATTTGCGTGCAACCTCACTCCCAGACGTCCTGGCTGTCCCCCCGTGCTGTGTGTGATGTTTTTGGTATGTTTTTTTGTATTTGTTGTGTTTTTCGTGTTTTTCGATGTGTGCGGTTCGGCCGTTCGTATCTTTTGCGGGTCGTATTTTATTTTCTCGCACTGGGTCTGGCACTGTGAATTGTGTATTTGAGTTTTCTCTTGTTCTGTAGTCCCGCGGGTCGTAGGTATGATGCTTAATGCGCACGGGTTCGTAGGGATGAGACCCTATGGCACTCATCTTCACCAGCACAGTGAGTGCCTTTAGCGCTCCCTGCCAAAGTCTTGCGGGGTCATAGGGATGAGCGCCTACAGCGCTCATCTCCACCAGCGCAGGGAGCACCTTCGCCTCTCCCTGCATTTGACTACCGGGGTCGTAGGGATGAGTGCCTATGGTGCTCATCTCCACCAGCACAAGGAGCAACATTGGCGCACCTTGCCTTGCCGCAATGGCGGCCCTTGCTTCGCAAGCCAGCAGATTTAACGTTGCGTTAAATCCAGATTATACTGCCTTTGACACTGTCGACCATCCACTTCTACTCCATATCCTCTTGTCCCTCGGTATTCGAGACAATGCTCTCTCGTGGTTCTCATCACACCTACAAAATTGATCATTCAGTATCTCCTTCTCTGACACCTCTTCTTCTCCTCACCCCCTGTCTGTTGGTATACCCCAAGAATCAGTCCTAGGCCCCCTCCTCTTCTCCATCTACACTTTCTCACTTGGTACCCTCATAAACTCTTTTGGGCTATCATCTCTATGCAGATGACACCCAAATCTACCTCTCCGCACCAGATCTATCCCCCTCTCTTCTAACACACGTCTCCAACTGCCTCTCTAGTATATCCTCTTGGATGTCCACCCACCATCTCAAACTCAACGTGTCTAAAACTGAACTCCTAATCTTCCCTCCCTATCCCATAGCGTTGATTCCTCACATCACATTCACTGTCAACGGCATCATCACCCCCTCCTCCCAAGCCCATTGTCTTGGAGTTCTACTAGACCCCGCTCTGTCTTTCATCCCTCACATACAATCACTAACTAAATCTTGTCCTCTCCATCTAAAAAACATCTCCAGAATTCGTCACTATCTTACACAAGACACAACTAAAATCCTCTCTCATCATCTCTCGACTAGACTACTGCAACTCGCTTCTTGTTGGCCTACCCACCACCCAACTATCTGCACTTCAATACATTATGAATGCCTCTGCTAGACTCATCTTCTGTACACAATGTTCACGGCATCACCTCTCTGTCAATCACTCCACTGGCTTCCCCTAGCCTCAAAAATAGAATTTAAAATCATGACCCTAACTTACAAAGCCCTCAACAATAACGCTCCCCCATACATCTCTGATCACATCTCCAAATACTCCCCCACCCGCCCTCTTCGTTCTGCTAATGACGTTCTTCTTTCTACAACTCTTGTCACCTGCTCTAACTCCCATCTCCAGGACCTTTCTTGTGCTGCTGCTAGTCTCTGGAACTCCTTGCCTCGCTCCACCAGATTATCCTCTTGCCTCAAAACATTTAAAACCTCACTTAAAACGCATCTCTTTAAAGAAGTGTATCACCTTCCACCCTTACACGCTTATCATCTCTCTCTCCCTCTTTTACCACTCACTATACCTTAGATTTTAAGTCTGCGAGTTTCTATCATAAGTACTTTGGAAATGCACCATGGACATTGGATTCCTAGCTCAAAGACAGGGTCATCCTTGCTCTGCTATATGTTCATTTGTATTTATCTTTGTCTGAACTTAATTTATGTACAGCGCTATGGAATATGTTAAAGCGTTATAAATGAACTATAATAATAAATAATAATGTGATATATATGTGATTCTGAAGGTGTATATCTAATATTAAATCTTACAATTTAGGAAAAAATATATACAGTACAAATATTTTTGCTGCAAACCAACAAATTAATTCATATTGTAAGACAACACCAATTAAATAAAAATTATACTATTTATTACAATCTTCATAAAACTGTTTCTACATTGGATAATCTATTTGTATCATAGTTACTTACCCATAAGTTGCAATCAACAAAAATGTTAAACATACTTAGGGCCTCATTCAAATGCGATTTGGCCAATGGAATAGGGCTCTATATAAGCACATAGCATATTGTTTTACAGAAGTTTTTAGTTAGTGAACTTCTATCCAAAGCAAGGTCTTTACTAACTAAAAACTTCTGTAAAAAAAATATGTTATGTGCTTATATAGAGCCCTATTCAATTGGCTAAATTGCATTTGCATGAGGCCCTTAGATCAGCAAATGCTGATCACATAATTATAGTAATAAATAAGCAAAAACTAAAATCCATGAATTCAATAACTTAAAGTCAAATTCATTTTTTAAATCAAATAATTACGAGGTTTATTTTTTAAACTTTATTACTAATTCCTTCAATTTCTGCTTGAAAAAAAAGAATGATTTACAGTTAGTGAACTCGTATCATAAAGAAAGGTCTTCATTAACTAAAAACTTCTGTAAAAAAATATGCTCTGTGCTTATATAGAGCCCTATTAAATTGGCCGAATCGCAATTTAATAAGGCTGATAATATTTAAGTGACAAAAAAGTTGCAGTGAGAATTATGTGCTATCCCCTTTTTGTCCATTAAATGATACAAAGTGAAAGAAGCCTGAATGTATTTACATCAGGTGAAAATTTCTGATGTAGCTAAACAGTGGCATTGATATACAGTGTCTTGCAAAAGTATTCACCCCCTAGGCATTTTTCATGTTTTGTTGCCTTACAACCTGGAATTAACATGGATTGTTTGAGGATTTCCATCATTTAATTTACACAACATGCCCACAACTTTGAAGATGTTTTTTTTATTTATTGTGAAGCAAACAACACATAGGACAAAATAACAGAAAAATTAAATGTGCATAACTATTCCCCCCTAAAGTCAACACTTTGTAGAGCCACCTTTTGCGGCAATCTCAGCTCCAAGTCACTTTGCATAAGTCTCTATGAGCTTGCCACATCTTACCACAGGGATTTTTCCTCCTTGCAAAACTGCTCCAGCTCCTTCAAGTTGTATGGTTTGTGCTTGTGAACAGCAATCTTTAAGTCTGACCACAGATTTTCTATTGGATTGAGGTCTGGGCTTTGACTAGGCCCTTCCAACACAGTTACATGTTTTCCCTTAAACCACTCAAGTGTTGCTTTAGAAGTGTGTTTGGGTCGTTGTCCTGCTGGAAGATGAACCTCCGTCCTAGCCTCTAATCACGCACAGAGTGGTACAGGTTTTGCACAAGAATATCCTTGTATTTAGCACCACCCATCTTTCCCTCAACTCTGACAGTTTCCCAGTCCCGGCTGCTGAAAAATATTCCTACAGCATGATGTTGCCACCACCATTTTTCACTGTGGGGATGGTGTTCTTTGGGTGATCTGATGTGTTGGGTTTGTCTAAAAATGTACACCTAAGACTTGCTGTTTTTACTGTAAATAAGACCTTTGTGATTCTCTGAGTTATTTTGAGCGAGGCTACTCACACCTGTTGTATTTTCACACACACAGGCTTGGTTTTTAGCTAATTAAATTTTATACACATATATATATATATATATATATATATATATACAGTATATATATATATATATATTTGTGGGAATAATAAAAAGACCTGAGGTATAATGTCTTGATACAAATACACAATTGTTATAACAAATTATTAACACTAGATTTCTTACAGTTGTATATAATAAGTTATATTTATAAAATACACATTGAAGTCTTGTTGAAAATTGCCTGTATATAAGCCATATTTTTACACTATGTACAGATACTCCAGTCTCTGCTGTGGAACTCTGCAGCTCCTCCAGGGTTACATTAGGTCTCTGTGCTGCCTCTCTGATTAATGCCCTCCTTGACCGGTCCGTGAGTTTTGGTGGGCAGCCGTCTCTTGGCAGGTTTGCTGTTGTGCCATGTTCTTTCCATTTGGTTATGATAGATTTGAGGGTGCTCCTGGGGATCATCAAAGATTTGGATATTTTTTCATAACCTAACCCCGACTTGTACTTCTCAACAACATTGTCCCTTACTTGTTTGTAGAGTTCCTTGGTCTTCATGGCAGTGTTTGGTTAGTGGTGCCTCTTGGTTAAGTGTTGCAGTCTCTGGGGCCTTTCAAAAAAGGTGTGTATATGTAATGACAGATCATGTGACACTTAGATTGCACACATATGGACATCATTTCCCTAATTATGTGACTTCTGAAGGTAATTGGTTGCACCAGAACATTTTATGGGCTTCATAACAAAGGGGGTGAATACATACATACGTACATGCCAATTTTCTGTTTTCTATTTCTAAAAAATAGTTTTATGTATATATTTATCTAATTTCACTTCACCAACTTAGACTATTGTGTTCTGATCCATCACCTAAAATTTAGATTAACAAAACATTGAATTTAAGGCTGTAATGTAACAAAATAGGTAAAAAGTCAAGGCGGGTGAATACTTTTGCAAGGCACTGTAGGTCCAGGATTAAGGGAACACATTTTAAAAGGAAGTAGGCAAGGAACTATCACTGAGATTTTACAGGTTATACTTCAAAGATTAACAAAAGCAGCTAGAATAGTGAAGAGAGAAAATTAAGACAGAAATAATATGTCAGGAATATGTTGGAACAGGCTTGTTTGAATTATGAAATTTAAGATCTCGTTGTTGTATTGCTTTGTTTTCTGAGTAGGTAGTAATTCTGCTAATTTATAAAATCTAAGGTAGATATTTTCAGAAATCACCTAATGAAATGAACTATGTGGGATTATACTTTTTAAGATTAGATGTGCAATAATCATAATTATTAACAGTACAAAATTAATGTTTAATTTGCTATCTATAGATAGTAAATGTAAAATGAGGCTTCACTGAGATTATCAGTTTTTATTAAAGTTGTAGATTTTTTTTCTTCAAATATGACTATATTTAAGTAAGGGAGATATAAATACCTCCATATATTTCTATATGAGGTGTGTATACATATCTCAGAGTTGAATAGGGTTGAGACAAGTTTTATGAGTATATCTGGTTAAGGTGAGTTTTGTAAGTGTCTCTTAATTGAGGGGATATGGATATTCTCTAATAATATTTTTACATTTTTATTTTAAACTAGCGACTTGCCCGTCAAAAAATGACGGCAATGTGATGTATATGTTTGTGAAGTTGTTTAGTTATTTAAATATATTTTTGACCCTTGTAAGTATTGTGATATGAACATGTATTTTTGTAAAACGTTGATGTAATGGTTTTTTAAATTGAAATTTGTATCTGAAGAATTGTTCACTTTAATATACATAGAATCCAGAGAAAAGTAAAAAGTAAAAAGACTTTTTTAAATGTACCAAATTTTAACATGAAGTTTAAAATATATGTAAGCAATAACCTTGAAAGTATATATTTTTAAAATTGAACTTTATTTTTTATGTAACTTTGTAATTTTTGCAAAACATTTGTCTAATTTTGAACATTATAAACAGGAACATAGTAAATACATTTTGTAACATAATTTTGAATTAAAAGTATTAACATTTGAATGTAAAAACAGTTTAACTTGAAATTAATCAGTATTAACATGCAATTTATATCAGAATAATTGTTAAGTTTAATATACATTGAATGTAGAGGAAGGCATACATTAAAAACTCTACTTAAACCGTACGTAATTAAAGTAATTCATTACTGAGCACTTAAACTGGCGATAAACATTAATGTAGGTAGTAATCTTAAGATAACATAGAATATTTACATTGTGACTTAAAAGGTGCTTGAGCTCTTAACATGAACTTTGTAATATGTTGAATGAAATAACTTGAAAATATTGTTTTTAAACTTGTAACATTAGAAACATTAACATAGTGACTTAACATTTTAACATAATTTTTCATAGAAATGCAAGGCAAGTATTTTGTGAGGCTAATTATCCATAAACATGACTTCCATTAATTATGACTGAATTAAACAACCAATTGTTTTGTATTTTTGAATGTTTTTCCAAAATGTTTGCATGGCTTTAGTTTGTATCCTTTAAAGTTATAGTACTTCATAGTAGACAATGTTTTTAGTAAAAATACGTCCATCTTCTAATAAATCACCTTGACTTTCATTGTTTTCAATGTAAACTTTAATAGCCTGTGGATTTTTGCAGCGTGACAACGCAACGTACAATTGACCATGTGCAAAAACTGGTTCTTCCAAGTAAATACCCACAGATTTGAAAGTTTGACCTTGTGATTTATTAATGGTCATGGCAAATGCCATAATAATGGGAAATTGTCTTCTTTGAAGTATAAAAGGGAGACTACTTTCACTTGGTGCTAAATCTATTCTTGGTATGAAAACTCTCTCTCCTTTATGGGTCCCAGTTAAAATTTCAGCATCTATAAAATGGTCCTTTAATTGTTGAACAATTAATCTTGTGCCATTGCATAGGCCTTTTTTGGGGTTCATATTTCGCAGTAACATGATAATTGCACCTTTCTTTAGCTGCAAAATATGTGGTGGCATTCCAGAAGGAGTTAAAGAGTTAATGAATTCAGTTGAAAAGTTTGCCTGACTTTCATTGCCATCAGCAAGTACAGAATCAGCACTGTGATAATTTCTTTGTGGTGCATTAATTTTTTTTAAGATTTCATTATTGAGTATTAATGCATCTTTATTTTTACACGTCAGTATAACTTGGTTGGCAAGCTCGGAATATTCTTCGTTATTTATGCTCCCTTCAAATATAGCGGATATAATATCTTGTTGACAAATCATATGAGGTGGGATCCCTACAGTGTCGTCAGGTAAATGTAGTATTTTTTCTGTTTGCTTGACTTTATACATGTTTCAATAATGTCTGTTCGATTTCCATGTACAACGACAGGTAATGTTTGTCTAAAATCGCCACCCAACAACATTACCTTTCCACCAAATGGAAAAATATTATCCATGACTTCACGAAGCAAACGGTCAATACATTGGAGGGCATAGCATGACATCATTGTGGCCTCATCTATTATAATTAATTTACATTTCTTCAATTTCTTTGCTTGTAAGGATGTCATGCGAATATCTGACACAGAATTTTCCAAAATAGGCACTGGCAGTTTAAATCCACTATGAACAGTTCTTCCACCTTCTAATAAAAGTGCAGCAATTCCAGTAGTGGCAAACGCCATTGCTATTTTTCCTTGTGCTCGTACTGAACTCATTAATAAATTGTACAAATATGTTTTCCCTGATCCGCCAGGTCCATCAAGATAGAAATAATGCTCCGTCACCATTTCATCATCTATAGCATTTTTAATGGCATGAAATGCTTGCAATTGTAGTGTATTTAAAGTTGCAAGTCTTTCTTCTGTTCTTTCTGCTTGTAGTTGAATGTCATAGTCTTCAAAGTTAATGTCATCTATTAGACCTGGATCAGGCAAATTAAAACTTGCACAACTTAATCCATGAGTTAAAAAGACTTCTTGAATTTCCATTAACGCTTTTAAGTGTGCAATGGGTTCATTGTATCGTCGCATAAAGTCTTCAGCCATATTACTTTTAAAAGTCTCCCACAAAGCTAATGCATTTGGAGCATTTGAGAAGATACAAATAAAAGCAAATTGTTCTCTCATCTGTCGTGGCATTTGACATTGTGCTGCTTCTTCTAAACATCTTTCCCACTCTGTATCATCAGCGAGTAAATTTCTATGTGTTGCAGCTAAATGGAAGGATTCATATACAATGTCATTAACAGTTCTTAATTGTTCAAAACTTTGTGCTCCTGGAACATTTAAAAGTAATATCCGTAAGCAAAAACGTTCAACATCTCTTGGACTGACTGTGTAAATTCGTGGAATTATTTTATTGCCTCTGGTTTTTCTTGCTCTCCATAATCCATTCACAAAAACATAGTGATATGGAATTTCAATATATAAGTATTGTGTTGCTTCAGCATCAGTGGAATTTAATGCAAACCATGCAGTTAGTGTAGTGTGACGATCTTCACTTTGGGCCAATGCATTCATTTCATTTCCAGCATGGAAATAGACTAAATGTCGTTGTGGCAAATGTACTGCTAACCTATATACTGCATGTGATCTATCATGCATTTCAAATTTTAAAAGCCGCCACATAGCTTCTGGTGCACTGACATAGCGAGCATCTACATGAGATGCAAGTTCATCATGTACTAACTCACTACTTTCAGGGTTGTCTGCACTTTTGACGACTACAGTAGCTGCATCGTAACCTTTGTAAATATATTTGTAGACATATTTAATGGATTTGATGGAAGTGCAGGCTTCTACGTTGATGTGGGCGTTGTACTTCATGAGTAAATGTGGATTGTAGGGTACTACATATCTATTGTCCACTTTTTTTCCACGAATAATGGCACTATCTCCTTCTCTTCTTTTATAAAGTGGATATCCATCACAATTTGCATATGTTTTGAAGTATTATGAGAAGATGTGCATGTGGAAGGCCTCTTTTTTGAAATTCAATGGTATATACATAAGCAAGACATTTGCCAAATAACTGATTTATAGTGAAGTCACGTATTAATTCATTTAATTTGATCTTAAAAACTCTGGCTACTAAATCTGGTCGATCTGAAGCACTTTGTCCAAGAAGTAGATTTTGATTAATTTCTGGCCATTGTGGATTACATGTAAATGTGACAAATAAATCTGGTTTTCCAAATTTTGTCACAATAGCCATAGCATCATTGTATCTTTCTCTCATATTTCGAGGAGATCCTTGAAAGGAAGATGGTAAAATGATGGCTTTGCCAGCTGTCATGTCTCTGCTTCTAGCCACGTCAGCAACATAGTCCATGAGTCCACAATATTGTTCTACACGTAGTTTATCTTGTTGATATTTTATAAAGTTTAAATTATTTGCCTCAACTTGCAAATATGAATCAATAATCCATTGTTGTGTTAGTTTCCCACCACATAAAATTGGATTAAATTCATCTCTAATGGCAATTTGAGCAACTTTAAATTCAAGCATAGAAACATTATTTCGGATTCTGGCTTTAGCATTTGGGTAACTGGGAAGGGTTAATTTTGGTTGCCAACCTGCTTCTCCGTGTGGGAAAAAGATGGGATATGTCATTGGATCTAAATTTGGACTTAAGATATTAATATTAATAAATGGTTGCTCCTCATTTCTGGGATATACTCTAATGTCTCTTTGAAATGGTGGTTCTCCTTCATCATTCTGAAAGACCATTGCAACCTCATTTGATGTTGGCAAGTTATAACGACGTTTATCAGTATGTCTGTCTCTTTTAAGCACCATATTAACCTTTGGCATGGGTAATTGATGTCTTTGTGCATGAAGTAGTTGTTCATTTTCTACTTCTGCCAATTTTTTGTAAGCTTTACTGTAGGGATTGTTGTCCATAATGTTATTTAGCTCTATAAAAACACTGGGTAAGCATTTTTTATTTTCTTCCATCTGCATACGTTGGTCAACAGCTTCCATTGTATCTAGGACATATAGTTGAGCGAATTTTCTTTGCTCTCCTTCCTCTGGATGTAAATGTGAAGTCCGATGATAAATTTGTCCTTGGACTTTAAAACAGTAAGGACCATGTCCTGGTACATTAGCAGCCAATGTTGCCCCCATAGATGCAAATGATATGGCACTATTGTAGGATCTTATGTTTGTCTTAAAATTTTTGTAATTTGGAAAAGTAGGTTCAGTCATAATATTTTGTAAATAGGTTGGAAATTGTTTCCTTTCTGGAAGTTTGAACTTTCCTTTTTGACAACAACTAATAAATTGTCCATCTCGGGGTCTCTCCTGTTTAAAATAATAAGCCTCACAAAATTGACATTGAGTAGTCATGTCCCCGCAACTATGAACCTCTACTGCTAAAGACTTCAGTAAAGGACAATTTGCAAAGCATATTGGATGTTGACTTTCATATTCATCAGATGAAAAGTCATGAAATGTTTCAACAACAGGTTCTAAATGTTTAGTTTTTTTCGTAGATTTTCTTGGTATATGTTGGACTTGTTTGGTTGAAATGTCCTGTAAGTTTTTAGTAAGAGTTTGTAAATGCTTTGTTTTTGTAGTTGCTTTTTTTGGTCTGTCTTGACTGGTATCTTGTAAAATGTCATCAGATGTTTTAGGAACAGTTTGTAAATGCTTTATTATTTTTTTATTTTTTTTTGTTGTATCTTTCATTTTTGCAGCTGATATTCTTTTATTTGCAAGTCTTTTGCGTTCTTTTTCTCGTCGAATTTCTTTCTCCTCCGGTGTCTGCTGGGCGGCCCATCTCTCTTGTCTTTCTCTAGTTTGACGTCTTTTCTTCTCTTCTTTGGTCTCGTTATCAGCCATATTAATCTGTAAAGGAAAAAAAATAAATGTAATTGTGTATATTTAAATTTGTAATTCCTGTTAAAGATTCTTGTGCACAATTGGTGAAATAAAAGGCAAATCATTAAGGTATCATTTATATTTAGAATGTATCATTTATATTTAGTTAAATTTATAATTCCTGTCCTCACTGGCTAAGAATTTGGCCAATGGAATAGTGCTGTAAATAAGCATGTAACATATTTTTTTAAAATAATGGTTTTATTTATTAAAAACGTTGTTTGTGGATAGATATTTACCACTGCAAAACTTCTTTGCTAAAAAAAAAGTGATGTGGTTATTGAGGTATGTATTGCATAGTAGCAATTTAAATAAAATAAGGGAGATAGTAAATTAATTATTTTATTTTTCTGTTGACACAGATGCAACTGAAAGCAGTTTCTTTAGTTTTATACTTTACCTTGGTTGAAGTGTGATTTAAATCCGAATGTTTGTTGGTCCTCGGTTCAAAATCGTTGTCCAATGGTGTGGTCCTCTGTTGGAAGTCCTCGTCCGATGGTGTGGTCCTGTGGCGATAGCCCTCGTCCGATGTTGTGGTCCTGTGGCGATATCCCTCGTCCGATGTTGTGGTCCGTTGGTGAAAGTCCTCGTCCGATGGTCTGGTCCTGTGTTGAAATTCCTCGTCTGCTGGTCTGGTCCTGTGTTGAAATTCCTCGTCTGCTGGTCTGGTCCGAGTCCTCGTCCGATGGTCCGGTCCTGTGGAAAAAGTCCTCGTCCGATTGTCTTCACGCAGTATCTGTTGTAATATAAAATAGAAAATGTTGTTTGAGTGAAATGTCTTTTAAATAATTTAAAAATGTATTAATTTGACTGTATTGTATCAGTTATGGTTATTTTTTTCTATCTTTTTTTTTTTTTACTTTCTGTACAATCCCACAACTTTTGTTATTCTTATTGAAGGTTCTTAGTAAGGCTTGTGGGTTGTGATATATTAAATAAGAATATAAATTTATTTTGCTATGTGTTTATGTTATTTTTTGTACAATCCTGTTTTGTGCACACCACTTGTGGTATACTTATTTAACCTTTATTGGGATGCTTATAGTTAGTGAAACATGAAATAATATAATTAATGTAGTTTGCTATGTGTTTGTGTTAGTTTTTGACAATCCTTTTTGTACAATGCTATTAGGTGCGCAACACTTTTGTTATTCTTATTTTTGCTTCTTTGTAAGGCTTATAGGTTGTTAAACATTGAATAAGAAATTCTGTTTTGTGTGTAGCAGTTTGTGTCTCATTCACTTGCGATTTGGCTAATTGAATCGTGCCCTAAATAAGCACATAGCATATTTTTTTAAATAAGTT
This sequence comes from Discoglossus pictus, assembly GCA_027410445.1. Taxonomy (NCBI): domain Eukaryota; kingdom Metazoa; phylum Chordata; class Amphibia; order Anura; family Alytidae; genus Discoglossus; species Discoglossus pictus. The sequence continues at coordinate 342,336,821 of CM050164.1, read as the reverse complement.
TTTAGTCATTTAAAAACTTTATTTTGGATATATTTTTAGTAACTAAAAACTTCTTTTAAAAAAATTGTTATGTTGTTATTTAGAGCCCTATTCAATTGGGCAAATTGCAATTGAATGAGGGCCTTTGTGTGTACCATATGTTGCATAGTTTGCCCCTCATTCAATTGCATTTTTTACAATGTAATAGTACTCTAAGGCCGTCATTGAATTGCAATGTTGAAAATTGAATAGGGTTGTAAATAAGCACATCACATATATTTGTTAAAATAGAATAAGGGCCTAAAAGTGCTTATTTATAGCCATATTTAATTGTCCAAAATAGCAATTGAATGAGGGCCTTTGGTTACTGCATTTGTTATATTGTGAGCTCCTCATTCAATTGTGTTTCGGCCAATGGAATAGAGCTCAATATCAGCACAGAGCATATTTTTTTACGGAATTTTGTATTTAGTGAACTTGTATCCAAAAGCAACGTGTTCACAAAAGAAAAATTTCCTTTAAAAAATATGCTCTGTGCTTATATAGAGCCCTATTGAAATGGGCAAATCACATTTAAGTGAGGCCCTTGGCCATTAAAGATATATAGGTCCTCATTGAATTGCAATTTTGCCAATTGAAGAGGGCTCTATATAATCACATAACATATTTATTGAGCAAAGTTTTTAGTTCTTGAAAACCTTGATTGTGGTTAGAAATTCAGTAACTAAAAAGTTCTGTATAAAAAATATGTTATGTGCTTATATAGAGCCCTATTCAATTGAGGAAGTCGCAATTGAATAAGGCTCATGGTTCTTTCTTGTTTATACTTAATACTTTACCTTGCTTGAAGTTTTGAATGACAGACGGTCCCCTCCTGCCAATCTTAATGCGCCGGTCTTCTTGTAGTGTCTGTTTGAAAAAGAAAGTGAAATAGTTATTTGTATATTTATAATTTTTCATGTAGCAAAGCATGGCCTTTTGAGCATGTAATGTCTTGTTGTATCTTACCTCTTCTTCTTTGTTGGTGTTCTTTAAAAGGGATTGTGCTTCACAGTGCACGGTGCAAATTGTTGAGAGACGCTATTGATGCAGAGTCTGTTTGAATATTCAAAGAAATAAAAAGATTCAGCTTTATATGATCTATTGAATTGAAGTAAATGAATGTCATTGAAATATAGTTGTGTAATTTTTTTCAATTAACCTTATTTTTTGTTGGGGGCTACACACATATGTCACATACATGAAGCACATTCCATAGTTTAATGTAATTATTTTGTGTACGTGTGACATATCAGTATACATGACTCATATTTAAATGGTTAAATTAACCTTATATTTTTTTTTTCCAACACACATAAATGTGTGTGTGTGAGATGTAACTATAGATGATACACATATATGTGCGTGTGACATATCAGTATACATGACATATAATGTCATTTAAATGTAGTTGTTTACTGATTTTGTTTTAAGCTAATTTTGTTGCAGTGGCAATACACATAAATGTGCGTATCACATGTCACTATACATTATACACATATATGTCCGTGTCACATGTCACTATGAAGGGGCAGTACACATAAATGTGTGTGTCACATGTCAATATACATTATACACATATATGTCCGTGTCACATGTCACTATGAAGGGGCAATACACAGAAATGTGGGTGTCACATGTCACTATACATTATACAGATATATGTCCGTGTGACATGTCACTATGAAGGGGCAGTACACATAAATGTGTGTGTCACATGTCAATATACATGATACACATATATGTCCGTGTCACATGTCACTATGCAGGGGCAATACACATAAATGTGCATGTCACATGCCACTATACATTCTATACATATACGTGCGTGTCAGATGTCACTATACATTATAGACATATATGTGCGTGTCAGATGTCACTATACATTATAGATATATGTGCGTGTCACATGTCACTATACATAAACCTCTGTTTAATATTGAATTATGTTTTTTTGTTGTTTTGTTAAATGAACCGTATTTTTTTTTTGAGCCTATACACATAAATGTGCCATACATGTCACTACATAAATGCTATTTTTTTTTTTGATTTGTTTGACCTGTCCTGATAATAAAATGTAATATATTATAGCTTACCTCTCAGTTGTAATTTGCACAATGCAAAGTAGTAAATTAGTAAAGAATTGTCTTCTCAAGTAAAAGCAGCAGTTATCTCAGAAGTCACTCCGTTGATCACCTGAGGAGAAATGTATTTTTTTGTTTGAAATAGGCAGTATTTATAAACTTGTAGAAAGTTCTGGAAAGTGAGACCGTTAGAACGCAATACGCATGCGCTATTTGCGTTCCAGCTTACAATTTGCGTTCCATCCGCCATTTTCTGCGTATTTCTGTTCAAAATGGTGTTTAATATGATTGTGATACGTTCCGCATAGTATGTGTTTCATTATTGCGAGTAAGTGTAGTGTAGTTACGTCTGAAGCCTCGTTTTCGTTTTGTTCGTCGGCCATTTTTTCTCTCGCTTAGCGATGGTATTAGTGTCTAAAGTGTTTTATTTTTATTTAAATGTAGGTGTAACTTGTTTTTTTGAGGTGCTGGCTGGTTCCTCTTGCTGTAGGTAAGCTTTTTATGTGTTTGTTGTGTGTCTTTCTTAAGTTTTAAATGTTTGTATGTCGGCGTGTTGCGTCCGATGTTTGCGAAGTCGTAATGTGTGGTAACGTGTCTCGTATGGTGTTTGCGTGTGTAGCCTCGTTTTCGTTTTATTCGTCGGCCATTTTTTGTGTCGCTTAACAAACTATTTAGTGTCTAAACTCTTTTATTTTGAGTGCAATTAAGTTGTAAGTTGCATTTTTGAGGTCCTGGGTGCTTCCTGTTTGTGTAGGTAAGGTTTTTATATATGTGCTGTGTGTATGTATTGTGTTTTTAATTTTGTAATGTTCGCGAGTTGCGTCCGAGTGTTGCGAGGCCGTAATGTGTGTGAACGTGTGTCGTATGTTGTTTGCGAGTGTCGTAATGTGTTGCGACGTAAACTTTTTTTGAAATTTTGCAAGGGTCGCAGTTGCTGCAACTGAAGACCTCGCTTTGCGAGGTCCTCAGGTGCTGGCATGGAGCGCCTGCGGCGCTCCAAGCCAGCAACTGAGAACCTGGCACAGTGCCCTCGCTTTGCGAGGGCCGCGGGCTCGCTACGTGAGCCCGCAGCGTTAGCAACAACTCGTACGCTCACAACTATATATGTGATCCACAAATAGACCTGTTTAAAATAAAGTAGAAAGGTTGGTTAGATACAAAATGGCATGATGACTGATTAATAAGAACTTTTTTGAAAAAAACAAAGTTGTGAAAACAAATATGTTCCAAGCCTCCATAGAGGCGTAACAAGCATCAGGAAGTCAGTCAACGTATATTTTAGTGATGACGTCACATAATTCATGGAGATTGCTCTAAAGTTGTAAAGCAAGAAAGTACTGCTTACTTAGATACATAAGCACCCATGATTTTTAACACATTGTAACACATTTTTAGACACTATTGGATTGATTGAGGGATGGTAAGGGCGATTGAGAACCCATGCACCAGAAAATGTAATAAAATTAGGTTACCATGTTTGCAATCCCATCCACAATCTGAATATATTACTAATAGAGGGGTTACAAATTGGAACTAACCAATTTATTGTTTATGCAACATTATTTAGTTGCTAACAAGATAGAATAAGAAATGCTACTTATTGTAATAAATGATTACAAGTAATTTTCACAAATACATATAATCTTGCCCAACAGGCAAGTCCAAGCATTTAATGATAGGCTATTGTACGTTTTTGCTCACTTCATTAAAACTAGTCTTTTGTGAGCCTGATGGTGACTTGTTATCCCTTTTAATCAATAATTGCTACTTACTATACTTTACTCTTGGATGACTACCTTGTAGTGGTGAAAGGGCATGTGCGTTCAATTAAGCTGTTAGCTATACCATGTAGGGTCACCCAAGATGGGCAGGTCATAGCAGAGAGGTCAGACAAATTGTAGTCCACTGGAGAAAGAAATGACAACCGACTCCAGTATCTTATCCATGAAAACCTTATGGAGCAGCACACTCAGACACATGATGTGTCTGGCATGCTACTCTCCATAGGGTCACGGAGAGTTGGACATGAATGAACAGTTGAACATATGAACAAACAGTTCAGCTTATATCTCTGTGTAATATTTTATATTTTTAATTATTCACATTTTTTATAGGAGCCATAAAAGTTATTTTTATGGAAGTTTGCTAAAAAAATATTTACTTTTTTCTCTTTGCATGCACACTTCAATGTTGTCTTCTATATAGCCTATTCATGGATTAGCATGAATTAATGAGTTTGTCTTTGTGTCCTTGTATTTTTATGTTTATTTTGTTCAATATTTGGGATCTGTCGAATCCTTTAAAAGTAATATTTACTAAGCCTGTTTAAAAAATAATATCAAAGTTTTAGAAACAAACAAAAACTATTAAGTTACAAGGTCCGCAGTTTTTAATGTTCAATTATAGCAACAACAAAAAAAGCCTCAAGATCTACCTCTTCTATTCAGAAAGTGAGGTTGGGCCCCAGAACTAGAAACCTTGATACTGAATTGCTTAAAAGAGAATCCAGGTGGATTTTTCAGGTGAAAGCACAATGACTGGTAGTTCTTAATGACTTTTTTTTTATTTTTTTTTTAAATATGTAGATATTTATTAGTAGGAAATCAGCCTCTCGTGATGTATTCTTACTATATAAATAAAATAGTGTGGTTAAATATTGACAAGCCACACTATCTTAAAATATCATTCCATTATCTTGCGATAATATTTGATGACCAAATTACATTATCCACTGTTAGACATATCTAGTATTATCTCTAGATTTGCTAGTAAGAGATGCTTATTAGAGTATTATACTGGAGAGGCAGCTGGAAAGATTATGTTATGTTTAAACTAACAGCAGACTTTACTTGATGTATGGTGTGGAAAAAAGTTTTTTTTTTCTTATTTAATCTAATTTTTATGTGGTAAAGGCTAAGGAATGACAAAAATACATTTGTTATTTATGATTATCTTAAATTAATTAACTACTTGATTTTTGATGATAGATTATGGTTTAGATCTTAGTGAGTAGCAAGCATTATCAGGATTCAATATTATGAAATATTCACATTCTGATAAATAACATGTTAAAAATAACCTGAAGTTGTGTGAGGGACTGGAACTCCCCCTCGCCCAATAGATACCTCCTACCCTAAGCTAACCCCAATCTGGAGTGAATCTACCCACCCACCCTACCCTACTCTCTAGCTTAATTTCACTCTCCCTAGCCCTCTAATCAGCCTGCGTCACACCTCAAGCTACTGTAACTAGAGAGAAAGCCCCAATCACAACTGTTTATTACAATAATCTTTTTAAGCTGATGTATTTTGAAGTTTTTAGTTGCCCATGCTGATTTAAAAAAATGGACCGACTTTCACTGTGATGCTCTGTACATGGCATTATGACTTTTATTTAACTTCGTCAATTTCAAACTTGGCCTGATCACCAGTGTAATGTCTTGCATCTACCACTGATGCAACCTCATCTACTAAAATTAAAAACAAAAAAAGAATACTGTCCACCTACCTTTATTCAGTTTTTTTTTAATGTCCCGCCTTGCAGGTCCTTAAAGAACCGTAAAGGTTCCTAAAGGACCTGCGCTAAATACAAATTAACCATATCACTCATGGGGCTCTAAACAATGTTTTTAAAATAGATTGTGAAAGTACAAATATATTAAATAGTAATATAGTAGTTTATTTAGAGAGAAGTAATATACTAAATTCCTTCTAGAGCACTACCTTGTCGGGGTGAAGTGCCTTGTGTGCCTCAAAGAAGCTGTGAGCTATACCATGTAGGGTCACACAAGATGGACAGGTCATACAAGAGAGGTTAGCGAAATTGCGCTCCAATGGAGAAGGAACTGGCAACCCACTCTAGTATCTTTGTCATGAAAACCTTATGGATCACCCTGGCGTGCTGTTGTGCATAGGGTATGGAGAGTCAACTGAACAACAACAACAAAACAACAATATACTAAAATAAAAACGTCAGTAAAATGTTAAATCATTTATGTGATAAAAATGGCTAACTTAAAACATGAAAGATATATTACCAATGTAAAATTGAAAAGAAACTTATCATTGATGTAAATGAAAAAAGGTAAAATGACTTACGCTATTATCGTAGTAAAATGATTAAAAAAATATTTTAAATCTAAAAGATAGTTTATAATGAATTTAGAATTTTAGAACTGATGCAATACAAGATATAAAACAGTGCTTAAAGTGTACAACAAAGTCGACTTAAAACATGTGAGGCATGATATGGTGATATAGTAAATATAGTAAAAATATGAATATAAAATATGAGAAAACCTAAAATAAGAGAACTGAAATAAATGTACTGATGCTATAGGAGAAAGACTTGATGGTGAATTGTATGGCAATGTAGAGTATGGTGGTATGAGAGAGGAAACCTTAGCATAATGAGAATATTTTGGTTAAATAATTAAATTTAAGCAATGGAGTAAAAACACCTGACCTTTTGACATCTGTTGAAATTAGCGACAAAACAGTGATGATTTGAGATAATGCAAAGAAGTTTGTTGGTGAAGCCAGAGAGGATGAAAGTGACCAAAGTTTCTCTTTGAATTTTGGACTTGACAAATCTGATGGAAGATAAACTATTCTCCAACTTTCTGAACATAACGTAAAATCTAATTTTGTGAGGGAGACAAAATAATAGAGATGATTTGCACATTGTGCACTTAAATGGAAATGGTTGTAGTTAACAACACAATTTTTTTTCCTAGGTACATATATTTATTTTTTTAAGGACATTATTTTTACATTTCGTTAAATGACATTAACATTTGTAGAGATATTATTAAACAGTGGAACAGGACTTTCAAAATAATGCATTACATTTTATATGTGTTTTTAAACTTGAAAACCTTTACTAACTTGTAGTAGAAATAATTCAAATATGACATTGTTAAAATCAAATTCTGAAATACAGTTTTAATGATATAAGTCACAAAAACACTTAACAATGTTCACTCATACACAAATGTTTAATCCCCTGAGTTCTTTAAATCTCTGACCTCCTTTGGGAATAGAATTACTGCAGGGCTCAATTTGTACCGGTAGCTTAATGATTAAAGATGAAAACTTCTTTGCTTAGGTATCTGATTTTTAAACACCTCATTTTAATGTAAATCCTATTATTAAAATATACTCTCTTTTTAGTTGCATAAAGTAATTGGATCCATTACTTCACAGTTCACAAATTGTTTATACAGAGAATCCAGCTTGATAAAATATTAGATATTAATATAGAAGTAGAAAACCATTGTTTTAACGCACCAAATTCCTAGCTAGCAGGAATATTAATACAAATGATACATGCCATGTTTGGGCAATAGCTGTAGGGTACAAATAATAATTGCAGAAGGTTGACTAATTAAATAAGGATTTATTTCTATTTATACCAGCAAGAAACCTATTTTCTCAATTAATATGATCTTTATGGATCTCAGTATTTTACTTTCATGTTCTTATCTAGATTGACTGACCATTTTGAAACTGTTAATGGATGATTTATTGATGCAATCTTTATTCAGTTTTAATTCTTTCATTGTTTCCCATACTTGGAGAAATAAGATTATCTATTTTATATTTTTTTATCTATTGAGTTTAGGAAAGTTTGAGTATAGTAAATCATAAGTGATCAACATCAACTAACTTCATGGGTATAAATCAACATTACGAAAGCAGGCTTATTTGGAAATACATATTTTGGAAGCGGATCGCTATCAAGTGGAACAATTCTCTTTTATAAGAAATCTTTGATTTTCAACAAATGATATATGTTTTGGTTAAGGGAAAATGTAACTGCAATATAGAGGGAAGTGAGCAGATATGTCAGTTACAATGAAGAATAGAATGTTATTTATATACATACATACATACTCTTTATAACTACTACATAAATAGCTATTATTTAGTATATATTTAGGGCCTTATTAAATTAGCCCTCGTAGTTCCCTTGGTCCTCGCAATAGGCAGTTTTTTGCTGCTTGCGAGGACCGAATCCCCAATAAGTCCCTCGCAGCCTGCTTTGTGAGATGACTCTGAAAAATGGCCAAGAATAAGCTCCGAGAGAGCTACGGAGTTACACGCAGCCTTAAATCTATGAGGTGAATCTTGCACCTCGGAAGAATCCCTACAGGCACAAAAAGTGCTAGCTAGGGATCCTAAAGCCTCTACGTGCTGCCTCGGAGCAGCCAGAGACAGCTGTGTGATGCTCCGCCCTGCTCCCTAAACACATTGCCATGCTGCAGGGGTCCCTACATTAACCCCTTGAAACGGGGGTCCCCGATCGGGATAGATCAGGCCCCCGCTGCATTTAAAACTTTAAATTCCCCGCCGCGGCTCCATAAAGAGCCCGCGGCACACTACCAGCAATCCCGGCCATGGCACCTATAATTAACCCCCCTCTTTGCTGGGGGTCCCCATCTGGCCCCCCAAAGTGTCCCCACCTTAATCCCTTGCTGCAGGGGTCCATAGGGACCCCCGCAGCCCCCCCCCACATTAACCCCTTGCAGAGGGGGTCCACCGATCGGCACCAATCGTGACTCCGCTATATTTAAAAAATTTAATTTCCCGCCTTGCGGGTCCTTAGAGGACCGTAAATGTCCCGAAAGAACTCGCGCTAAAAAATATTAACCCAGGCAACTAAAATAAACCCCATAACTCATGGGGGTCAATACAGAGCCCGTAAGCCCTTAATTAACCCTATAACTCATGGGGGTCAACACAGACCCCCATAAGCCTTAATTAACCCTATAACTCATAGGGGTCAATACAGTCCCCCACCAGCACTTACTTAACCCCATCACTCACGAGGGTCAATACAGACCCCCATAAGCCTTAATTAACCCTATAACTCATGGGGGGCAATACAGACCCCCATAAGCACTTAATTAACCCTGTAGCTCATGAGGGTCAATACAGACCCCCATGATCCCTTAATTAACCCTACAATTCATGGGGTCAATACAGACCCCCATAAGCCCTTAATTAACCCTGTAACTCATGGGGGTCAATACAGACCCCCATAAGCACTTAATTAACCCTATAAATCATGGGGGTCAATACAGACCCCCATCAGCATTTTATTAACCCTGTCACTCATGAGGGTCAATACAGACCCCCATAAGCCCTTAATTACCCTATAACTCATGGGGGTTAATGCAGACCCCCATAAGCCAATAAATAACCCTGTCACTCATGGGGGTCAATACAGGCCCTCATAAGCCTCTATTTAACCCCATCAGTCCCATAAGGGTATATTATGACCCTTATGGGGCAGTTACAACCCTAACATTAACCACATAAGTGCCATGACGGTCCTCAAGGACCCTCATGACACTAAGTACAAACACTGTTAATGTTGGGAGGCTGCGGGGGTCCCTATGGATCCCTGCAGCAAGGGGTTAATGTGGGGACACTTTGGGGGTCCCCCCGCATAGAGGGGGGTTAATATTAGGTGCCGGGGGGGGGTAGTTGGAGTACCCCCAACGGCAGGGCTTATGTGTGGGCCTGCCACGGAGGTCCCGTTTAGGACCCCCGCAGCAATTGATGAGGTGGGGGAGTCTGCGATATCATCTTGCAGGCTGTCACTCCTCATGCACAGCTTCTATGTTTTGACACGGACAGCCCTGCTGCGTAGCTCACACATTGCTCGCAGCAGGGCTAATTTAATAGCTTTGTAACTTTTATAAATTTGCAGCACTTAGGGTTTAAGTAGAAGCCATTTATCTACGAGGCTGGAATTTAATAGGGCTATTAGTATATAAATACATAGATAATGCTGCACTTTTATTGCTGATACATTAGGCCAGGGGTAGTCAATAGGTGTCATAATCTTCATGCTCCTGAAGTCCACTCAGTGACTCTCTAACATAATCTCTGCACTCCAGCAGTCCACTCTGTGACTATCAGTACTACATCTGAGAGTGCACCTGCATTATGCTAAGCAATTGCTAGTAATTTTCAGCCTGACCTTACATCAGATGCTTAGAGCCTACAAGATTGGAAAATACAAGTTGTGCTTAGTACAATCCAGGTACTGGGGATCGATTCCAAGCTTTACTTTCACTGATTCCATTGATCCAGCCCAGTTACTCCTTGTTACTGGAGCAAGAAATGCAGCACAGGGCCTATATAAGGCTGCATGGACTGGACAACAGTGCTCAGTTGTTAGTCTTGTTACTTAAGTTCATTGTTCCTTTGCATTTCCTACCACCGGTGCCCTTGCTCTGTGACGGGCCCCTCAGCAGCATCATTCACCCTATTAAAACCCCCAGTGTCCCTTGTCACACTATTTACCCCTCCTCTCCTCTTACTTGTGCACGGCAGTCCCTGTCCTGGATCCTATTGCTCAGAGGTTGGGTATCCTTCCCCTGCCGAAGCTTCATACTGCAGGGGAGGGATACCCAACCTCTAAGCACTGGGATCCGGACAGGGGCTGCAAGGCACAAGTAAGAGGAGGGGGGTGAATGAGGTGCAGGGGCTTGAGGGGTGTGAACAGTGTGACATAGGGCCCTGGGGATTTTGAGGGGGTGAATGATGCCCCTGACGGCGGCCTGATTTTTGCTGGGGGGTGGGGAATGGTGCTGCTGAGCAGGCCTTGGGTGAATATGGCTGCTGAGGGGCTTGGGTGGGGGGCTGAATGGTGAGACAAGAAGGCCCTGTTTTGTTGGGGGGGAGTGAATAATGTTCCTGAGAGGGCCCTGGGGGTCTTTTTTTGGTGGGGGGGGTGGTGAATGGTGCTCTTAAGGGGGCCCTGGGGCTTGGGTAGTGAATATTGCTGATGAGGGAGCCCTAGGGGGGTTGGGGAGTGAAAATCTTTGTGAATATTGCCGCTGAGGGGACCCTGGAGGTTTGTGGGGTGAATATGGCATTTGAGGGGCTTGGGGGCTTGAATGGTGCTTTTGAGGAGGGCCTGGGGGTGTTGGGGGTGAATGTGGCTGCTGAGGGGCATTGGGGGTGAATGATGCAACAAGGGGCCCTGTATTTTTTAGGGGGGGGGGGGGTAACTGATGCTGCTGAGGGTGCACGGGGGGTTTTGGGGGGGAGGGGGAGAATGGGGCTCCTGAGGGGCCCTGGGGGTTGGGTAGAGAATATTGCTGCTAAGGGGGGCCTGGCGGTGAATATGGTTCCTGAGGGATTTGGGGGGTGAATGGTGCTGCGGAGGGTGACTTGGGCGTGTTGGGGTGAAAGGTGGTGCTCAGTGGCCCTGGGGGATAAATATTGCTGTTGAGGGGGTTGGAGGGGTGAATGGTGCTGCTGAGGGGGGCCTGGGGTGTTTTACAAAAAAATGTAGTTATATATATATATATATATATATATATATATATATATATTTATTTATATATTTATATATACAGTATATATACAATTTGTGTAAATATATGGCACTGGATGGTGTCTCGGGGGGTAAAAAAAATGTTTACCCCACCTCCCAGGGGGGATGGGGCAAATATGTTTTTAGCATTGGGGCCCTCCATTTACTAGCTTCGCCACTGAGATAAGCCTTTGATCTTTCAAGACTGCAAATGTTGCGATCGATAAAATTGCAAATCACTATTACATTTCTACAATTCCCTAAAGCCGCACGTGCGTTGAAACCCATAATTGCCAATTGTAGCCAAAAATATTACCGCCACCAAATAGGACCTGCAAAGGGTTTACAGACAAGTCCTTAACACTGTAAAAGACAATATAAACAAGCCACTGGACTTAATTATTGGGGAAAGCATTGAATGGCATTACAATTCATTGCACAACAATGTGCAAATAATAAATAGATATAAAAAAAATGTTTTATTGTATCATATGTTGTAACATTCATGCATATGCCAATAATAAAATCCTTGCTGCAACATGCATAAAGCAATTAAACACACACTACCTGATTAAATTGCAACACAATAACATGAAACTGCCTGCCATTGTATCCCTTTCTCACTCACAGAAGCTGTTATGTGGACCCTAAAATATAATTGCATATACATCTCACTCATCACATCTACAGTGGAAAAATAAATTGTGGCTAAATTACACGGCCACATGACATATACAAATTACCAGGTGAACATACACCACGCTAATTTACTTTAACCCATCAGGAATGCCCACAAACACATGGAGGTTGTGCAGAGGGACGTGGAGCAACAGCAAACCCACCCCCATCAGAGAGAGAAAAGAGGGAGGGGAGAGGTAGAGAGGAGGAGGGAACGAGAGCTAGAGAAGGATATAAATGACAGTTTTATAATGTAATTTATGACGGGCAAGCTACTGGTATTATTATATGATTTGCATTATTATTAACATTATATGTGTCGATCTATTACTCACTAACTAGGGCTCGAAAGTTGACAGATGAACAGAGGAATGTGACACAAATGTGATGTATGTGGATGGGACAAATAGCCATTAATACATAGAGTAGGCAAAGGTCAGCAGCCAGATTCACTGTTACTTACATCAGACACAAGGATCTGTTCTCATACAGATATTGAGGTCAGGATAACATGCTTTACTAGTTCATATATTAATGCTGGCTGTAATTAACATGCCATTGTGAGACTTTGCAAGATCATTGCTGTAGCGTGTAGCGGTATTGGTCTACATTCAAGCTAACAACAATCTTGTTTAACATATCTGGATACATTATAGCTTTAATGTTGTGGGAGCTGCATGTTAAGGGGGGGGGGGGGCTGTGATTAAAGCAATGTCCACCTGAGAGGCAATGGGAAAATCTTACAATTAATACATTTCCTTCACAATGCTTGCAGATGCCGAAGATGCTTTCATTTCCCTGAATTGTGCCTAACAAAAAAAAAAAAAAAACATTAAACATAAGGCATTAAAAAATATAGGGACTGCAGCATCTCTTCTCAACAGCATTCCTCAGTGACCATCAATTGGTGAAAATGTTAAACAGAACCCTACACGAGAAGAGGATCATGGACCATGTGATGGGAGGTAGCCATCTGCATACAAAATATCACATAGGCCAAGCTCCAAGACTCTGTAGCCAGACTAGATTAGGTTAACATTTAGACCACTAGATTGTCACTGAGGAGTGCTGTTGAGAAGGCACAAAAATATGCACAGCCCCTGAATCCTCCTCCTAGCATCTGTGCCATCTCACAGGTGCTGGGGGTGCAGGGGGAGGCATCCCCCCTTGAGGCAGCGGCACAAGCAGTGGTAGTGCTGGTGGTGGTGGTGGAGGCATGGGGGAGGAGAGGAGGGGCTGGGCTATGGCTGTGCGGGGGACTCCTCCGGGGTGGATGAGGCGGGGCTGGGACCAGAGCGTGGCAAACTGCATCTATTGTCACCTGCTGGACCACACTCTAGCCCACCCCCATCCTGAGCAGCCCGGCAAGGTAGGACTCATTCATGAGATGGTGCCTCCTCTCCTCCCTATTGTGCCTGGCCAGCCTGCTCATGACCTCTGCATGACTGGAGGAGATACTGGCCTGGATCTCCTGCAGACACACCAAAACCTACCTCGACACAGCCAGCATCTCCTCCTGAGCAGCCTGGCTTGGTGGTGGTGGGGATGGAGGCCTCTTTTCTGGGCCCATAGGTGGGTGGAGGTGGTGGTGGCCCAGTGGGGAGGGGCTGTGGTGGGGCATTGGTCCATGTCCTCCTGCTCCAATAAAGCCAACGCCCCTGCCTCTGGCTCACCAGTGGACCCAGACCTTCGTAAAACTAAAAAAGAGAAACAAGAAAAGAATGGGATATGTGTTAATGATGTTGAAGAAAACATTGGTCACTGTTCCTTCCTAACTATCTGACATCTACGCTTGAACCTGGATGAATCACTTACAGGGCCATTGACCTCATTATCAGTGATCTTCATTGTGTGAAAGAACAGAAGATTTTATGTTAATCGAATGTTTAACTGCTGGCTGATTACATTCCTGTAAGCAGTGAAACCATAATATTTGAAACCTTCGTTGAGGCAGAAGCTGTTAATCAGCACTGTGTCTATAGACAAACCTTAGACTGCATTTGTTTATTGAAATTACAATAAAGCAATAGATTACTTTAACCTAGAATCTTGTGTTCTTTCACACAATGAATATCACTGATAGTGAGGTAACTGTTCCTTTGAGTGCAACTCTAACAAGTTATCATTTGCTAGATGTGATCTTTGTTGGGTTCTTGTTCTTGATTGTTCTTGGCTCCTAACACTCTCTTGATTCTGGCTGTGGTCTGTGACTGCATACGCTGCAGTGGGCACACCCATACATGGACTATCTGTTGGTTGATTAATGTTGTTGTGCCCACTGAAGACAGTGATTTGTCAGCCTCATGGATTTAATGAAGCATGACTGATCCAACTATCTCTTGTAAAATTCTTGGAGCTGACATGTCAGTGTCCTTGTTGGTCATCCTGTACATGTGTAGTGTGTGTGATGTACATGTGTTGACATGTTGGTGTATGTGATATTCACCTGACGTGGAGGCTGGATCCTGCTGGGCCACCAGGCCTGAATCTCCAGCGGCGGGTACCTGGCTCAGTTGGCCCTTGAGGTCCCTCTCCCACTGATTGTAAATGATGGTCACTTTGGGGCCACCACGTGTTGCTGAAGCTGCGTCCATCTCCTTGGCCATATTCCTCCTCAGCATTACCCAGATATCAAATCACAGTCAACCATGGACATGTGGAACGCAGCATTATTATCTCCCCCGTCAATAATTTTCCACGAGCCCGCTTTTTATTGTCTCTGAGACCTGTGTGGCACTCAGTAATTACGGGATTGGGTTGTAACTGCGGAACACATCTATTTCAGCCTACTGTCAGCTTTTAGCGGCGGGAATGGATTACAGGTTGAGGCCAATTTAATCGCTCTTTAACTATTTAACTTTAGCCTCAGACTTGCGGGCTGTATGAGGGTAAATGTGGGCTTAACATTTGATGGGTCCCCTCGTCTGTTCACAATTATGATCCTGTGCTACCGGTCCTTTGACTTTGGATTGTCTGACCCTGCTTATTACACTGTTACCACTTGCTACTGGGGTCCTACCACTTCTGCCTCTCCTCAAAAGGGGGACCGGGTACAAATTAGGACTTCTGGACCTAATCTCCCAGACCTATGTTGCCTCTTTACATGTAATCGTACCTGAACCTTCCAAATCCTGACATTAATATATGGTGTTTTCTATTCATTTATCTTTCAAAATACAATTGAATACTAATAATAATAACTTATATCAGCAGATGAAAGTAATCTAAAAGTTACAGTAATAGTGCATTGCAGTAGTTAATCTATGAAGTTACAAAGGTATGGACCAAAGTAGCCAGATCCTCTGAAGGAATGAAGTGTTTTATTTTACAGGTGGTAGAAAGAGTTCTTGATTGCCACGACACTTGATGTTTATGTGTTAATCCACAATCAAGTTTCACACCAATATTTTGCACTTATTCTAAATGGCATATGTGTAATCCTCCATTTCTAGGCCAGTTACCTGATATTGCTTCAGTTTTGATTTTACAAGATTATGTCCTACCACTAAGAGTACCTATGTCTAGGGTTTTGCTTCAGGCAGTTTGCATTCATCCACCTTAGGAGATCAGAAAGTCGATCATTGGCCAGGGACACTGGATTATTTGTGCTTAGTTTAAATTATAGATATATTTTTGTGTTAGTAGCTTAGTAATGATAACTTATACCATGATGTCTTATTATATCCTCCATTGGGAGATAAAATGGATCCCAGTGGAACTCCACATGTCAGTAACCTAACCTAGGTCAAGAGGAATTTACACCTGAGGACTCTCTCTGGGATCTGTCTTTCTCAATTTCTCTAGAACTGTAAGATTTTAGATAGTTGCATAGGGCCCTTTTCTATTGCCCAATTTGTAGAATTATACACATTTAAAACTGCCCTTACTATTGCCACAGATTCTATTAGCAACTCACAATCCGATTACGAGTTATCCGCCCACAATCACTACCCGCCAGCCAAACCCACAAAACAGGCCTTTAGAATTCTATTGGTTTTAGCACAGCTCGAATATTACAAGCTCTATATAATTAATGTTACACAAAATTGATATTCTATTAGACCTCTTGCAAATAAAGTATGGACCGCAACTGAAAAACTTTCTGAGTAATATCAATCCATATCATGAAACCCACATTGACTAAAATAGATGATCTAATGGATTTTATAGATTGCCAGAGTGCTTGATTGCGAGTTTGATTGGCAAATATTACTTATTGGCACTAATTAATTCTTAGCCTCTGATTGCAGCTTATGCATAACTTCCATGTTTTACTGAGATCATGTTGACGGGCTCATTTACTGTTGGCTGGGTCTAAGAAGTAAATTGCAGGCTTGCTTAAATATTGTCAGATCATTTGATCACACCCCCTGAAATCAGAGTTAAAAAGGTAGGGTTTACGAGTTAATTCTTGCGGTCAGAATTTGCAAGCTGGAATCAATGGAATACATCTAAACATGTATTTTTTTTTTTTTTTAAACACCCGCAGACAAATTTGTGCACTTGCAAGCAGCTAAAAGAATATGGCCAATAGTTAGCAATGCAATATGGGTCTAGATAAAAGACTGTGAGTATCTAGTTCACCACTTGTTAATTCAAGAAATGTGTGTAAATAAAGAAAGAATTTAAAAAAACATCTGTAAATCAAAGTAATTTGGTTGCTGTTTAATTATTCAGGAGTTTTTCTGTGTCCATGTGTGACAATGCCCCAGAACCAAATTGTTTTTGAGGTGACACTATTCCATTAGGATAATTAAAGTGAGAGGAAAACAAAAACTGATATATTTCACTTAAAATAAAATCTCTCTAAAAAAAACTGCTAATTCTCTAAAAATGAATTACACTTTTTCTTTCCTAGACCATCTGGATTACAGGCCAATCGCAAAACTAGATTGTAATGAACACTCACTGTAAAATAGGAGTTTATTAACATTTCCAGGTGGGAAACAATATTGCTGTGAGTGTTTTGATCCTTTAGATCTACATTAATTTCATATAATTTTTAAATACAGTTTCATACACTCTGATTAATAATTTTAGAAACTACAAAATTAGTGCAAACACACAAAGCATAAGAGACCATCTTCATCAAGAAAAATACTTCTTATGTCAGAAAATTATAATTTACTGTAAATAATATGGTTAATGTCATACATTTATCATGTTCTACTTTAATTAACATTTTCCATTTATCAGAATCTATGTAGCTGCAATGTCAACAGCAGTTAATATGATTAAAACTGCATTCCTAATAAAAATGTTATCCCTATGTGCATTAATGTTTATTTAAAATGCTTATTTGTTATGGAGCCATCTGTTTGTGCATGAAATGGAACCCAACTTCTACGATTGTGAGACTCAAGGGAGAGACTCACCTAATTTTTCTTCATGATTCCAGGCATCTAGCAGGTTACTAAAATAAATAAGAATGTGAATTCTGTATATTTAATTAAACATTTAGTAAATGCTGATAAATTTTAGATGTATGTTATTTCTGTTTGGTAAGCAATGGATTTGAAGGTATTATTTTAGCCATCCAAACATAATGTAATGCTAGGAATGTTTACAAGGTTGTTGATTTAAGACCATTCACTTTAATGTTTTGTTATTTTGGAATATATATTACTCTAATTTTCAGCAACATTGCTTCAATTTTACCAAATTGCAGGATAATTATGTAAATGACATTGTAACTGAAAATATATACATGTCAGTCATTAATTAGTGGGCTATGTTAAATTCAGTTTATTGTCACAGAGCTATTCATCAACTATTATTATTATTTTTATATAATATCCATCACATTTCATATCACTATACAAATGGGCAAAATCCACACAAAAGCTAGAGATGTAACCTGGGCACATCTGTTCATAAGGGTTTCTTGTTAAATGAGACTAGATCCTTATTACAGTTTAAATGTGTTTATTTATAAAGCAACATATTAGTAATAGCATGAGACTATCAAACTACATGTATGAAAATGTTGGTACAAAAGAATTGGAATGTCCTGTCAATAAAAATGACCATGTGAGTGTACAGCACTATCTTACAAATGAGATTGTAAAAGTTAGAGAAAAACTGAAACAAGAGGTGCAAGAATTACAGTCAAGCATGTGCCGGGCAAATAGAATATATTAGTGTTGGGGAAGGATTGAAAAAATAAAAAACTATTAAACTTATTGCAATTTAATTCTGTTTTCAGCTATGCAAAACAAGACCAGCTGATTGTTTTTGTTTAAGTGCTATAAAAGAGCATCAGTCTTGGGTAAGTATGTGGGAAATCAGATATTGTTAGTAGATATGATGGGACATGCAAAGATCTGCGACTGTATCTGTGAGTGAGATGTTTGTGTGACCTTTATCAGGTTCTGGTACAAAGTTGCTGTACTGTGCTTCTGGATCGAAGGCAGTGTTTTCTTGATGGCGCAGCACGATTACATCAGCGTGCAATTCACGCGCGCCATATACATGGGGTGCCTTGTTTACCGATTGTTGTAAACCATATTTAAACATTGCACACAAAAATGGCTAAGCAGCGTAAGAAAGATGGTTGGAGCAAGAAAATATGATATCCAGTAATATAACAGATACTTTTCATACTCATGCACAACTAGTAAGTTTTGAAGGCATTCTAGTTGAGGACAGCTGTGGTACACACATGGCTCCACAATATGTTAATTTATTCATAGCAAACTGAAGATAATTTTATCCCTATTTGCTATAAAAAGATCCTAGTGTATCTTCAATACTTATACGAAATTTTTATCAGCGGCATTGCAGATGAAGAGAATGCTTAGTATTCAGCATAAACTGATATGAATATCCTCCCACTATTAATTCATATCTCAGCAACTCCCACATACAAAAAAACTTTCTGGACATTACAATCACTATAATAGCTGTGGACCAAAAACGTTGGTCACGTTTGCAGCGTTGTCACGCTTTGCGGCCCTCGAAAAGTGATGAGTGCCGAGGGTGCTCAGATGGGCAAAATCTTCACATTGTGTGGCAAACAGCAATGCCAGGTTTACAATTTTATTCCCGTCATTTTTGATGGACAATTTCCTAGTCCATATATAAAAACTACTCTATTGAGACATCTCATCTTAAACCAATGGCCAGACCAGTCTACCTCATAAGTAAGTTTCTATCCCAGGCACAGATGGGTATTTATTCTGAGACCATAGATTGGGAAAACCATGTTCAAAACCTTTATTAGCCAAGGATACAATATCAGAGTTACATATGCCCATACCAAGATAATGAGCGCTTCCCATATTCCAAGGAGCAAGAAAAAGGAAACAGGGTACAATCAGTACTAATATGCAACGCTCATCTGGAAGTTTTCCTCAAAATTTTCAAAGCATGAGATGCCACAAAGAGTATTTTAAGATCCTCCTCTTCTGTCTTACACAACACCTAAAATAGCTAGCAGTAGGAACCTCACTGAACCAAGCTATTACAAAAGGCAAGTTCCTCTGCCTAAAAAAGAGTTGTGAAACATGCACTAGAATATCTTCAATAGATAAGAAATACACACTATGATCAGCATCATATACTATATTTTAATGGTATGTGTATTTTAACAATGAGAGACAGAAAAACAAAAAAATCAAAACAAGAAAAACGCATGTCAAAAAAGTTATAAATTGATGTGCAGGTCAGTGAGGGAAATAAGTATTTGATCCCTTATCAGTCAGCAAGATTTCTGGCTCCCAGGTGTCTTTCAAACAGGTAACAATCTCAAATAAGGAGCACTCTCTTAAAGCAATCAATCAGATTCCAAACTCTCCACTATGGCCAAGACCAAAGAGCTGTCCAAAGATGTCAGGGTCAAGATTGTAGACCTACACAAGGCTGGAATGGGCTACAAGACCATCGCCAAGCAGCTTGGTGAGAAGGTGACAACAGTTGGTGCAATTATTTGCAAATGGAAGAAACACAAAATAACTGCGAGTCTCCTTCTGTCTGTTGCTCCATGCAAGATCTTACCTTGTGCAGTTTCAATGATCATGAAAATGGTGAGGAATCAGCCCAGAACTACATGGGAGGATCTTGTTAATGATCTCAAGGCAGCTGGGACCATAGCCACCAAGAAAACAATTGGTAACACACTACGCTGTGAAGGACTGAAATCCTGCCGTGCCTGGAAGGTCCCCCTGCTCAAGAAAGCACATGTACAGGCCAGTCTGAAGTTTGCCAATGAACATCTGAATGATTCAGAGGAGAACTCGGTGAAAGTGTTGTGGTCAGATGAGACCAAAATCGTCATCAACTCCACTCACCGTGTTTGGAAGAGGAGGAATGTTGCCTATAATGCCAAGAACACCATCCCCACCGTCAAACATGGAGGTGGAAACATTATGCTTTGGGTGTGTTTTTCTGCTAAGGGGACAGGACAACTGCACCGCATCAAAGGGACGATCGATGGGGCCATGTACCTTCAAATCTTGGGTGAGAACCTCCTTCCCTCAGCCAGGGCATTGAAAACGGGTGGTGGATGGGTATTCCAGCATGACCGAAAACACACAGCAGATGCAACAAAGGAGTGGTTCAAGAAGAAGCACATTAAGGTCCTGGAGTGGCCTAGCCAGTCTCCAGACCCTAATCCCATAGAAAATCTGTGGAGGTAGCTTTAGGTTCGAGTTGCCAAACATCAGCCTCAAAACCTTAATGACTCGGAGAGGATCTACAAAGAGGAGTGGGACAAAATTCCTCCTGACATGTGGGCAAACCTGATGGCCAACTACAAGAAATATCTGACCTCTGTGATTGCCAACAAGGGTTTTGCCACCAAGTACTAAGTGAAAGGGGTCAAATACTTATTTCCCTCATTGACCTGCAAATCAATTTACAACTTTTTGGACATGTGTTTTTCTTCTTCTTTTTCTTCTTTTGTTTTTGTTATTCTGTCTCTCACTATTAAAATACACCTACCATTAAAATGATATACTGATCGTTTCTTTGTCAGTAGACAAACATTCAAAATCAGCAGGGGATCAAATACTTTTCCCCCCCTTTGTAACGTTCAGACGCAGAAAAACTTCCAGGTATAAATATCTGGGAATACAAATGTTTGCAGAAATTTAGAACTTGAATATGTAGATTAAATTATGATATATTTGTATTACATTGTTTACAAAATACAACAAATGTATATATGTGTTATGAATTAGACTGCTTAAAAATGAAAAACAATATTAGAATGATATATTTGGGGATTTTTAAGATAAACAATATTACATATTTCTTAATTTTTGCTGTGTGATTTTTAAATACATTTTATGGCATGGTTTTATGACCAAATGTATATTTATTTGTAAATACAGGTATGTAAATTAATGTGCATTCTATTAGTGTATGTGTGTGTTAACTGTAATTTTAAATCTGCAAGTGGATATTTGTTAAATTGTCGCTGAAGGTCTCATTTGTTGTAATGTTTAAAACACGCTCTTTTAAATGTCTAAAAATAACCATGGGCCCTATTCTATTGCCAAAATTAATAACTCATTCACTCTTAATATTGCCGCATATTTTATTAGCTGCTCGCATTCCGATTACGATTTACCTGCCCACAATCACTACAGGCCAGCCTAAGACACAATGTTGGCCTTAGAACTCCATTGGTTTCAGCACAGCTGGAATTTTACAAGCTCTAAATAATTAAAGTTACACAAAATCGATATTCTATTAGACCCATAGCTCTAGCTCACAAATAAAGTCTAAGCCACAACTGAAAAAATATCACTTTTCTGTCAAAAATAACATGGAAGATGGAAACACATTCAAATTAATTGCACAACAGTCTCAAAGTCATAAATATGCAATTAAAAAATATTATTTTTAAATGTTTTTTCTGAGTAATATCGATCCCGGGACACACATGGTTAATACATATCATGAAACCTACATGGACTAGAACAGATGATCTAATGCATTTTATAGATTGCTAGATTTCTTGATTGCGAGCCCAATCGGCAACTATTACTTATTAATTTGCAGCCTCCAATTGCATATTATGTCTAATTTTCATGTTTTACTTATGTCATAATGACGATATCATTTACTATTGGCTGTATCTAAGAAGTAAATTGCAGGCTTGCTTATATATTGTCAGATCATTTGATCACATCCCCTAAATTCCTTCTTAAAAGGCAGGATTTACAAATGTAGGCTTAAGGAGGTAAATTGCAGGCTTGAGTCAATAGAATATATATAAACATTTAGAATAGGGCCCCATGTTCCTAGTGTTTCAGTGATATTTTAATTTTTTCATACAGATGTCAAAATACTGTACATTAATATCTAAGACCAGTAAGTTACTACACTTAATTAATTTAAGGACCTTTTTTTTTCTTTCACAAATATGTTGTAAGAGACAAATTGTAATATATTTAAAAAATCATATATATAGTTGTGAGCATTACAGGTTGTTGCTAACGCTTGCGCTCATTGTGCTGGTGGAGATAAGCGCCATAGGACAAAAATCGCCTAAGTGAGAAAAAAAGTTAAAATTCTGACACAAGATGAAAACGAGGCTCTGCCAGGCCAGGCACCCAGAACTTTAGAAAATACACCACGCAAAAGACAGTAACACTTACACCAACGACGCCAGGCACGCGGGACTTAGAAAATACACAACAGCAAAAACGGTAACACTTACACCAATGACGCCAGGCACGAGGGACTAAAAACAAAACCAATGGCAGTCAGCGCGCACCACGCAAAGATTCAGCACGCACACAGAGGAGAAAGACACAGGGAAGGGGGGGGGATGGTGGAAAAAGACACATTGCAAGTTGCAAGCTGCAGAGGCCTGTAATGAGCGGTGAAGTAGTTGGGAAGAGAGGTTTGCAATGATCGCCGAAGGCCCTCCGCACGGGGCTCGCGATGAGCGCCAAAGGTGTTTAGAGGGGGAAAAATATCTCATTTTGTGGCAAACAGAATTGCCAGGCTTCAAATTTTATTGCCGTAATTTTTAACGGGCAATTCACTAGTCTTAATATAATAAGTAATTATATTTGGTATTTATTTTAATAACCAATACACAATTGATACTAATTATCCCTCACTACTCAAAACAATGACCACCTCCTTTTCAGTCTTTGAACTAACATTCATTTTGAATAAATTAAATGTAAATATATTCTTTTATGATAAATGTTTTATTAAGAAATATTATTCACATTTATTTGTCATAAAAATTGCAAAGATGTGATTCATTCAATTTGCATTAATCTCTACCAATATTTGTTCAGGGGATTATGTAGCATTGTTCCCACAAAGTTAATGAAGGAAAGGGGAAATAAAGCAACTAAAAATAATATATAAATATATCCTAGGGTTGCTCTGTTGTCTGCTACTGTTGAGAGAAATATCAAACAATATTACATATTTACAAAATAATTGAGGTTGAAAAAAGACTTTAAGTTCATCAAGTTCAAACTTTTGAATACTAAACATAACAAAGTGCAAATCATATACACACAAGGACAAGTGTTCAGAATAAGAACTGTAATAAATGCATGGGTGATCTTTGGAGGATAGTGGGGGTTAAAAAATAGTGCTAGTGTCTATTGCAATCTTGTCAGGAAGGTGGTTAGCTTGATTTAAAAATCTAGGGGAAAGCTTTCTATTTACTAGGATAGGATATGCCCTCCCACTCATTTGTAAATCTATTTTTTCCATTCTCTTCTCTAGTTGACTAAATATCTGAATTCCCTGTTTTTGGTACAAGAAGACTTCACTAATTTTAGAAAAAAGTAAGCTAGTTAGTTAGAATTAGGGGGATCTAGTGTTAATGGCGTGATGTAGTACAATGTCAAGCTATGTTAGTGAAAAGCTGTGTATAATGAGGATTTTAGCTTTGCAAACCTACAGTAGCAACTATTGTGTCCAAGACTGATGGGCAGGTGGAAAAGAAATACAGAAAGAGAAATGAGCAGCCCTTCATTAATAGTTTAGCTTGCAGTTTCAGGTCTCTTATCTGGTGCTATGTTGACTCTTTGAGTGCACTGTGTTGCTGTCTGGGACATTGTGATCAGCAATTATTATTGCATTCTGTTCTTGTAAGATTCATGCCTAAAATCCACTTTCCTGCTGCTTCTGGACCTGCTTGTTTAAGTATTTTCAGAAGTCCTATATTTAATCTATCTCCAGTAAGCTGGCTTCTATGTTAGCTGAAAACACAAAGTGAATAGGCTGAATACGAATCTATAAAAAATGTGCCAGGTGATCATTTGGCATGTAAGATATTGAATTATCCTTCTGTGCTTCAAAATATTGTTTGAGTGGTTTGTATACACCCAGTCCTTCAAAAATAACTTTACTTGATCAATATGCTTTCATTATCAGAGCTTCATTATTTGGAATGGATTTTGAAAATGACATCTTTTGGTACAGCTTTTGAGTTATTTCTTTATGCATAGGCTCTAAGTGCTATGCCTTGTGGTGTTGAATAAAGCTTGCCAATATTCTGGGAGCTTCTTGTTCTCTGCCCTTTCAGGGAAGTCACTTAAGTTTGGACTGTTCTAGTGTTACTAGTTAAGCAACTCTTCCACAATTAGTTTAGTGCTACCATTTTGTCAGTTTATTCCTAAATTCCTAATAAAGAATTGAAGTCTTTAGAATGTTTAATATGTTTCCATTTATAAAGATTCCACTTTATATATATATATATATATATATATATATATATATATATATATATATGTTCCCTAACATTTGCCAGATCCGGCTTGAATTTCTTCTGAAGTTGAACAAATTGCTCTATTATGGTAACTTTACTACCTAGGCCCTTTATTTCCTTTTTGGTTATAAATCATTCAAATGGATGAAAGCATCATGTCTGTGAATGTGTCCTGATCTCTTCTCTGGTTGCAATAGCCTTATTAATGTCAAATGTGTTGAATGAGCAATGCAAACAGTTTTAGTATGCTTGCAAATGCTCATTATATTAAAGTAAGACACAGTGAATGCTACAAATACACTCTCAGAGCTTAGTTTACTTGTTAAGTATTTTAAAGTTACAAATTTCTTTGAAATTAGTTTTCCTAATTTCTCTATTTATGTATTTATTTATTTCTATGTGTCTTTTCATTGTAGGTAACGAAAATTTCAACATTTTCAAAACACATACTGTAGATTTCCTATCTAATGTCTCTTTAGAGTTTTGTATAAATTGAATCCCCTTCTGGATCTCTACCTTGTCGTAGTGAAGGGGCTTGTGTACTTTGATGAAGCTGTGAGCTATAATATGTAGAGTCAGCCAAGATGGGCAGGTCTTGGCAGAGAGGCCAGATAAATCATGGTCCACAGGAGAAGGAACTGGCCACCCACTCCAATATCTTTGCTAAGAAAACTTTATGGACAGGCACAACCAGAGACATAACGATATGGCACCGGAAGATGAGTCCCTCAGGTCAGAAGGTGCTTACCAAATTACTGTGGAAGAGCAAAGGGCAAGTACAATTAACATCAGATCCAATGAAGTGGTTGGGCCAAAGCCGAAAGGACACCCAGCTGCGTATGTGTCTGGAGGGGAAAGGAAAGTCTGCTGCTGCAAAGACCAATTCAGAATAGGAACCTGGAATGTTAGAACGATGAACCAAGGCAAACTAGATGTGGTCAAGAATGAAATTACATGGTTAAACATTTATATACTGGGAATTGGTGAACTTAAAATGGACTAAAATGGGACATTTCAGATCAGACAATGACCAGATCTTCTACTGTGGTCAAGAATCCTGCAGAAGAAATGGAGTAGCCATCCTAGTCAATCAAAGAGTGGCCAAAGCAGTGCTCGGTTACAACCCAATAAATGACAGAATGATTTAAATTCAAATTCAATGCAAGCCATTTAATATCACAGGGATCCAAGTCTATGCTCTAACCACGGATGCTGAAGAGGCTGAAGTTGTCCAGTTCTACGAAGACATTCAATACGTAATAGATATAACACCAAGAAAATATGTTACTATCATCATAGGAGATTGGAATGCTAAAGTAGGGAACCAAAAGACACCTGGAATAACTGGCAAATTTGGCCCTGGAGTACAAAATGAGGCAGGTCGGGGATTAGTAGAATTTTGTCACGATAATTCTCTGGTCATAGCAAACACCCTATTTCAACAGCCTCCAAGACGATTCTATACATGGACATCACCAGATGGACAACATAGAAATCAGATTGACTATATACTTTGCAGCCAAAGATGAAGGAGCTCTATACAGTCAGCAAAAACAAGACCTGGAGCTGACTGCGGCTTAGACCATGATCTTCTTACTTAAAGAACTTTGGACCGCAGCTTGCAACATTATCCAGGAAACAGCAACATAGAATATCCCTAAAAGAAAGAAAAGTAAGAAGTCAAACTGGCTATCTGATGAAGCTTTGAAAGTAGTCCAGGAAAGAAGAAAAGTGAAAGGCAATGGAGACAGGAAAAGATTTGGGCAAATTAATACAGAATTCCACAGGATTGCAAGAAGAGATAAGGAGACATTCTACAATAAACAATGTAAAGAGATTGAAGAAGATAACCGAATGGGTAAATCAAGAGATCTCTTCAAGAACACTGGGAACCTAAAAGGCACCTTTCATGTCAAAGTGGGCATGATAAAAGACAAAAATGGTAGGGACTTAACAGAAGAAGATCAGATAAAGAAGAGCTGTCAGGAATACATTGAAGATCTATACAGGAAGGATATTAACAGCAGTGATGACCTCAATAGTTTGTCCAATGAGCTGGAGCCATACATCTTAGAGAGCAAAGTGAGATGGGCCCTGGGAGGTCTTGCTTATAATAAGGCTGCAGGAGGTGATGGAATCCCTATTGAATTATTCAAAATTCTACAGGATGATGCTTTAAAAATGTTGTTTGCCTTGTGCAAACACATTTGGAAAACTCAGCAATGGCCAATAAACTGGAAAAGGTCAGTCTACATCCCAATCCCAAAAAAGGGATTATAGAACAATTGCAATCATTTCACATGTCAGCAAGGTAATGCTTAAGATTCTACAAGCTCGATTCCAACAATATATGGACCAGGAACTACCACATGTGCAAGCCGGGTTCCGCAGAGTAAGAGGCACAAGAGATCAAATTGCCAATGTCCGCTGGATTATAGAGAAAGCAAGAGAGTTCCAAAAAACATTTACTTCTTCTTTATAGACTATTCTAAACCATTTGACTGTGTGAATCCTAACAAAATGAGGTTTGTCCTTAAAGAGATGGGAGTACCAGATCATCTCATCCTCGAATCGAGGACAACAGAATGGTTCCAGATTGGAAAAGGAGTGTGACAAGGTTATATATTGTCACCTTATTTATTCAACTTATATGCAGAGTACACCATTCGTAAAGCTGGGCTGGATGTATCTAAAGTAAAATTGACACCTTTGAATTGTGGTGTTGGAGAAGACTGCTTAGAATCCGTTGGATTGCAAGAAGATCCAATAAATCAGTACTTCAGGAAATCAAGACACACTGTTCATTAGAGGGTATGATCTTGAGGCTGAAGCTCAAATATTTTGGCCATATCACAAGACAGCAGGATTCCCTAGAAAAGACTGTGATGCTGGGAAAGATTGAAGGCACAAGAAGAAGGGGACGACAGAGGTGGAGATGGATAGATGAGGTCACTGAAGCAATGAACATGAACTTGATGGAGCTCAGAGCGGCAGTGACTGAGAGATGCACCTGGCATGCTGTGGTCCATATAGTCATGGAGAGTTGGTCGCGACTGAATGACTAAACAACAACAATATTGAATGCAGTCATCTGCATAAACTTCCAATATGCAATCCAATTTTTTTATACCTTCTTCATTTCTTTCAAACACACTCGCTTGTTTTGTATCTTCTGATTATTTTCCTCCAAATCAAAATAGGTGCATGAAAAAGGAAAAAGAAAGATAATAATATAAACTGCATACACTTAATACAGAAAAAAAATTATGTAGCTTAAACTCACTTTTTCAGAGAGTAATGCATTACAAATATGTAATTCTTCAACTACTGTAGATAGTTAATGATTCCAAGGTTAGGTTAAATAGAGATGAAAATTAGCATTCTTCATGCTATAATTGTTATGAAGATATACCACAATTGAATAGTAATTCATTATGTTCATATCTAATATTTGTTTGTATTTGTATAATCACCATTGGAAGTTGGAATAATAAAGAAATAAGTCAAATCAATTTCTATTTGATTGTGTTTATATTTTTACTAGAGAATTGCCCATCAAAAAATGACGGCAATGAAATTGTAAGGTAGCTAATGCTGTTTGGTGTGTAATACTAAAATATATAATATATTAATAAATGAATATACTTTACCTATTTTGAAGCATTGTATTGAAGAGCTGACAATCTGTTTTCATGTTGCTGCAGCATTAGTGGTGTGGAGCTGCTGTGAAAGCGTGATGAATGTGTGCAGTGTAATAGTGTGTGTGCGCGAGACGAATCCGTTAGCGTAGTGGTGTACTTCCGCATTGGCGTAAAATGGCGGGTTATCTGTGTTATGCGTCTTTGCGGATTATCCGTCGGTGCTTCGTGGTGTTTTTCAAGTTTCGTGTGTTGTTTTGCAAGTGTGTTGTGGTGTTTTACGTGTTGAGAGTGCTGTAGCCTCGTTTGCATTTTTTTCGTGGGCCATTTTATCTCTCGCTCAGCGATTTCATTAGTGTCTAAAGTGTTTTATTTTTATTTAAATTAATGTGTAACTTGGTTTTTTGAGGTGCTGGATGGTTCCTCTTGCTGTAGGTAAGTTTTTTATGAGTGTGTTGTGTGTATTTATTGTGTTTGAAATGTTTGTATGTCGGCGTGTTCTATCCGATGTTTGCGAGGTCGTAATGTCTGGTAACGTGTCTCGTATGGTGTAGCCTCGTTTTCGTTTTGTTCGGTGGCCATTTTTTCTCTCGCTTATCAAATTTTTTATTGTGCAAACTCTTTTATTTTGAGTGAAATTAAGGTGTAAGTTGCATGTTCGCGAGTTGCGTCCGAGTGTTGCGAGGCCGTAATGTGTGTGAACGTGTGTCGTATGTTGTTTGCGAGTGTCGTAATGTGTGTGTCGTGTTATTTGCGTTGTGACATCAAGTTTGCGAGGGTCGCCGTTGCTGGCATGGAGCGCCTTCGGCGCTCCATGCCAGCAACTGAGGCCCTCGCCCAGTGCCCTCGCTTTGCATAATAGTTTGTTCTGCCACTAGAGCTAAATCAGTGTTCCTCTCGTATCCCCCCCCCTTCATGATACTGGGCATTGATCCCTAGCAGATACTGGGCATTGATCCCTAGCAGTTACCCTCCTGTCATAAATATTGAGCCTTCTGCCCGTCCCTTATCTTTCTAGACTTTCCCAACTCCTTCCATCGGTAGACTGTCACATATACAATAGCCATGCCCTTTGTGTTATTTCCCCTCCAGAGTCTGTGAAAATTCTGCATCTGATTCAGGAATTAAACAACCACGGGATCCCCTACCCTGTTTCCGCAAGGAAGTCAGAGCTCTATCAGATCCTTCATACCGCGTGACCCAACCAGACTCCCACTATTGGGCGTCTGCTATATGTAACGACTGTAACACCAAGGGTTGTAATTCAGTGGCTGCAGTCTGCCACAAAGCTCATGCAAAATCCAAATACCCCACGTTAATGCGCAATAAGTGACCATGAAAGTAACCATGAACCTACCAAGGCTCTCTGAGTATTTTGCTTAATATCCATCACAGCTCTTGGTCAGGTTAATCATTTCTGTTTTTTTCAAGGTACCTTACCTCTTAGGACCATTCTGGTCACCACCTTTTCCGATCTGGTGGAATAACCCCTCAGGATAACCATAAGGAAATATTCACATAAGAAACGTCTCATCATAGACTCCCCACACATCTCTGCTCCAGACAATTCCTCTATGCCAAGCATACATTTGCTCATCACATCAGATGAGTATTAACTCCAGTACTTAAGAGTGGATTACACCATCACATTAATCCCCAGCTTAGACTCTCGCTCGCTATTGACTTCAAGAAGGCCTTCAAACTTCTCGCAATAGACCCAGACTCATGGCACCTGCCTTGAGTGAAATGGAAAACTAACTACTACTTCACCTCCAATTTCATATTTGGCTCCAATAGCAGCTCCAAGCTCTTTGACCTTTTTTTAAAAAAGCTCTCTCCTGGATCTTGCTTAATATTAAGATATGGCAGAACGCTATACACTACTTGGATGAGTTCCTGTTCATTAAACCTCCGGATTCCATTCTCACTAGCCTCAAGAACCACCAATTTAATTGAAGATCTCTAGTATACAGCACACACCCATGGAAGGACCCTCCAACTCTTTCAAATTTTCAGCATCATTCTAGACACCAAGTGAATGGAGTCACAACTACAGAAATACAAATTGAAACTACTCCAGGATTACATTTCAGCCTCTTCATTCACTAAGATAACTACTGCCCTCAAAGATCTGCAAAGCCTCTTGGTCCAACTCAACTATGCCACTCAAATCCTACCACAAGGAAGACCATTTTTAGCAACCCACTCCTTGACATGTCTAAACCTACCACTCATCAACCTTCTCACATCAAGGATCTTGCACTCTGGAAATGATTTCTCCAATCATGGAATAGCAGATGTTTCTTTGTCGCTAGACCTCCCGCTCCCTCCCTCTATATCATCATGTTTATATTCAGTCACCACTTCAAAGCTACAGGGGGGGGGGGGGACTTATTTGATCCCATGTTGATTTTGAATGTTTGTCCACTGACAAAGAAATTATCAGTATATAATTTTAATGGTATGTGTATTTAATGGTACGTGTAGACAAAAAAACAAAAAAAACAAGAAAAACGCATGTCAAAAATTAATTATTCGTAAATGGAAGAAACACAAAATAACTGCGAGTCTCCCTCTGTGTGTTGCTTCATGCAAGATCTCACCTTGTGCAGTTTCAATGATCATGAGAATGGTGAGGAATCAGCCCAGAACTACATGGGAGGATCTTGTTAATGATCTCAAGACAGCTCCGACGATAGTCACCAAGAAAACAATTGGCAACACACTACGCCCTGAAGGACTGAAATCCTGCAGTGCCCAGAAGGTCCTCCTGCTCAAGAAAGCACATGTACAGGCCAGTCTGAAGTTTGCCAATGAACATATGAATGATTCAGAGGAGAACTCGGTGAAAGTGTTGTGGTCAGATGAGACCAAAATCAGCATCAACTCAACTCGCAGTATTTGGAGGAGGCAGAATGCTGCCTATAATGCCAAGAACACCATCCCCATCAAACATGGAGGTGGAAACATTATGCTTTGGGTGTGTTTTTCTGCTAAGGGGACAGGACAACTACACCGCATCAAAGGGACGATGGATGGGGCCATGTACTGTCAATTCTTGGGTGAGCACCTCCTTCCCCCAGCCATTGACAATGGATGGATATTCCAGTCAATGAACCAAAACACACAGCCAAAGCAACAAAGGTGTGGCTCCAGAAGAAGCACTGCAAGGTCCTGCAAATCAATGTATAACTTTGCTGACATGCGTTTTTCTTGTTTGTTGTTTTTTTATTATTCTGTCTTTCACTGTTAAAATACACCTACCATTCAAATTATAGACTGCTCAATTCTTTGTCAGTGGACAAATGTTCAAAATCAGCAGGGGATCCAATACTTCTTTGACCCACTGTATATGCACCAACAAGATTTTTTTACAGTTTACTAACCTGATGCCCTTGGAATCAATTCCATACCTTGTCTAGCTTGTCAAGGTACTGACGGCAGCCTTCATTTGGGAATCTACTTGGAGTCATAAGCCTTTCATGTTCATCACTTTCAATTAATCATCTCAGAACCTCATCTTACTATTCAACTGATCCAAGAACCATGTCCCTCTTCAGAGACTTAGCTCTCCATCCCTTAACTAATAACTTCTACTTGCACCCATATCTACAATATACCATTCCTCATGCTTCCATTTCTCTCCTCAGGACCCATGTCAAATCCACCTGGATTCATTGTCTTGAACCCCCTACGAATCTACTACCATCTCTAACTACCGCTTCATCAAGCCGGCCATACCATGTCTAAAGGCCTCACTAGCAACACAAAGCACACCTACCACTGAGCCTGCAGAATGATCTAGATATTCACTGCTCAATACAAAATGTCACCTCCCATATCACTCCCAATGTTCATACCCTTCACAGCTCACTGTCAAACAGGACTATGTCTTTACCCAATACAACCAAAACCTACCTCACTGGAGTTCAATATCATCTATCACAGTCACAGTTCCTTAAATCATGTTTCCTCTACTCACCTTCCATCAAAGTCTTCTTGAAGGGCATTTCACACACGGTTCCATCATCACCACCCACCAAATTACCAATCACTAGCAAATTGTAGTTAAAAATTACTCGTTACAAATCACTTACCACTGCTTGATGCAAAGCTTCAACATCTGATTTTAATATTTATTATGTTCCTCATGGTTCACATGTCATTACTCATTCAGGCAAAGGCAACACACTGAGATAGATTGACTTCAATTGATCTTAACTCCTTGAATTCAGCATCAGTTTTAAAAATTAAAAAACTTTTTCCCCATGCTTTTTCACCAACTATCGAATGGTGCAGAGCACATATGGGGACATTTGTGGTCCTTTAATGTGTGACCTCATTATACACTTGGTCACTATCAATACCAGATATGCATGTATACTGCATTATCTGGTCTGAAATAATACCTGTATTTCACAATTGCAGCACATTTTGTATTTACTCACTGTACAGGCTACAGGCTGCACGTGCAATACAAGGATTACTTTTAACTATGAGATATCTTAATACTGTATATGATATCTGATTTATAACATACCCCCTCAACTAAAACACATGTACTTGCAAGACTAATATAAATTAGATGAGTTGTAATTCTACCACTAATCGTACATATATGCCATTAGGATTTGTAAATATATTTTAATACTGTTAATATTTAATGATTTGGCTAAAGATTATCAGCCTAACAAATTGTTTCTGAGACACATGTAATCACTTTAATTCTTTAGGCTGTAATCACTTTAATTCTTTAGGCTGTGTTATTTACCGCTTTGATGCATTATGAACTGGAAAGTACATGCAGGACATTAAAGAAACAGTACAGCTCATATTACACTTATACATAACTAAATTATTAGTATTAATTTTACAAGTACAATGCAGTTGGTAATAAGTATAACTATGTCATCTACATATCCTTTCAACTAAAAAGTATCCAAATTAATATGCTTTATGATGGTGTGTTCCAATGCTTGTTTAAAGTGCACAATGTTAATAAACATCAGATACTATATTAAGGAGTCTTCAAGCGTGTAAAATAATATGATTTCACAATGATTACATATTCACTCTACAGCTGGCTGAGTTTTTACATCTCCATTTGTCATTGACTATTGTGTCCAATTAAATGATTAGCTTTTAAAAACTGCTGCACATTATGAGAGTGAACTTGTGTTCCATTGCAATGAGTGATGCAGAAACAAACTCATTACAGCATGTAATTCAACCATATTAAATAACAAACAGATGGCTGCTGTAAATGGGAGCTGCTTTTTCTCTTCAAAAGTGCCATGAAAAAGGTGTTTTTATTTATCTTTGTTTCCAGCTTCTTTCTGTTTTCTTGACAAGTGGGCAGCTGGTTGCTGAGGTTTTCAATTGATGCAAAAGAATGAAAAGCCTGTTTCCATTAATTTCTCCATAAAATAAGTCTTTGAATCATTTCTGTTATAAATGCATGTGCAGTAGCAAGCTGCTGCTTGATTAATTCACTTATTATGAAGATTTCATCTTTTATAAGAGGGCCTGCAGGTAATTTGTCTTGTTTAGTAAGATTAGAAAAAATGTAATTATCTTTATACCTTAGGACCCCTATCAGTTTAATTGTGTTCCTATAATTTCAAACATTAATTCTTTTTTTTTTATCTTAAATTGTACCATTCTAAAACAGTTCTGGTCTTTGGTAAATGTGCTCGTAAAGACAAAATATTTGTTCAGAAATTCAAAAACATGTGGTGGCACAATGTGCTGAAAGATTTACACAAGAAAGTAAAACAAGTAAAATGTACTATGCCTGTACAATAAAATGTAGTCAAAATTTTAAAATGAACTTTCCCGTGATTTTTTGTTGTGACCACTTCATTGTACTTCACCTCCCTTTCCGCTTGCTATCCTAAGGTTCATAATATATATATATATATATATATATATATATATATATATATTCATATATATATATATATATATGTAGCAAGGACTAGGTCAGAAAGCTATTAGTCGGCAGGTGAGTTTCTCAGAAGAGAGAGGTTAGATTACTGTATTTTTTTTTTTTTTTGAGTGGAGCATTTTTTTTAGGATGAGGCCCTTTCCATGTGTTGACAATGCGGGTCAAAGGTCTTCAATCAGGCTGATTTCTTCTGTCACCATGGAATTGCCCACTTCACCCAGGGCTGAAGACAGAGAACCAGTTAATCGAGGGTCATCACTGGAGTGTCGTCAATGGTGGGTAAGTTGAATACCTCCCCGGCACACACAGGTGTAGTTTTTTTGTTTGTTTTCTTTGCTGTGTGTTTATTTTCTTTTTCTTTTTACATAGCAACTCCATGGTAGGGGGTAAGGTTTAGGTGCCATGGAGTCATAGTTTAGTATATCATGGAAGTCCATAGGGAAGTCCATAGGGACATAGGGACCTATACCATAGGTTTCCATATAGTCTACCATAGTACAGATTGTAATATTAGGTACAATGGCAGAGTTAGAAACACTAACTCCCAGACCCTTCCTGCTACTCGCCAGAATAGAATCTGCAAACAAGAAACACTAACTCCCAGACACTTCCTGCTACTCACCAGCACCAAAACTGCAAACAACAAACACTAACTCCCAGATCCTTTCTGCTACTCACCAGAACCAAATCTGCAAACAAGAAACACTAACTCCAAGACCCTTCCTGTTACTTACTAGAACCAATTTATATATGTATTTATACATGTATTGCTATAACATAGCTTGCTGAGCATTCCAAAGCGATTGATGCATTGTTGTAAGAGTTCAACAAGGATTTCTGATGTCCATATCTATTTACAGGATGTCCTATCTAATTTACAGTGGCCATAGAGATTGTTCAGAGTGAGTGCTTTCATTAGAGAACCATTCCAATGCATCATTATGAGATTACAGATCAGTAATATATTCAGTATTTTATATTTATTTATGGTTTGACAGATGATACAACATTAGTAGCACTGCTTAGAGATCAATAGAAGGTAGGGTTGCTTATTGGAACAGTAAAATGTGAACCTTACTAAACAGCAATTTGTGCCTCATATTGGTGATAGGATGACAGGACAACAACATGTATTTGCATAATTCTTTGTGGGATGTTGCTGTACAATTATATAAAATACTTGGTTACAAGTATGGTGTTTGCATATATTTATTTCTCAGTAGGGTATTTATACAAAGATAGGGATGTTAGGACCAAGTTTCGGGGTTTCCTTAATTGTAACCCCTGAACGTAGAACTATGGAATATGTTGATGCTTAACGAAAAAGAAAATATTGGGAATGAGTTACCGTAATTGGATTCATTATCTGTATAGATACATTGAGTCTGTGTCCTTCAATATGTGTTATTTGATAGTTAATGGTGTGGATTTTTATATATTCCTTAGTTTTAAGAGAAAAGGACAATTACATTGTTACCAATATTATGCAGCAAATATTGTATTATAGTACCTTTACTTATTGTTATTATAACCCCTAATATTTCCACAGAAATCATAGTGTGTGTGGTTAGATGCTACTGTATATAAATTAGAAACATTTAAACATAGAAAAATACATATACCCTTTAGAGAACTCTTAATTGTCACTTATTTTGAGAAAAATGACCAATGTATACAAATTGTTTATTTGTTAAAATAAATAAAAAACATAATTGTTGAACTTGTGTTTTTCAGTCTCATCCAACTCTCTGTGATCCTAGCCACATGCCTGGCACATATGTCAGCCACTGCCTTTTTGAGTTCCCTCAGGCTCATGTTCATTGCTTCAATTACTTCATCTTTTAATCTCCGTCTCTGCCATCCCATTCTTCATCTGCCTTCAATCTTTGGCAGCATCAGAATCTTCTCTAGTGAATTGGGTATTTTCATGATATGGTCAAAATATTTGTATTTTAGTCTCATGATCAAATCTTCCACTGAACAGTTTGGCTTGATTTCCTTATTCTTTATTAAGTGCCTGGGGGGTTAAAGATAGGTACCATGAACATAGTTGCACAATCTATTCCATTTGAATGTTGTAACAGATATGCCCAAGCCACAAACTGTGATGGTCTTATTTATAGCATATACTACATCAAAAGAAATCTTAACAAGATTCATTTAAGTTACAAATAATTTTAATATATTGCTATTCTTGAATTCAATGGTACCTGCCTTAAAGCAACAAGTTTTATATTGCAGCACTGTCATCATAACATTTGCTATAGCAAGGGAAGTCTTTCAATCTCCAATTTCTATATAGCATTAGTAGTGATAAGTTGGAATCTTTATAATGAGAAAATGGTGATATTCTGGTTGAATTAAATTAAGTCCCATATTAGTTATTTTTGAGCTTAATATAAAATGTATTGGCTGTTCTAAAAAAATGTTGGTTAAAGTTTAAAATCCCCAAATTAATTAAATGGGATAGCAAAATGCTCCCAATAATCACCTTGATATTCTGATATTGTGTCAGTCCATGAGCCCCATTCAATTTGAAGGCCGATATTGCGGTATATAGGCCATATGCCATATGCAGGCTTGCAGTCTGCTACAATTCTGGTGCTATTCAATTGTACAAGCCTGCAAGTTACGGGCCAAAAGCCGAAACCGTAAACCATGCACTTGTACGTAGCATTTCAGGGCGGGAACATGATCAATTAAGCAAGGCCGTAACTACCCATTTAGAAACAGCCAATAGAAAATGAGACTGTCATCATTAGGTGAGTAAAATATGGAGGTTACATATCAATCAATTAGCGTTTGGAGGTCCAATATACGATAAACCCGCAAAACACAAAATAATAAAAGTTAATGCTGATACTGTTTGCGTACATGTGGGTGGCCTGATATGTATTAACTCGTTGATTCCCAAGATCAATATAACCCCCAAAATGAAACTTTTTTTTTTGATTGCCGATTTGTGAGCTTGAGATTGTTGTGCAATTCATTATAATGTCTTTCATCGCTTTCCCCATCATTTACAGTGCAGTATTGATTTTTTATTTGTTTTTACAGTGCTACAAACAGGTGTTTAACCCCTTTACGGGTCCTCTCTAGTACTCGTTGGATTTCTTCTACATTTGCTGTTTACGGGTGTGAAAACATTTGTGGGCTTGAGGAATTGTAGCAATTGAATAGTGATTTGCGATTGATGAACGGCTTTCAAGCCCGTAACACGTAGGCCGTTTGCTGCTCGCAAAAAAAAACGCCAGTTCAAAAGCAAATTAACTTATGGCCTCTAGTACTGGCTTCTGTAACTTACAATTGCTCAACTGAATGAGGCTCAATGTTAGGATATACTTATTACTATGTTAATAAAAAAAACATTGTTTTTGCCTCCGCTTCTGTAGCTTTGCTTCTACAAGTGGTACTCACAAAGCAAAAGTATCTAGTACATAGTCTGGTTCTGTTTCAATCACTCTTTACATCTTGCTTAGGCTAATGTAACCATTCTAATTGATGTATTCATAAAGCTAATTGTCCATTCCTCTTCATAAGCAAATTATCCATTCTTACCTTCAACAAATATGATTTAATAACTAATAAGTAGCCACTCTTTGTAATATGTGGAATTTTTAAGTTTATTTTAGTTTGGCCCTATTCCATAACAATTACTCTTTATTGACGATTGTCACTCATGCACAATTGCAGTCACTAAGGTGGCTAAGTTGCATAAACTAAAATAATCATAGTAAATGCAATAAAACAGCATTCCATGAAGAGCCACAATAGGCTGTGATCTTTCACAACTATTCATAGCGAATTTTAGTCAAGCAAGTAATACATCTCAATAATTAGTTAGACATATGTTGACACCCTGACCCCACCACTGATGAATTAATGGGTTGGAGAACTAGAACCTGTGTAAACTTGGGGCTGAGAATATTTTAATTACTTTAACTGACTTTAAGAATGATAAACAATATGAAAAAAGTAGTTGAACGCTATATATGTACTAGACATTTTATGAAAGGATATTCAGTGCAAAACAATAGAATAATCTGTTCCATTTTATAGAATTTAAGTATGATACTGTATAAATTATTTTACCAGTTTTAAAGATGGTATATCTTAAAAATGAATAAAAGACAGCAATGTTCTGCATAACAAGATTGATCATGATAGCTTAATATGCAGGCAATT
Source organism: Discoglossus pictus (assembly GCA_027410445.1). Taxonomy (NCBI): domain Eukaryota; kingdom Metazoa; phylum Chordata; class Amphibia; order Anura; family Alytidae; genus Discoglossus; species Discoglossus pictus. The sequence continues at coordinate 342,298,247 of CM050164.1, read as the reverse complement.
TAATTGGATTTTATGTGTAAGAAGTCTTACTTGTTCAAACAATCTTGTAATGGTAACATCATTACACTATTTGCTAGCATGATGAAAAGAAGAGAGGGGTTGAAGAATGTTTAAAGAGTTTAAGGAATATATTTGGATAGAGAAGAAGGTTTTCAGAAATGTTGAGGCAATGTGTAGGTGTTACTTTTCATTAAGGATGTTGCATTTATGGAACATAGTGCCAACAAATGCAGTAAATGCTATAAAATCGAGTGCATTGTAATGTTTCCAAAACATGCATAGTATTGTGCTTATAAAATAACTCTGAAAACTATGAGGTGTTAAAATAGACAATAAGAAGACATGATAAGTCCTTGCTTATAATCAAATTAGATTTCTTTTTGCTATGTTTTTATGTTCCTGTTTTAACAATTCTAATTTTAAGTCACTATTTTCATTTTTTAATGCATAAATATTTCATCATATTGACTTGGTGCGTAACAGAAAAACCACTGAACACTGCTCGGTATTTATTTAAGCTAAACTGGTATTAATAGACCACTCCATCAGAAATTCAGATCCAATAAAATATACAGCTTTGACCAGAGTAGCAGCTATCTTAGCAGATTGCACTGTCACTGCTTTACACAAAGAGTATTGCAACACCATTAGCGGGCATAAATAATGCACAAGCTCTTCTACACTACTCAGCTAAGTGCATAGAAACCTTGAGCTCATGTTGTCAGAAATTCAATGGATTAGTATCAAGATTTATTTTAAGTCTGTAAAGCACTTTGTTCTTGACAGCGTTCAAAGCAGAAAGAGTGTTATCCTGAATGTGCATCTTAATACTGTCATGCCTGTCTTGTAAGAGCAGATGATATATAGTCTGCTATACTTCCTATTAAAAGTTTACATTGAGCAGATGTAAGAATATACATTCATAAGACACAAAAATATTGATTTTAAACTCTAACCTAGCTAAGATAAATTTAAGATATGATTAATGAAAAATATCAAAACATTTCATAACGGCGTAATAAATTGTTAAGACTGCATTGCCCTATGCTGAGTGATTTTATTCTAGCTGCCATTTTAAGGTATTCCGTTTGCAATTATTTATATGCCCAACAATTCCTTTAGAATGTATGATTTTAGGAGCAGACATCTCTACTCCATCTATACAAAGTGTTTAAACCATTATGTTAGGCAGTTACAGTGTTCAGTGTATTTACCCCTTGTATATAGAGCTCAAGCGAAATGTTAACTCTTCATAAATGAAGGTTGAAAAATATAATACCATAACTCATTTTATGTACATTTAATTATCTTATAACAAGAGTTGCACTAACCAAGACCTAAATGTCAGAAAATATAAAAGTTGCTCAGACTGAATTCTAAATCAAACTAACTGAAAAATGATGATCTATTTTTTCTTAAAATGAATACTATGGTCATAAATTATTTAGTTGCATAAATGAATAAAAATGCATTTATAATATTTTGCTTTTGTCTATGTTGGCAGACACTTTGCTATTTATAAAAAATGCCAACTGGTTGAGAAAGTACAATATTTATTTAATCCATTAAGATAATATTACTTAAATATTTTTATATCAGTTTCATTGCAACCAAAGGTAATTTAAGAGCAACATGTTCTAATGGTATCAGTTATACAGCAGCTATATTTGATGTGAAGGTCAATCCTTTACAATTTCACAAAGACATTAAACTTTACTTTGAAATAAAGCATTAATATATCCTTTTTGTATGGCCCATGAATTCCAATATTATTCATTGAACCAGCAGTGTCTAAACTATACATCACTGAAGCCTACGATTTTACAACCTAGAAATGTGTCAATAATAATTGTATCCATTCATGGGGTTCCATAATTCTGGGGATACATCATAAAATAAATTACATATTTTAGATTACATTTTTACATCTATAACTTTTTAAAATATTACAGTGATGCACTTTCTTTTGAGGAGTTAATCAAGATTGACCAGCAATAAAAAGGATATAGCTGACACTATATACAGGATGTTTATTGTATTATATTATCAAATAAAACCGGCATATACAGATTTGCTCATGTTCTGCATTATATCATGTGTACAAGTAAAATACAGTAGTATTCAATATTTCTGAAGTTAATGAATAACCGATTATTATTATTATTGTTTATATGTAGCATAGAAGGCAAAGAAAGTGTGAGATATATTTTTAATCATAGTCTGCATATTGATAATTTAATTTACACATTTGAGGGTTATTTTATGTATTGTTCAATAATATGTAACACTCTGACAGTCATGTATACTATTAAGGGAAGTGGTTCTGGAGATTTTCTGTTTTAGGGCATATTTTCCCTTCAAATAACATAACAGGAATGGAGATGTTCACCAAGAGTTCTCCAATACTTTTTAGCACAAAGTAAATTAACCTATATTCTTTGTGTACGTGTTTTCTGCCACACTCACAGTCATGCAAGAACAATTTCAGTTATTTATCTGGGGAGAGCCTTCTATCTGCTATAATAAGGTAAAGCTTTACATTGGAAGATGTAACTTTTGTATTACAAAATATTTATTTTCCCCTTGCCCTCTAAACTTTATCATCCTACTCTTTTGGCTCCATGATCAATATGATAAACGGTATTAATTAAATGTTTCTATATATTATTTCCTATAAAAAAAACTTGATAATATGTCAACCTAGAGAGGTAAAGTGTTCTATTCTCTGCAAATCTGCACATTAACTTACGTGTCAAAAATCTCTAGGAAAAAACTTGTGTCAAAAAATAACTTTGGTATTGGGTAGTAGGTCCTCATTTTAATAAATTCAAATGTGATTGCTTGTTAAAATTAATCTAATATCTTAAAACTCACATGCAATATGAGTCAGTTTGGGGGTTGGACATTCTCTGCTCTCAACAGGTTAGCGTCTTACTGCATTGATCTATGAAATACTGCTCTTATACTAGAAGCTGGCATGTATTTCAAGGTTATTGAGGAGCAAAGCATGCATATCCACACATTAACTGAGAAATATACAGAGAGATAGGGGAATGGCCACTGAAAAGATATACAGCATAAAAAGTACAATGCATTGCATGTGAGCTGTATGATAATGAAGAAGATAATAAAAAGCAATTGCACACATTTTATCTGATTTTTTTTTTTTTAAATGTATACCAGTATAGAAAATATCCCTGTATCCTTTTAATATACAGTAATGGCCCTGTATAATATAATGTTAATGAAAATTATTCTGTATTAACTCAGGAGTTCATGCTAATGCAACCTATATTTTTTAGATTTTTCCATACGATCCTTCCATCATGATGAGTAGATCAGACAACAGAATCTCAGCTTTTCTAAACATCATGAAAGTACAACACTGACTCTCTAATGAAGACTCTCCATTGACAGGTTCCATTTGTGAAGCTGTGTTGCTCGCCCAAACCTACCCATTGGTGTCACATAGAGATGTCTTGTCTATTAGGAAACCCATCACACCTGGAATGTGAAAACTTTACTATTGATAAAGATCACCATTCACTGTTACTGAGCACCTCAGATTCTAAGGAAAGGAATCAATGGTAATGACTAAAGAATTCAGTTGAACTACATAAAATATTTCTGATTTATTACATCTGTTTATACATTAACTTTTTTATTGATATGTCTCCACAAGCACTATCCAAGGCTCTCATTTTAGTTAGCATCCCACTAACCAACTATTACAAAAAAATAATGAAATATATACATACTAGTAACTTTCTCATCATAAATTACAGTAGTATATGTTATGTTCAAATGTCTATTCTGTCTCTCTCTATGCCGTCTCTCTTTGTGTGACCTCTGTCTGTCTCTGTGCACCCTCTGTCTCTCTCTGTGCTCTTTCTGTGCGCTGCTTTCTTTCTCTGTGCATCATCTATCTCTCTCTGTGCCCTCTCTCTCTCTCTGTGCCTGCTGTCCCTTCCTCTATCTCTACGCCCTCTGTCTCTCTCCCTCCCCTCCCTCTCCCCCGTCTCCACTGTCTTTATGTCTCCTTCCCTCCCTCCTCACTTTCCTTCTCTTGCTCCCTCTCTCTCTGTCTCCTTCCCACTCCCCTCCCTCTCTCACCCCTCTCCCCCCTCTCTCTCTGCCTCATCTCTCTATCTCTCAATTCCTTTCTTTCTCTCTCTCTCTCCTTCCATCCCAGTGACCCAGTGACTCCCTCTCTCTCCCTCTCTTTCCCTCTCTCCTCTCCCTTCCTCTCTCACTGCCTCTTCTCTCTCCCTCCCCTTCTCTCTGGCTCCTTAGTCTCACCCCCATTCTCTCTCCCGTCTCGCTCTCAACCCCACCACTCCCCCTTTTCCTCCCCCTCTCTCCCATCTCTTTCTGTCTCCTCTCTCTCCCTCCTAGTGACCTAGTGACTCTCTCTCCTTCCCTCCTCTCTCCCACTTCCTCTCTCTCTCCCTCCTGTGGTAACTTGTCTTCCTTGAATGGTAATTCAGGACTTCCTTAAACAGGCCTTTGTAGGAGGGCTGAGAATCTTTACTTCCCTCCCACAATTGCTCATGGACAGGATGTGATGTAAATTACATCATCTCAACTAAGGATATATCCAGGCAGGAAACTGGTGCTGTTTCCTGTTTTTCTTCCTGGATGGTGTTGGTGATGGTTATGGTCCCTTCGTGGTCGCCAAATGTGGTGTATCACCAAATTAATATATATAAATATTACACAAGGTTCGTCTACATTAAAAGGTATTTATTAAAAGGCAACAACACAATACTATAAATGTATTACAAACACACAGCCCAGACCCACGGAGCAAAAACCCTTTTTAAATCTATCTACCTATATAGTAATTCCCTTCCCCAAACATTGCTAACAGCATTAAGAATGAAATAGTGGGAACGGCCATTTTCTGTTCTATGATTGGAGGAAAGCTGTTGGCAGATTTAAAGGAAACTATTAAAGATATCCAGGAAAACAAGTGGGCAAGACAAATCAATGCAACAAGGATTATCACGTCATTGAAAAGAAAAGGAGTGGACATCACTGAGGACAATCTTAAATACAGCTATATTGAAGGCCCAGATCAATGGATGCCACATGGACTACAATCTGGGACAATAGGACTAATCCTGGCAATTCCCCGTTGGGAGGGGCAGGCAGAGCAACTGAACTTTATACATAGCATTGGCACGTTAAGTGATGGAATCTACAAGCAACACTTCCCATCAAAAAGACTGGCCACTATTACAGGATTGGAGATGGATGAAAGCTGTTGCAGGAAATCTCAACACCGATGGCTGTGCAGTTGTGTTTGGGAGAAAGGAGCTGAGGAGGATGGCTGGGTGCAGTTGATAAAAGAAAACCTGGTGCAAGAAGTGATCCGCATAGGGGACATTGCATGCTTTATCGGCCACTCTGAATATAGGACAGTTGATGAAATATGTTTGGTGGAAGAAGGGTCTTGTATCATGGTATTTCCATCAAGAAACCTTACCACTGAAATGATCAATTTTACTGCAAATGCAGATTGGACAAATTTGACAATGAAGCTTTTTACCTTGGAACTTCATGAGTCAGAGACACATCCAGTCCTACGAACACTGTCGCTGGTACTCATGTTCATTCAAGTATTAACGACAATTATAATAATATACTTTTGTGTGGCAATGAAACAAATGAGGAAGAAACTTGCAAGGAGGATATATAATAATGTGTCTTTTTCCTCTTCTTTCTCTCTCTCATACATTCTTCAATAAAGTTTTACATTGCACATCCATAAACATTTATCACACACTCTCACCTAAATTCTATAAATTCTGTTTTTTGTGTAATATGTGGATTGACAGCCATAGGAAAGTACAGGAGAACTTATGTCGCTGAGGGAACTATTGCGGAGGGACGGTGGGTTGAATTTCTCCTGTATATCAGGTTTTTGCTCCCACTAGGTTCTCCTGTACTAGAGGGATAACTAGAAAACTGAGCAACATAGAAGAAGAAAAGGTGAGGGAAAGTGGTAACTTGTCTTCCTTGAATGGTAATTCAGGACTTCCTTAAACAGGCCTTTGTAGGAGGGCTGAGAATCTTTACTTCCCTCCCACAATTGCTCATGGACAGGATGTGATGTAAATTACATCATCTCAACTAAGGATATATCCAGGCAGGAAACTGGTGCTGTTTCCTGTTTTTCTTCCTGGATGGTCTTGGTGATGGTTATGGTCTAACCGTGGGTAAGATCAAGCGTTTGGGGAAGGGAATTACTATATAGGTAGATAGATTTAAAAAGGGTTTTTGCTCCGTGGGTCTGGGCTGTGTGTTTGTAATACATTTATAGTATTGTGTTGTTGCCTTTTAATAAATACCTTTTAATGTAGACGAACCTTGTGTAATATTCATATATATTAATTTGGTGATACACCACACCTCCCTCTCTCTCTGCTTCCTCTCTCTTCTTCCCTCTCCCTCCCTATCTCTGTCACTCCCCCTCTGTCTCTCTCTTTCCCACTCTTTCTCTCTGCCTCCACTCTCTTCCTTTCTCTCTCCTTCCCTTCCATTATTTCACTGCCACACATACTCGCATGCGCAATAGCGCTGCTCTGCCTGCCATGCGCACCTGGAGGCAAATACGCCACAGTTGCACGATTGCCAGCGACTCAGTGATAGCAGCTTGTGAGTAACACCTCTCACAGTTGTTACAACTAAACACAATTATAGGTGATATATTTTGGCTGAGGTGAGGCCTCAGGTGGAGGGATGATTACTAATTCTGCCCCTCTTCTCTTTTCAACAGTTTAATCCTATGTATATATGTGCTCTCCCTGATAATTCTTCAGCATTGTTGTATTTTTATTGTTCAAGGGACATGTAACCTGGTCCTTGGAGGAGGCAGCTATAAGTGTTTCTTTGTTAAGGACATGGATAAATATGTCATACGACACAATATTTTAAAAGAAGTAATAACTTAAAATCTCTGCAACTATCAATTTATCATTTTTTTTTTTTTACCTTTCTCAGATAAGTATGGAAAACATTACACTGTTCATGGGGGGAACAACATGACCTCAGAGTGTACTGGAGCTTTGCCATGTTTGCATCACCTCTTCAAATTGAGTGTAAAATAAGATCCCAAAATAACAATACAGTAGGATGGGTAGATCAGCTTACCCTGTAGTACAGATGACAATAATTTGTGGCTCCATCAAATATTCAGAACAATATCTAGCCATTACATTCAGCACTACTCTCTCCCTACTGTACCACATACAAACTTTAACCTTTATATTGTAAGTCTGCGAGTTTCAATCCTGCGCAGTGCTTTAGGGAAAGCGCTATGGACACTGAATTCCAAGTACAAAGACAGGGCCATCCACTCTTTGCAATGTATGAATCTTTAACTTGTCATTGCCTGTAACTTAATTTATGTATAGCGCTACGGAATATGTTGGCGCGTTACAAATAAACGATAATAATAATAATTACATTCAATGTTTTAGACAAGATGCCATTATTCCAATCCCATTTTAAATCATATTGTCTACTGGCAACTCTGGAGCTGCTTGGTCATCGGTAAACATCATCAGTGTGTTCCATTCCTGTTCGATGAGTGACTCAGCAGCCACAGAGATACCACTTTGGGTTTCTAATATACTGGAAGTTACATTTAGAACTAAAAATACATTCTGGGTGTTCTGACTGACACAAGAAGCACTGCGAATTGTTCAATATAACCAACAGCACAAAAGTCACTACATTTCAATCATAGATTTACAAATTAATCTTACCATGAAAACTAATGATTTTTACAATACAAGTTGTGAAAAGATACTTTTTTGTGCATGTATTGAATGATTGTCATGCTTTAGAATGCTAAACTGGTTAAGCAAGCACCCCGACTATCCTTGATCAATTGACAAGTGTTACTTTGTAGGAACATTGGTAGGCTCCTTCTCTAGAAAGAGACTAGAACGGTAAAAGGTTAAAAAGTTATGAGTAGATAAAGAATAAATAAATAAATACAAATGGAGATAGATAGAATCACATCATAGAGATAAACATTAGTTGTATGAGTGGGAATGGAAAATGATAGTGAGTGATAATAAGAGAGAAAAAGAAGAAAGAGAGGAGGCAAATAAGGAAATATTAGTGGATGAAAATAAGTTATTAATACTGCTAAGGGATGAGTGGGAGAAAGGAAGAAAGTGGGGGAAAGAGAGAGAGTGATGGAAGGAAAAGTAAACTGCTAATAATCAACCAATTTAGATGATTCATTTAGAAGCAATGCTGAATTCATCTTAATCACTATTGTAATATTGTATACTATTAATAATTGGATAATTTAGGTTAATTTTAGGTTTTCATCCTGCAACATTGATCTTTTAAAATAAAAATCATTACAAAAATCCTATTTATAAAAATCCACAGATAATATTTAATTCCAATTTCATGTAACATCTAACTCTTAATAGCATAAATACCCAGTAAATCTCTTTCCTAAGCTCTGAATAAAGAAAAAACTCATCTTGTGTACTTGACGAGTTTTCAGAAGCTATCTACTTTAGAAGTTGTATCCAGTTTGTATTCTGTTTGATATCTTCAGTTTAATCACAATATGAATGAACATCATACCATCTAATTACATATCTAATCATTAAATTGAGTCAGATTGCTATTTGCTATACAAACTCTTGCTTTATACCTATACCGCAGAAAAGCTGCTTTATCTAAAAGATAAGCTAGCAATCTTTTAATGCTTGATTTTTTATCTCAATGATTAGAACTCTCATTAAAAAAACATTTCATTTACCTAGCATTTTCACATGAAGTAGAAAAAAATGTACAATGTATGAATTATCTCAGGAAACGGTGTTCATTGATTTGCTATAGCACTGTTGAAGGGTCTTTGAAGTGTAAATTATGCCACAGAACAATTTAATCTATTCTTAATGGATGTTTTTGCTAGTGGCCGTAACATAATAAAAAATAACTTATGTTATTATAACTCTATATCAATAGTCACCTTTAAAGTTTTAAAAATGTGCAAAAACTTCACAAACTGCATCCCAACTTGGAGTCCCTTCCACTATTTTGTTTTTGTTGATTTGTGTTGGAAAATATGTGCCACACGACAGCAGAATTGTATATAGCATTACTGTAAAAACTGTACAGCGATACACTCATGTACATTGCAAGTAAAATCAATAAGCACATTTTTGCCAAGACCCATGAGGCCCAGGCCTAGGGTAGCAATATTCAGGGGGCAGCAAGCTGCCTAAAGATCTAGTGCAGTACATTGAAATATGTTTGTTTATACACAGAAATGTCTATATACAAAGGTATTTCTGTCTGTAAGTGTACTTCACTTTATTTGGGATTCAGAAAAGGAAAAGGACAGGCTGAAAGTGGAGCATGGGGCTAGAGCAGCATAAAACCTAATACGTCGAAATCTGCAATTTATACCACACTTATTATTATTATCCTTTATTTATAACGCGCCAACATATTCCGTAGCGCAAATGTGAAATTGCTCCTTAATTGTACTTTTTGGCATGATTAAAACAAGTGTGATGCTGCTCAAACATTCACAGATTAAGCCATAGGACATTTTTTTTTTTAAACCAGGATAAAGGTAAGGGGATAGAAAAGAAGAGCTAAGTATCTCCATTTCCTATGTTTTCTATAGGAGCTAGTGAAAGTTTATCTCAGCTTGATAAATAGAAAATGGATGTATTTTGTGAATTAATTTTCACATTAAATTGTTATTAAGATAAGCTTTCAGAACAAAACTTTATTAGCCGTCCATGAAAAAAGAATATTCCCATTTCCCTCTATTTTATTTTTATTAATTCTCTCCCTAAAATCCTCTAAATCCCCAATGTCTTACAAAAAACATTTTTGGACAATTTCTTACAGCAATTTATTTAGTATTTTTCTTCAGAACCCACAGGAAAACTATATTATATAAAAACTATTCTAACCAACTACATTCTAGTGATCATACTGTAGGTGTTTCTAGGTCCTATACATCATACATTCCACTGTGTTGTAACCCAACTAATACAGTACCTCTAACAGAATATCAAGATTGTATTTAGTACACTTTACCCATTTATGTATACTTTTAATTGTGTATCATTTCACTTGTATATTATACATGTTTAAATGTTTAAAGAAAAGTTTAAAGTAAATATAGATTATTTTTTATGACCACCTGGAATTGCACTAGTATATGTTTTAAGTCACTCAACAGCAAAGGCAAACATACTTTTATATATATTATATATATATATACAGTATATATATAAATATACAGTATATATACATATATATATATATATATATATATATACATATATATATATATATATATATATATATAGTACATTTGTGTTCACATTTGGCTGTCTAAAACAAGTTAAACAAGTTAAAAAAAACTTGGATTATACACAAGCTGGGAATCCTACCCACATTAAGCTGTTTCAAGGTTACTGCCTATTATCAGCATAGGGCAGGATCCCAGCTTGTGTTGTAGACCTTATGAGTAAGTAGTTCACCACAACAATCATTTAATATATGGTGGGCAAAAGAGCGATAGAAGCTCTCCACCGTATAGCAGTGCAGTAAATAAATAGTACATTTGTGTTCACATTTGAATGTCTAAAACAAGTTAAAAAACTTAAGAAATTATTTGATTTAAGAAATTATCTCTCTCTCTAAAAACTCAAAAATAGCTGATTCAATCACAACCATTCCAACAAAAGCATGGATACCTGACAATTAATCACTTCCTTCATGCAAATCTTTTGCACCAACTTTTTGCAATAAATTATCAAAGTTCCCTATTGGGGAAAATACACAAGTTCACAACCTCCTAAAATCATCAAAATATAATAAAATATTGGCTAAAAAATACAGAGCTCCAATCCCTCCTAAAGTCCAAACTTTAAAAAAGATTACCTTACTATGTACTCACAGTCTCTTATGTTAGGGTGATTGGAAGAGCACGTTAGAGCAGACAACTTGCAACCAACCCTTTGGCTATGAGCACATTAACATTACTGGTATTTTGTTGTGGGAGCTAAGTAATAGCTCCACAAAGCTGCATGTAAAAATGTCAGCAAGGCAAAAGTATCCCTGTAAGTATTTCAATGGAGCAATATAATCAATGCATTAGTAAACACATCTAACTACTGTCTCAAAAACAGTTATGATGCAATAGGAACTACTGTCCAGCATTATTGCTGGATACTAAGAAAAGTCTAATCCAGTATCTCTTGATTACATTACCCAATAAGAAGTCTCAGTTTATCAAGGTTTATTTTACATAAATATTTACCATAGCTTCACATTAAACAGAACCCATTAACAAACCACATTATTGTTATTTTTTTTTTTTTTTTAAAAACTGCACATTCTGTAGCACTAATGAACAAGACAGCACATTTTATTTAAACTTTCAAGTTTTATTAAATGAGAATAATGTCATGAATTACATCACATTTTGCAGTTATCAAATATAACATTGAAAAGAGCAAGAATTTGTAAAAGTGATGGCTGATAATAAATTATTCAGTTCAAAGTGTTGTTGTCTTTATAGAGAAATATAAAATATCTCTTCTCTTTTTTTTCTGTTTCTTTTATCTTATTAAATTGTTTCACATATAATAATAAATTCACTTTAACCAGAATTATAGAATATACAAAAATGCATAAAAATATAAAAAGGGAGAAAAAAAATAAAAGCATTCAACAAAGATAAAAATAACAACAACAGTACAAATAAATACATAATTTTCTTCTACATTTACATTTATTTTCTCAGTTTAAAGCTTACCTGAGATGGAAATTGGGTTTTTATGGTTTACATCTCTCCATGTCCCAGGAGTTGTTACCAGGGGCGGTACCACATCCCTCCATTTTTACCTAGCAGCAGAGTTGAACGTAATGATGCTATCCTACACAACCTCAATCTAGTCTCCCGTCTAGTTAAGTTTGTGTATATTATTTTACTCATTTTATAAGATATTAGGAGAGCAATTTATCGCTAGCTACTGTACCCAAATCTTATAAACGGATGTCATGGAGTCTTCTAATATACGTGTGATTCAGTCATTGATAAGTATGACATTTAATTTGCTTAGAACCACAGGAATATTTAGTGTGTTCGTTTTCCACTGCTGTGCTGCTTTGCTATGTGACTTTTTGTAGCTAGCATGAGGCACTGTATTCATTTATTGTGGGCATTGTTGAGACCTGGGACTAGATCTTTCTGAGGTAATATCTAGATCTAGGGTATTTTTGATTATTTGTAGCACTGATTTCCAAAGTTTTTGATACCTTTGGGCAAAACCATCAAGTGTGAATAAATGTTCCCATTTCCTGGCATCCTCTGAAGCAGAGAGGGCTTATAGTGGACTTTCAGAAGTGTAGCTTGGAAGGAGTAAGGTACATCCTATGGAACACCTTGAGGGAAGTCTAATATGCTATAGTTTAATTCATTTTTTGATTGAGAGATCTAGGATTTTGTCCAGATATCTCCTTCCCAGGATTTGTATAGATCCTGTTCCCAATAAATCATGTGTTTTTATCTATAGCCCTCTGGAGGAGTATTAAAGAAATCATAAATCATGTAGAGAATTCCTCTAGACAGATACGTGAGAACCAGTATCTCCACAGTTTGTGTTAATTTAGATAGAAAATGTGTTCCTGCAGTGGATGTCAAATTTGTCTCTTGAAGTTTTGTAAGTTAATGATCCCTCATTCGAGATCCAGATTGATTTGTGGTCTAATGAATGGGCTTGAGGAATAAAAGCAAATTGAGAAGCCCTCTAATAGAGTTAAAGTTGGGGCAGGATGATCCTCCCAATCCATAACCAAACAAAGTGTTGTTTCCTGGCCTAAGATATTGAAAAGGCAGTTGATTCTTTAAAATTACCTTAACTATTTGAAGCCTTGTTAAAATGTGGGATTAGAGGAAAAATTGTAAACATGATACAAACATACTACCAATCACTCAGAGCTAACTTGAAACTCCCAGGTCAATTGATTACTAACATTCAAATAGAAAGAGACATTACTGCCTCCTTTCACCTCTTCTTTTTGCTCTAGCCATCAAACCTTTAGCCCAAACTATCCAAACAGATCCTATAATACATGGTATACAATTAGGTCCACAAAATTCCAAATTTTGTCTCTTTGCAGATTACTTACTATGCACCCTTATTAAACCTTTAACCACAACCCCCTTTCCTATTCACACTTTATCTAACTTTGGAGATTTTTAAAGTTTAAACAATAAATGTGGGTAAGAGTGAAGACAGCACATACTTTATTATCCTTTATTTGTAAAGAGCCAACTTATTCCATATTGCTATACAGGGGTTAAGTAAACAATTTAAACACATTGTAAAAGAATGGAGGGCCCTGTCTTTAAGATTAAAACCAAAAATAAACAGTATTTTTCCCCAAAGCACCATACAAGATTGAAAACTCACAAACTTACAAAGTGTTTGGATATGATACAGGAGGGTGATAGATGCAAGATGACAGAGTGTAAGGAAATAGACTCAAACAAGTGGAGGTAGTTGTGTGTTGCAATGTAGATTGTAGAATAGTTATGAAGGAGCCAGGCCATAATAAGGGCATGGATTAATGTCTTTGCAGGGCAAAAATTTGATGCATTTTTTAAATATTTTGGACATGGAGGATGCAAGATGTGGTTAGTGACAGAATATGGAAGGAGAGGTCTGAGTCAAATTTAACACTAAGACATATCATTTGAGACATAGGAGTTATTCTTGTGAAAGAAAAATGTCATGTTTAGAAGGAAGGGGGAATAAATAATGACAGTGTCTTAGAGATGTTAATTTTTAGATACCGATAGGCCATCCTGAGATGTTTGACAGATTTGTTGTGACACAGGGTGGTAGATAGGCCTGGGGAAGAGATAATATATTTGAGAATGATTTAGATATCATAATCATAGAGATGGCACTGTTTGTCTCTTTTTTATTTGTGAAGTGGTTGCCAAGGTATGGCGCTATGAAGCTAGTGATAGGAGGTGGTGTGAAGGAGTTGTAGAGGGAGTTGAGGGTAAAATTATTATTATTATTATTATTATTATTATTAACTTGTATTTGTATCTCACCAACATATTCTGTAGTTCTGTACAGGGGATAAGAACAGGAAAATACAATATTAAACTTCAGAAAGTTAAGGGTCCTGTTTTGAGCTTATAATCTTTATAGAGAGGCCTTTTTTCCAAAGCTCCCTACAAGATTGCAAGCTCGCTACTTACAATCTAAAGGGAATGAAAAGAGGGAGAGACCTGGAGAAGAATAAGGGTATGGAATAACAAGGGTCTGGAAGGAAATGTGATATAGATAGAAAGGTTCAATTTTGAAATTTTGATTGACCTGTGTAGAGTGATAATATAGTAAGAAAATAGGAGGTCAGGTGACTTTCATGCCTCTAGAAATTAAATCTAAATTCGGGGTGGGTGGGTCGCTGGGGAGGGGAGTGCTTACAGGTTGTCCCCAGAGTAGCAGTGAGGTTGGTGCAGATCAAAGTGAGACTGAAAGGAAAGCAAAATAGGAACATGGAGTGGGGGTAGATTGGGTGTGTAAAAAATGAGTGTGAGGGAGAGAAAGAAAGAAAGAGATATTGGAAGGCAGGACAGGGAAGGCCATGTGTGAGGGAGAGGATATAGTAGCAGTGAGGTTGGTGCAGATCAAGGTGAGACTTCTATGGGGTGATGTTGCCAGGGTCTTAGGATGTCCCCAGAGTAGCAGTGAGGTTCGTGCAGATCAAGGTGATACTTCTATGGGGTGACGTTGCCAGGGTCTCAGGATGTCTCCAGAGTGGCAGTGAGGTTGGTGCAGATCAAGGTGAGACTTCTATGGCGTGATGTTGCCAGGGTCTCAGGATGTCCCCAGAGCGGCAGTGAGGTTGGTGCAGATCTAGGTGAGACTGAAAGGAAAGCAAAATGGCAACATAAAGTTCGGGGTAGATAGGATGTGTGAAAGAGGAGTGTGAGGGAGAGAAAGAAAGAGATATTGGATTGCAGGACAGGGAAGGTCATGTGTGAGGGAGAGGATATAGGTACATTATGCAGGCCCTAAATGGTGGGGGGGGGGGGGGGCACATAGGAAACAGGAATAATTGCAGAGGATTGAGATACAGGCAGAAATAATTATATTTGCCAAGATATAATAAGCATACAGTAGTAATATTGATAAAAACAATGGCTCTTGGGATGGGGCAAATTTCACAGTCTTCTCCATACCTTCTATGGGGTGATGTTGCCAGGGTCTCAGGATGTCCCCAGTGTAGCAGAAAAGTTGGTGCAGATCAAGGTGAGACTTCTATGGGGTGATGTGGCCAGGGTCTCAGGATGTCCCCAGAGTAGCAGTGAGGTTGGTGCAGATCAAGGTGAGACTTCTATGGGGTGATGTTGCCAGAGGCATTTATGATTTGATGACTGTTTTTTAATGGAAAATGAAAAGTAAGTTTGCTTGGACATAGTAATGACTGAGAAGTAGGAGTGCAGTATGAATTTATAAGTAGTAAGTCTGTTTGAGTATCAGATTTTATCCATGCACAATCAGCCTTGCAGTAGCATTTTTTAAGGTACATTGTTTTCCTTGAGTGCTATGGCTTTGGGGAAGGGCAAAGCTAATTTGGGTGGGACAGAGTTGTTTAAGACTCTACATAGTGTGCAGTTGCAGTGATCAGTAGCAAGATCTGGGCATTAGATTATGGTGATGTTATGTATAAGAGGTAAACGATGGAAAAGAGAAGAGAGATATCAATGGAGTGTACATCATAATGTGTGATGCAGAAGTAGTCAATTCTGAAAGGCCAGGAAGAGTTTAGAGGTGTTTAGTAGGGGGCATCTGGAAAAAGTGAGAGGAGATAGGTGTGAAAATTGTGAGAGTTTATCGTTTTTTTGCCTTAAAGGCTTATGTTGAAATAAGGTCTTGAGGAAAGTGCCAAGCTCATAATAGCTAAGCTGAGTTAAAGACATTAATGAGTGTGAGATGCAAATTGTTGTCCAGTAGCAAGATGTTGGCCCTGTGGTGTTTTCAAACATACCTTTCCTTATAAAAAAAAATACCATACTGCAGTATTGGTATACTAGACTACTTGCCACAAATAACCCTTACCTACAACAAAACTATGTCCACTTTAAATATAAAATCCTCAGATATTTGCTCTATAAATGTATTGAAATCATTCTGTGATATTGTGTAATAACACTTTGCAATTATAGAATATGTCAACACTTTACCAATAAAAATGAATAATTACAATAGATTTATAAATAGAATTTAGTCACAATTTTTATACTTTTAATGTGTATAAACAAAATATATATTCAGTTCTTAATCTATATAAACTAGCTGTAGTTATGTTCATATGCGTGGATTAAAGCTTTGAAGCTATTTTGGAAGCATTCATTATTAAGTTTATGGACCAAGGAAATAAAATATGTTAATGATAATGAAAAAAGGCTAGATGCACTTTGCTGTATGACTTTGAAAATATTATGTTTTTACTGCAGTTTAGTTCTAATATGGGTGACTTTCACAACAGGAGCACAAGCCAATTTAAAGTCCAAGCATCAAGCAATTTGAGATCCACCAGCTCCATGCAGTAATATAATTATTCCCTCTGAGGCTCTTAATTGTCTTCATCACACCATGATTTCTGCACAAATTAAACATGCATTTATAGCTATATATAACTTGCTTTGCAGTTAACATCCTGGAAACAAATTTCAAGGAGACTGAATTTGGAATTATTTTCATATGTCTCAAGTGTGTAGTTGCAATATATATATTTGTTATTTACAATACTTCTGATAGATGCCTGTATAGCATTATAAAATTAAGGGTGAAAAATGTTAAAGTATGCAATTCACTTTCAAAATTTTATTTTAGATCAGATGTAATGTATTTGACCTACTGTAAGGGTAATTCCACTGGGAATTTTTGTTAATTTGGGTTAACTTTTGTGCATTGTATTTACAATAGTTTGCACGATCAAAATCATTAAATTTAAGGTGAAGAAAATATTTATACATTTGTCCCTCTAAAAGTGCTTGAAAATTGTTTATATTGTAAGTTAATGTTATTGATAAAGTACCAAGATTTTGCATATCACTGTTCTGTGGATACAACAATTGCGTGATGATTATAACCAACATGACATACTGTAAGTATGTGGAAGGGTTAAAACTTAGTCTTTGTATTTTGTACATTTTGATTGGGTAAATTAAGTAAGTTTATATCTCATTTACTTTCAAGTAAATGGAATTGTTTATCACATTGCTATGGTATGCTGCAGTAAGTTTTAAGACACCTGTATATAATGACACAAAAGGCCAAATATTCTGATCTTGTGGGTGCCTACAATTAGCGAGGTGGTTGGAGATAGTAAAGACAATGAGGGAGGTGAAGGTAGGGAGGACTGAAGTCAGAAGACATTGCAGAAAGATCCCTACACATCAGGGGGGAGGTATACGTCAGTCAGAAAAGCTAGTGTTGAAAATGATACTAGGGTTTAAGGGCATATGTGGTAAGCATCTCTGAAAATGTTTAGTTTGTTTTATTTGACAGTGTTAAAATAATCAAAACTGGGAATTGAATTGTGAATTTGGGATTTTTACAGAGAAGATGCTGCATCAGAAAGGAGATGTGTCAGGATTTAATGATAAAGTCCAAGTCAATGGGTATGGAGTAGCTTGGGTTTAGGGAGAATCAGGAGATTTATGGGGTGTAAAGTTTTCTGTGAAAAATGTAATTCACATTCAGTAAAGTATCATAATCTACTGCAAACTAACCGCCACATTAAATTCCAAGCCCACAGCAGACGTGGTACACCCGCAAAACCTGTGGGCTTGAAATTCGGCAGAGTTACAGAGCAATAAAATTAGCCAAGCCCGCAACAGACGTGGCCAACAATTGTTGCGTACGTTGTATTTGCGGCCGTGAACATAATCAATTAGTCAAACTCGTGGTTATGGAATTAGACGGAGTCAATGGTAAAAGAGATCTTCATCATTTCGTCACTGAAAAATGGAGATTAGATTTTAATCCCTTACAGGTTTGAAGTTTGAGTTGCGATTGGACCCGCATTGCAGAAAAAATATAAAAAAATCAATAAATATGATATTCTAGTCTATGCAAGTTCTATTACACATGTACACATTGATTGCCAGGATCGATATGACAGGGAAATGAAACATAAAATAAACAATTTTATATTGTAGATTTGCGAGCTTGAGAATGTTATGCTATTCATTTTAATACCTAAAATCCCTTTCCCTTTAATTTAAAATTCACAGTGCTACGGACAAGACTTTAACCCCCTTGCGGGTCCTCTCTAGTACCCGTAGGCATTTTGGTTCCATTTGCCGTTTATGGGTTTGAATGCCAGTTTGTCCTTCTGGATTCATAGCAAATGGCAATTTGCGATCGTAACATTTACAGGCTTGACAGATCAAAGGCTTAGCTGAGACGGAGTTCCGATTTTGACAGCTCATAGGGGTTTTCTGCCTGTAACCTGCAGGTAGCTGAAACAGGCCAATTCAATAGCTGTCAAGTGTAGTGAGCTCCTTTACGGGCTACAAATTCTTCAGTAGGAGGAATTTAATACGGCTATTAATCTACTACAGAACCAAACTTTAAGACAGATATTTTAGCAGTAAGATATACTTGCAATTTATTGTTGTGTTGTTAAGTAAATGGACGCTGTAAATGTTCCTTGAGCATTCTGCACACCATCAACAACAGATCCAAATGATCCTTGTCCTGATGTTTAGTCTGTTTATATTTATTCTTGTGATGCAAAACATGAACAAAATGCTGTATCTTCATCTGCCACTGGGATGGGCAATTATTGACTATACTTTCTCCGGTGCTGTCCTACCCAAGTGTCTCTGTCAGTTAGGTAGACCAACACCAACCCTACTCCCTCTTATATCTTAGCTTTGCGGTGGGAATAGGCCAACACAAATATTTGTGCCCCAGCACTCTGATTTACCACTGTAGAAATCCAACACCAACAGCACTACTTCCGGTGTAGTAAACAGGATTTTTGTCAGGTACTTTATCCTTAAAATACCTTAAGAAATCAGATGTTGCCTGGAGGAACCTTAGTTAGAAACAGCAGGGCCCTCAAATTTTTTGCAAAAATTAGCTTCAGGACTTCCATCAACATTTAAACAAACTAAGACCTTAATGGAACCCAGCTACCTTGGTACTTTAGTTTATTCTCTATTAAAAAGCCAGAGACTCCTAATGGGCACATGAATACGAT
The DNA here is from genome assembly GCA_027410445.1 of Discoglossus pictus. Lineage (NCBI taxonomy): Eukaryota > Metazoa > Chordata > Amphibia > Anura > Alytidae > Discoglossus > Discoglossus pictus. Next base: position 342,278,939 of record CM050164.1, on the reverse strand, counting down.
TCACCATCCTAATAACAATGTGTAGAACTGTAGAAATACAATATTAGCTCCAAAGCTTGCAAAGCGTGACGACGATTCGTAGTTTGACAACTATTATATGTGATATCTTATCATGTGACAAAACTGAAGAAATGACACTCTGCTACAATGTAAAGAAGTAAGTGTACAGCCTGTATAACCGTGTAAATTTGCTGTCCCCTCATAATAACTCAACACACAGCCATTATTGTTTAAACCGTTGGCAACAAAAGTGAATACACCCCTAAGTGGAAATGTCCAAATTGGGCGCAATTAGCAATTTTCCCTCCCCGGTGTCATGTAACTTGTTCGTGTTACAAGGTCTCAGGTGTGAATGGGGAGCTGGTATGTTAAAATTGGTGTTACCGCTCTCATGCTCTCTCATACTGGTCACTGGAAATTCAACATGGCACCTCATGGCAAAGAACTCTCAGAGGATCTAAAAAAAAAATTGTTGCTCTATATAAAGATGGCCTAAGCTATAAGATGATTGCCAAGACCCTGAAAGTGAGCTGCAGCATGGTGGGCAAGACCATACAGCGGTTTCAGAAGACAGGTTCCACGTAGAAAAGGCCTCGCCATGGTCGACCAAAGAAGTTGAGTGCACATGCTCAGCGTCATATATAGATATTCTCTTTGGTAAATAGATGTATGAGTGCTAACAGCATTGCTGCAGCGGTTGAAGTGGTGGTGGGGGGGGTCAGCTTGTCAGTGCTCAGACCATACGCCACACACTGCATCAGATTGGCCTGCGCGGCTGTCGTCCCAGAAGGAAGCCTCGTCTAAAGATGATGCGCAAGAAAGCCTGCAAACAGTTTGCTGAAGACAAGCAGAATAAGTTCATGGATTACTGGAACCATATCCTGTGGTCCGATGAGACGAAGATAAACTTATTTGGTTCAGATGGTATCAAGCGTGTGTGGCGGCAACCAGGTGAGAAATACAAAGACAAGTGTGTCTTGCCTACAGTCAAGCATGGTGGTGGGAGTGTCATGGTCTGGGCCTGCATTAGTGCTGCTGGCACTGGGGAGCTACAGTTCATTGAGGGAACCATGAATGCCAACATGTACTGTGACACATACTGAAGCAGAGCATGGTCCCCTCCCTAGGGATCTGGGCCGTAGGGCAGTATTCCAACATGATAATGACCCCAAACACACCTCCAAGATGACCACTGTCTTGCTAAAGAAGCTGAAGGTAAAGGTGATGGACTGGCCAAGCATGTCTCCAGACCTCAACCCTATTGAGCATCTGTGGGGCATCCTCAAATGGAAAGTGGGGGAGTGCAAGGTCTCTAACATCCACCAGCTCTGTGATGTCCAGTGGCAACCTGTGAAGCTCTGGTGAACTCCATGCCCATGAGGGTTACGGCAGTGCTGGAAAATAATGGTGGCCACACAAAATATTGACACTTTGGGCTCAATTTGTACATTTCCACTTAGGAGAGTACTCACTTTTGTTGCCAATGGTTGAAAAAATATAATAACATATTTTCAAAAATGTGAGGGTTGTACTCACTTTTGTGAGATACTGTACATAGACTCCCAAACCTTTCCTATATTTCCTGCAAACATTTTTCCTTACACAGAGCAACAAGGCAGGGGTGCCCACATCACCACTTTCCTTCACCCTAGCCTTTGTAGCAATATTTGCATACATATGTAAAATACATGTAGAATACATTTAGAAAACACTAGACTTCAACTAACTCTATATGCAGATGACCTGTTGATCTTCAAATCTCACCCACCAAACTACATTCTCAATATAATGTACTTCATTGACAGTTTTCAATCTTTACAGAAAAGAGAGAAAGAAAAGCACACCTTTTATGTAGTTGAAAACCTTATCTGGTTAGGTCAAATTGTATACTGTCTACTGCTCACTCATGTCATGTGGCCAAACAATATTGTCATACATATAGGGTAAATTACAGTAGTAAATGAGTATTGCCTATGGATCATACCATAATTATAAACCAGAACATTTTTTTTTTGTTTTTATGTATTAAGAGTGTTGCAAAATTACTCATCCGAAGTATAGTCTACCAGAAAAAGTTTTAAGAAAAAGTCCATATGTCAGAAAGCTAGACTAGTCCATATTAATTTGTACATGATTTAATGGTAATGTTTTTTACATACAAGTTAAGTTTTATTCATTCATATAATTCATTAATAATTCCCTTTTTATGAGGTAAATATTTATTTGTTCTTCTTAAAATCAGCTTCTCGTTCAGCCATCAAGCAATATTATTAGGAAAGGAAGTTTGCTGACACTTAACCATACCAGCATTTTTCAAAAATAGATGCAGTTGTGCTCTAGAGGTCCGTGTCAAAATTGAGGCTTAGCTAGAAATCTCTTCCAGCATGGCAGGAAAAATAATTCTTCAGCACCACAATTCCTGGATAAACTGCAACACTACCGATCATGAACACTGTCACCCTGATAACTACTTATGTGGGCACTCAGATTTATCATTAGAGAAGCCTTTTCAGTTGGTTCTGATGAACAGAAGCTACATTCTACTAACAGCCCAAGCTGCTCCCCCAGACAATGAGACACAAATGGAGTAGCATGTTATCAACAGTGAATCTGATCCAAAATTAATAGAAAACATGAATATGGATAAACTGGATGACGATGCAGCAGATTTTACACAGGATCCAGCCTCACCTCCTAGCTTGATCTGTGATCAGGGTCAGTCACATGGCTACTCCACCATTACATCAGTGACCCTGGATACTTCTCTGCATGGTGGTGTACCCTGTGCTCTCCCCTGGAAAGTGGCAGTCAAAGCTTTGCTCAGCTTTGTTCTTTGAAAGTCCTAGAGGTGCTCTAGCTTTACTAAATTTCAGTGTGCCATATTCCCTCAGCGTTAACTTGAATCAAACAATGTAACTGGCTGTGCAGACTTTTACTATGCATTTCACCATGGGAGTACCAGATCCAAAACAAGCTTGCTTGCTATACTATTCCTGCTGGTACTTTCTCTCATGTGGGAACCTGCAAGCAGGGCCTTGGGTGCTGCAGATATTGGCTAAATGGACTGTCTTTCTTGGCTCATGGATCTAAGGGACCTCTGCCTTGACCTTGATCACATATTGGAGACATCACTACCTGCATTAAGCATCTATCTGAATTTCACTGTTGTTTATCTTTAAACCTACTTTTATTATTGTTATTACTGTTGTTATTACTGACATTATACAAAAGTTTTGTTATTACTAGAGATGTCGCGAACAGTTCGCCCGCGGACTATTCGCGGCGATTTTGGCATGTTCACGTTCGCATCGGATGGTGAACACATGCGCTTTTCGGTTCGTCTCCTATTTTTTATCATTGAGGAAACTTTGACCCTGCAGCTCAGTCAGCAGACACATTCCAGCCAATCAGCAGCATACACTCCCTTCCAGGGCCTTCCATCTGAAGGACAGCATACATTTTAGAATCATTCTGAAGCTGCATTCATTGTGAGAGGACAGATAGTGTAGCTGCTGGAGATTTAATAGAGAAATAGATAGCCAGGCTGTGTATTTAGCTTCCACTACAGACCTGAAGGACTAAATCTAATTTCAGTTGCCTGCCTGTGTCAGGCTCACAGCTTATATTGTGCTCAGTGAAAAAAAACAACACTTTTTTGACTGTAATAGATTGAATAGCAATTGCCTGCCTACAGGCGTGTGTGTGAAGCCTATTGCATCTACTCTGCCAACTTTTGCCAGTGCACAGTGATACTACTTATCTGGTGCAACCGTAGTGTACAGTGACATAAAACAACACTTTTTTGACTGTAAGAGATTGAATAGCAATTGCCTGCCTACAGGCGTGTGTGTGAAGCCTATTGCATCTACTCTGCCAACTTTTGCTAGTGCACAGTGATACGACATATCTGGTGCAACCGTAGTGTACAGTGACATAAAACAACACTTTTTTGACTGTAAGAGATTGAATAGCAATTGCCTGCCTACAGGAGTGTGTGTGAAGCCTATTGCATCTACTCTGCCAACTTTTGCTAGTGCACAGTGATACGACATATCTGGTGCAACCGTAGTGTACAGTGACATAAAACAACACTTTTTTGACTGTAAGAGATTGAATAGCAATTGCCTGCCTACAGGAGTGTGTGTGAAGCCTATTGCATCTACTCTGCCAACTTTTGACAGTGCACAGTGACACTCATATCTGGTGACACATTAGATTGCACGCACAGTGCCCCAAATTTGAAGTAGGAGGTCCGACCAAGCATCTTATTCCATCTCCCTGTTCCAAAAATCCATGCCATATACACGTCCCCTAATAGTGGACGTAACAGGGATTAAACCGATAGGAATAGTACTACTTAACAGTACACACCTTATAATAACGCAGACAGTGGCAACGCAGAGAGAGGAGTCTGAAGAAGAGTAGTCAGAGGAGGAAGGTGGCTTTGAGGAGGTGGAAGACCAAACACAGCAGGCGTCCCAGGGGGCTTGTTGTCACCTTTCCGGGACCCTTGGTGGCTGGGTGGAGGAAGAAACCTTCAATGACATCAGTGAGGACAAGGAACGGGACATGGCTAGCTTGGTATCCAACCTTGTGCAAATGGGGAGTTTGCGGTTGTGCAAAGGGACTGTTTGCGGTTGTTTGCGGTGCATTAAACGGGGAGATTGGTCTGTTACTGTGAAGCGGGTATAACCCTTACACTACCTGATCAATACAACATCATACCTGATGTTTTAAAGCATGTTATTCCAAACAATTTGGGAATGTTAGGTGATTTATGCCCTTTATGGCTTAAAACCAGACTCTGCATCAACTATGTAATTTTCCGTGGGAGTTTTGTCATGGATCCCCCTCCGGCATGCCACAGTCCAGGTGTTAGTCCCCTTGAAAAAACTTTCCCATCACTATTGTGGCCAGAAAGAGTCCCTGTGGGTTTTGAAATTCGCCTGCCCATTGAAGTCTATGGCGGTTCGCCGGGTTCGCCCGTTCGCGAACATTTGATGGAAGTTCGCGTTCGCTGTTCGCGAACCTAAAATTTGATGTTCGCGACATCACTAGTTATTACCATTAGACAAGAGTTTTATGACCCTGCTTCCTCATGCATTTCACTTACAACTAAGGGTCATTGCTTCTTCTTAGTGCAATTATTCAGCGTGGGTACTACTACCTCTCTCTCTCTGAATTATATATATAGTGTTATTGAGTACTGTATTTAAAATAGATATAAATACTTTGAGGCTAATTAGATTTACAGCATTGTATGGCTTTTTTGCAAAATTTTTTTTACTGCATTATCCAGGATCATCTCTCACTAGGGCCCTCATTCAATTGTAATTTTGCCAAATGAATTAGGCTCTAAATAAGCACATAACATATTTTTTTAAAGATATTTTTAGTTAGTGAAGACCTTGCTTTTGGATAGATGTTTACTAACCAAAAACATCTTTAAAAAAATATGTTATGTGCTTATTTGGAGCCTTATTCAATTGGCAAAATTGCAATTGAATGAGGGCCTAGGAGTGGAAGGGGTGGAAAAGGGTGTTGTTTTCATAATAGGCTAAAAGTTATGTCTTACAACCCTATGCATATATGCACTGGGGCTCTGCTACAACTTTTACCTCCTTGTTGATTGACTTTTAGCAATGATGCATTGGTGCTTATGTAACCTGAGTATTCTGTAGTGTGAGCTGTCTTTGGGCTCAAGATGACTTACTGCCTGAGTACTTTGGGTTTAGTTTATATAGAATTGGTGCTGCTTGCTCCAAAATATTAAAAGCCCAATATTTAACTTTATTAGGATTGGCTATTATTATTATTATAGTTTTTATAAAGTGTCAACATATTCCACAGCGCTGTACAGAGGTTAAGTATAAATAATACAAAATAAAATATATTGTTAAACACATGGGGCCTCATTCAATTGCAGTTTGGCCAATTGAATAGGGCTCTAAATAAGCACATAGCATATTTTTTTTAAAGAAGTTTTAGTTAGTGAACATCTATCCAAAAGAATGGTCTTCACTAACTAAAAACTTCTGTAAAAAAAATATGCTATGTGCTTATTTAGAGCCCTATTCAATTGGCCAAATCGCAATTGAATGAGGCCCATGGAAAAGAGTAGAGAGCCCTATTTTTCAGTTTCAATTCTTATTAACATGATTGAAAACTTGCAAATTTACAATCTAAAAGGATTATTGAAACAAAAGGAGAAGCAATTAAAGGAAGAAACAAGGGCTAATGAGTGATTAAGGTTGTAAGTGTATCAGCTGTGAAAAATTGAGTTGATAGTGCTAAACCTGCACTATAAATTAAAACAAATCATAGGTGAGTGTGTGTGGAGAGGGTAGGTTAGAGTGCATGAAGAGTCATGGTGTCTAGGTCTAGAGGAAAATAAAACAAGGTAAATAGCATAATGGTGGTTGGAGAATGAGTTTATTTTGAGGGGATGAGGTCCAGTGGTATTTGCAGAGCCCCTTCCAGAAGTGACTGCTTCAGTCCTGATGATAGAACTGGCAAAATGGCAGTTGGAGAGTGAGATTCTGCTGAGTGGATGGGGTGGGGCCCACTGGTATTAGCAGAGCCTCTTGCATAAGTGACAGATTTAGTCCTGATGATAGGCAAGCATCATAAAGAGTAAATTGCTTTGATAGCCATTATGATACCTTTCCTGTACATATGTCTCTACAGATAAAGTGCTCATACAGTTCAGACAGATTAACCCTTTTAATATTTTACCATCTCAATGCTCTGTTGCAAAGAAGTTTGGTTAGAAATTAATCTAGGGCTGTCTATAAGATTATTTTCACATGAACCCCACTCTGTATTATTAGCTTTATTTTTTACCCCTAGCTCCTTTATAATGTTTCTATCTCCCTTTTCTACTTTGCTTCTCCTGTTTTTCTTTTTTCCTTTATCCCTAAAAAAATTAAAACTTGAAAGCTCAGGAGCTGGATTACACAAAATCTAATTGACATATTAGTATACACTGTTTGTGCTCTATTGTTTAATTATTAATTACTAGTAACTTGCCCATCATAAATGACAGTATCATATAGTATCTTGGATTGTCTGTTCTTTTCTAATCAATAAGTTTTGGAGAGCTGCAATGTCACGATCATTATCATCATCATCTGAATGGAATGGGTCACTCCCGGAGCCTTCTGTGGGGACGTGACTTCCAGCTACAGATTGTGCATCATGGCTGCATTGTTTGGAAGGATAGCGATGTCCCTGACAATACGGATTCGCTGGGGACTGGTGACAATAATAGCAATGAAGACTGATATACTACCATTGGTGATAAAGTATGAGTCTAGGCTGGAGCAGCAGCAGCAGGGCCATCATGGTAATCACCCCTGGGCCCTCACACGCCACATAGGCACGTTCCCAGCCCGTCCCAATTTCCTCTGGTTCAGTAAACTACCACCTGCAGGGATGTCAAGCTCCTTGGCCCACTACTGCCACCCCTTGACATTCAGGGTATGTATGTGCCGGACCCCAATCCCCTCCAACAACCATTCATTTCACAGCAGTGGTTGGCCCAGCAGTTGGCCCTGCGGCTGCTGCAGCCCTTGGTGCCAGCACTGATGACTCAACCACTGTTTCCCTAGCTGTTGTCGCAGATAATCATGGGCGAACAAACCGGACCAACGCCATGGGCAACAGCATCAACATATCCGGCAACATATCCGGCAGCCCTGTCTCAAGTGCCAGTACCTCACCAGAGTCTCCAGCATCCGATGAAACTGTGCCACCAACGCCAGCTGCTACACAGCAGCCACCGCAGACAGAGGATCCAGCATCCGCTCACACCGTATCACCAATGGTAGTATCTAAGTCTCCATTGCTATTATTGTCACCAGTTCCCAGCGAATCCCTATTGTCAGGGAAATCGCTAGCCTTCCCACAATGCAGCCATGATGCAAAATCTGTAGCTGGAAGTCACGTCCCCACACAAGCTTCCTGGAGTGACCTATTCCGTTCGGATGATGATGATGGTGATGATCGTGACATTGCAGCTCTCCAATAGCTCACAGCTCAGCTGGCCACCAAAACGACATTGCCATGAGCCAGGACGCATAAATATGAGAAATATTTTGGGAGGTGAGGAGGCATAATGCTGCTCCATCACCACAGGCAGCGGCTCCAGCATTCGCTGACACTGTGCCACCAACGTTAGCTGCTTCACAGCAGCCACTGCAGACAGAGGTTCCAGCATCTGCTGACACTGTCCCACCAATGCCAGCTGCTCTACAGCAGCCACCAGTGCCAGCTGCTGCACAGCAGCAACCACAGTTGGATGTACCCCTCAACCCAAGACCTCCTAGACGGAGGAGGTTCATGATTCCTCAGGAAAAGAATGTAGATGTCCACCAGGTCAGTGTTCATCAAACTTCTCCCCAGGAACCACCACACAGGACACGAAAACCCAGCCATCAGTTCTACATGCCCCATCACCTCAGCCAGAGGACACAGTCTCCATTTACACTCTACCACCAATTCTAGTTGCTGCACAGCAGCCACCTCACAGAGGCTACAGCATCCATTCACACTCTACCACCAATGCCAGTTGCTACTCAGCAAGTCACCTCAGCTAGAGGCTACAGCATCCGTTCACACTCTACCACCAGTGCCAGTTGCTGCACAGCAGTAACCTCAGCCAGAGGCTACAGCATCCGTTCACACTCTATCACCAATGCCAGTTGCTACTCAGCAAGTCACCTCAGCAAGAAGCTACAGCATCCGTTCACACTCTACCACCAAGGCCAGTTGTTGCACAGCAATCACCTCAGCCAGAGGCTGCAGCATCCGTTCACACACTACCACCAATGCCAGTAGGTGGTTGAGTAAGGTAGATTACATTTTTGTTTGGTTATATTCTATTTCCTAAGTATTTACACATAAGACTTACACATATTTACAGACTACACGTATTTGCTATACACATAGATTAAAAACACACATAGAGACATATATATATATAGTTAGGACACACACCCCACACACACACCCATCCCCCCCATGCCCCTCACCCCATCACCCAATACTTATTATTATACATAGTACATACCCTTTTTTCATTCCACACACACACACATATTCCAGTAATACTTTGTTTTCTTTATCCCTCTTTTGATTTGTAGGATATAATCTTTAAATGCCATGGTTGATTAACTTCTATGGCTGATTAACTTCCTGACCGACTTATTCGTCCGGCGAAGAGAACAGCTGTGATTTTTTGGATTCTTTATATTATATTACTAGTGTATTTACACTTAATAGTTACACATACAGTATTTACACATTACACATATTTGCAAGACACATAGGTTAAATAAGACACATAGAGACATACATAGAGTTAGGAACCCCCCCATCCCCCACACCGCATCCCCAACACATATTAATCCCACATAGAACATACACTTTTTTTTCCCACACCTATATCACAGTGAAACTGTTTTTGATTTATCCTTATTCTATTTTATTTTGGAGATGGAGGGAGAAGGTAGAAGAAGAGAGGAGGTAGGAGTTGGAGAGGAGGAGAGGATAGTGGAGGAAGAGCTGCAGGAGGACATCTGGAGGGGGGAGGAGGAGGTTAGGAGTGAGGAGGGCAGAGAGGAGGGCGGAGAGGAGGAGGATAGTGTAGTGGGGTATGGTGGACGGGGGACCCGAGCGTTAGTCACACATAGAGGAGGGACAGAGGGGAAGAGGCCTGTTCCTGGGGAGGGTAGGTTGGGGAAGGGACAGGCCATACGGACAGGTCAGGGAGGCCCGGGTCCCTGAACACAGTTGAGAGGGCAAGGGGCATGGCCAGGGCACGCAATTATACACCCAAGGAAACACTGGTCCTCCTGGCCGCGATCCTTTCCTGACTTGTCATCCTCACAGGGAAGAGGGAGGGGAAGCCTGAGGAGGTAGCGGAGGTGGTGAGCGTGGGGTGTGTCTAGGAGCGTGGGGTCTGTAAAACACTGTTTGTTCATATCAAAGCCAAGGTGAGGAGGAAGATGGACACAGAAGAAGAAGGACGCAGCGTGACCTATAAGGAGTGGGAAAGGGTCACAAGGGACCTCCTAAGATCCACGCCTGCCACTGGAGCTTCAATCCGGTGGCCCAGCAGGATCCAGACTCCATGTCAGGTGAATATGACATACACCAACATTTTCAGCATGTTGCAGCATTCCTTTTCAGCTTTTTTATTTTGCAATATTTCATATGTGGGACTCGTTGTGCATGTCATTGTAATGACTTCCATTGTTTTCCCCATGTTTTAAAGTGTATTGGTGTCTTTATATTGTCATTTACTTTTTTTAAACTGGTGTGTAAACCCTTTCCGAGTCCTATTTGGTACCTGTGAGATTTGGGCCTCTATTTTCCATTTGCAAGCTTGATTATGGCAACATTTTTTAGCGATTTTGTCAATTGAATAGCTATTTGAAATTTTCGTGATCTGAGGTCTTGCGTCCTTGACAGATCAAAGGCTTCAGAGTGGTGTATGCTCCGAGTTGTACGGCCGTCATTTTTGCACGGCCGAAAGTCGGAACCCGATTCGAGCTTGCAAAAAGATGCCAATTGAATAGCAACATTGCCTGTGATTTTCACTTGTGACCTCGAATCTCAAAAACGTAGGAATTGAATGAGGCTGTATATCTTTTGTATAGTTACTGTCTCTTGTGATCTAAAATTGCTATTAATGGAGGTTGGAAGATCTATGATATTTATTCTATACATATAATAGGACATTTATCTCATTGTGGTTAACATATTACCCTAATCATGTATGACTATTTGAGGACATTATCTTACAAATAGGCCTGTTGATAACTGATTGTGTTGAGCAGTAGACTTGTCCTATAGTATGGTCCTATTGTGAGCAATGTAATTTGCATATTGTGGATTCTTTTATCAACTTCCTATGTATTCTCAATAGATTAAGCAAATGTATGGCCATTATAAACTACTTATCAACCTGACATGCATCTCATTACCACCAACTAACTACCCTAGCAGAGTTTATTCACATACCTATTGCAATCTTTCTCTGTTGTCATTGCATATTGCAGTTTTTATATGAATGAAAAAAGTTACGTTTTATATAAAACAAACATTCCTTTGCATGATGTTCACCATTGTGCATCATTAAGTCATGTAACCATTAATATGGACTCGTCTAGCTTTCTGACATAGGAACTTTTTCTTAAAACTTTTTTTGTCAGTCAATACTTCTGATGAGTAACTGTGCTACACTTATAATTTATGAATTTATGTATTCAGGAATTTTAAATTACCATTCCAAGAAGCCGCACAATGTCTAAAATACCTAGGAATAAAAGTAACAAAGGATCTCAATAAGCTATATGATTGTAACATAACCATAGTAATTCAAAAATTGCCCATTGAACTCAAAATCTGCAATCTCACTCACTTTTAATCAAAAATCAAAAAGAAAGAAGTTGTTCAAATAATACACAATTCTTTCTCATCATTCCTTTAATAGCCTTAAGACGACTGCAAAGGTCTATGTTGAACTCAACTTACCCAATGCAAAACACTTCTACTCAGCAATACTGATGAAGTACATAAGGTACTGGGATCTATTAAACATATTCATTTACCACATAAGAAATAGAGAGAGAAATGTCAGTGCTCCTCTATAACTGACAAATCTACTGAACACACACCCTAACAACCTTTCAACAGAATCAAGAACTAAATCCTTCTAAAAGTCATGACCTGTATCACACCAGGCAAACGCTAAAACATCCAATAAACATATCACCTTTCCTTCTAACTTAAGCAAATCCAGGATTCCCGACAGGAGACATGCAAACCCCTTTCCATGCATGGGAAGAAATTGGACTAAAATATGTAGACAATCTGATAGACACACCAACAGCTTCAAGCAATTGCAAAATGAATGTGGCATACTGAAACAACATTTTTATGCTTATCAGCAGGCTTATCTACAGGCCATAAACTACATTTAATCCCTCACAGAACATGAAAACCTAAAAGATAGAGCACATACACTGGGCCAAACAGTTTGTAGATTCAAAAAAAGTTATTTTTCCCATAAAATATATTGCCACTTAAGAAAAAAAATAAGGACAAAACTCTAAGTGGAATAGAGTAAATAATGATATCAAATGTGTGTTCCCAGTAACTCTGGATCCTATGAGTCTATGTCCAGTGTACTAAAAAAACCTAAGACTCTATTTTGAAATATGTAGCAACTAGTTACTAGAAAAAAACAAAATAAACTTTATTAGAGAAAAAATGTGAATAAGATATATATACAATGGGCCTCATTCTATTACCGGCCGTAAATCGGCCGTAAGGCTGCGATTCCTTGCGGGGGTTCTGTTAACTCGCGATTCTATTATACGGCCCCGCAAGGATCTCCTCTTACGGCCGGCCGCATATCTTGAAACCGGCCGTAAGCTGTGAAATCTAAAAACGCAAAAATAAATTCAAGCCTGCACTGTACAGCTCTGTAAATGCTAGGGATCATATTGGGAGACATGAGGATTAAAAGTAACCCACTCTCAAGCTTGCACATCAGCCCAAACCCGAGTTCAAATTAACTGTTTATTTTCCGGATGCGGCGTGGGCGGGTCTGAAGTGCTCCAAGCACTCTGGACTTTTTACATGGATATTTTACGGATATTAAAAATAAAATATTTTACGGATTTGAGTATAGGATAATTATGTGCTATTTTTTTTAACACCTAAAATCCCTTTATAGTCTTCTCAAAGTGCAGGATGGCTTTATTTGAGCTATTTTATGTGCTTAATTGGTGCTAGCGGGACCTCTTTCCTGCAAGTAAGCTGCGGCTCGTTTTTAGCCTTGCAGAGAGGTTTCCCGGAGCAATTGAATTGCAAATAGGAATTTCTTACGGCCGAAACTCTTGCGGCCGTTTTAGATCAAAGGCTTTCCTCTGGCGCGAGCGGCCGCAAGAGATAGCAAGGCACCGGCCGCAAGCCTGCCGGAGCCCCCGGCCGTAAGGGAATAGAATAGCCGAATAGCTTGCGGCCGGTCCTTGCGGCCCCGCAACGGCTGCGGCCGCTAATAGAATGAGGCCTAATGTGTGTAATAAAAGATATACTGAAGTATATCAAACAGCAGGCTTATGAAAAGGGGGAAGGGGGTACAGTCTAATGAGTAAACCCCAAAGTAATAATATGAGTACTCACATATGGTAATTTAGTTATAAGGTCAGCACCTGTCTATTTGAGAGGACAGATGGCAATCAACAGTTGCTCCAGTTACTAAAACAAGTGGATCTCTATGTTTCCCATGGGAGAAAAGAGCGACACAGCACTCACCATCCCATAAGCTGAAGTAAGTTCAAAAATTTGAGACAACATAGATAATATCCACTATCAAAAAATAGTATAATGATCCTGATAACACAGCACAATGCTGTAATCAAGAGAGACCCTCCCTTTCAGTTATGGGTTAGGTGGGTTTCACAATTAATTTACTGCACCAAAAATTACTACAGAACAGAAAATGAGAAATGTATCTCATTACCTTATAATGGTGCAGACATCAGCATTTGTACATACCAATGGGGATAGACTGTCCCCTATAGCCTGCTGCTAAAGTCCCAACGTACGTTTCCCCGTTGTTATTATTACGGATTCATCAGGGGATAAGTGATGCCTATGAAACGCGGGTTTTTAAAGGAATCCCGCGATTTGCGTGACGTGATGGTGTCACCGCGTTCACGTTCACGTTGTGACGTCATCGCGTTCCCGCGATCGCGTATTCTCGCGAGATTTGCGGAAAAGTCCTGCGAAAGCGCTGGAAACGCTATCTTTGTGAGTAATAGTGCCTCTACAGGCAGGTACCTGTATGTATTCGTGTTATTGCCTTGTTAATCTCAAATTGGGCTATTAATTTGAAAGGCTGTGTTTTAACCTTGTTGGTAAATACAAAAATAAAATTTAAAAATGCCCTAAGGAAAGAGATGAGAAATAAATAAATAAACTGAGGATAATTCTAATTTTATGCCCACACGAACCCCAAGAGGTAAGGCCCCCCAATGGAATGGTACTACTGGCTGGATAAGTTAGATATAAGAAGAATTGATAAACTTCTATAATGATAGTAGATAGACCCCTAATAGAAAAACAGGAAGAGAGAAAAGTATAAGGTTAGAGTAGATCAAATGAAAAAAGACTAACGTTATATAGTCCCTTGGTATGTGCTAGAAATCTAAATGCTCTAGTTCCTTAAAAATCTAGAAGGGTTTAAACTGTCTGGTAACAACAAAATATAAGGATATGCTAGATACCGATGCTGATCTCAGAATAGCAACTAAACCTTAACTGAAGGAAAAAAAGTATATTAACTTTAAACTGAAAAAATGAGAGGGCAGGGAAGTGAATGTATATTATAAAGAGGGTGACTAGCTATAACCCAATAGTAAAGAAGGTTCGGAGATGTGAAGGGGTTGATGCTAAATGAAAGGGGTGAAAGTAAAGCCTTCATTGAGGCCATGAGGAGATAGTGTTTTAAGGTGAAAGATCCACCAGGCTTCTCGCTGGAGTAGTTTAATTTCCATGTTACCTCTTCTGGGAGAGATGTTAATTTTTTCAATACCCATGAATTTCAGAGCCATTATATTTCCATCGTGGATAGTATTTACATGTCTTGCTACTGCCACGTCCTGCTTGTTAGTTATGCTGTTGACATGCTCAAGGACTCTGCGGCGAAGCTGACGTGTGGTTTTTCATACGTATTGAAGGCCACACCGACATGATATGAGATAAACCACCGAAGTGGTTTTGCAATTAATATGATCGCGGACTGAAAATTCTTTTTGGCTATGGGAACTGGTAAACTTATTTGTAGTGCTTATATGCACACAAGCTTTACACTTTCCGCAGGGCTTGGATCCAGATGTCCGTGTTTGGAGCCAGGCACAGCCTGAGTTTTTCTGTGCCTCAAAGTGGCTGTGGACTAATTTATCCCTGAGGCTAGGTGCCCGTCGGTAGGTAATTGACGCAGTGTCTGGTAGCCTTGACCTTAGTTCCTTATCGCCCAGGAGGATATGCCAGTGATTTTATAATATTGAGCGGATATTTCCACCAAATTTATTGAACGTCCCAATAATTCTGACAGGTTGTTGCTCATTTGGTTTTGACAAGGTAGAGTTGTACAGTAGGTCCGTTTGTGAACGTGGTTTTGCTTTTGCATAGGCTTTTTTCAGAACGTTGTGAGAATACCCTCTTTGTTTGAAACGGTTATAAAGATCTTTAGCTTGATTTTCAAAATCCGTCAGTGTTGTACAATTCCGGCGTATTCTCAAATATTGCCCAAACGGAATACTTCGAATCAAATGTAAAGGATGGTGACTAGACGCTAATAAGAGGCTATTTGACGCCGTTTCTTTTCGATGTGTTATCGTTGTTACGGAGTTGTTCTCTGTTTTCAAAATTAGTAGATCCAAGAATTCGATCTTATTCGTGTTAATGATGTATGTTAATTTAAGACCTATGGAATTCACATTGAGTATAGAAATGAACTCCATCAATCTGGATCTACTTCCGTTCCAAGTCATAAACACGTCATCAATATAGCGAATCCAGAGGCCAACCTGGTCCGAATATTTGGCCAGTTCTTCTCCGAAGACGATAGTTTCTTCCCATAAGCCGAGATGTAAGTTGGCATATGAGGGGGCACACGGTGTGCCCATGGCAGTCTCCTTGATTTGAATATAAAAGCTATTATTGTACATAAAGTAATTCTTTGATAGTACAAATTCTAATAGCTTTAAGACAAAATCACTGTGTTTTGAATGTTGTAGCCCCCGGGTTTCTAAGAATTTCTTTGCTGCTTGGACACCTACTGTATGTGGAATTGAGGTATATAAGCCTTCGACATCCAAACAGACAAGTAAGGATTCATCATCTAGACGTAAATTGTGTAACCTTTTTAACACACTTTTCGTGTCTTGGGCGTACGATGCCAAACTTTCCACAAAAGGTCTTAAAATGTGGTCAATGTAAGTGCTAATATGTTCAGACAAGCTATTTACGCCTGATACTATTGGACGTCCTGGAGGAGTATTAAGATTTTTGTGAACCTTTGGCAATGAGTAAAATGTAGGAATGGTAGGGTGTTTATTAAACAGATAGTTGTACTCCTGTCTTGAAATTACATTATTCCAAAGGCCTTCCATCAGTATTACATTGAGCTCCTTTTTAAACGTCGCTGTTGGATCAGTTGTTAATTTTTGGTATGTACTCTTATCATTTAGTAAACGTAGATTTTCTCGATGGTAGTCGGTTTGTCTCAAGATGACTGTATTCCCTCCTTTGTCTGAGGGTTTGATTACTATCTGATCATTATTTTGAAGTTTTGTTAATGCTTGTAATTCTGTTGCTGTTAGATTAGTTTCCTTAGTATGGTTCTTTGCTAGAATTTCCAGATCTTTGGTTACCAGTTTCACAAAAACTTGAACCTCGGGGGAGATGCTAAAATTTGGTGTAAATCTACTTTTGGATTTGAAGTTGGTATAGGATCCTTCACCCAGAGAAGAGGGTATATCCAGGTCTGCTTCCCAGACTAGCATCATCTTCCTTAGCACTTCATCTTCTGAGATGCTCAATTTTAAGGGGTCCAATTCTGCGTCGATTTTCTTCTTGTGATGTTTGATGAGTACTAGTTTACGGGCAAAGAGATGGATATCTTTGACCCATTCAAAAAGGTTGAAGTTATTAGTGGGGGAAAAAGATAGTCCCCTATTGAGTAGCATGACATCTCCTTCGGTTAATATCAAATCCGAAAGATTAATGACTTGATTGTCAATATTCATGTCCCTTATTTGTATCTTGGTGTCGCTCTCTGGTTGCGATCCCGTAACCGTCTCAGTTCGGGATTTTGTTGGCGCGGATCTAAAAAAGAGGAAGACGGGCTTGATGATGTTGTGGAGCCTTCGACCTTACGTCCCCGGTATTTTCTAGTACCTCTATTGGTAAAGCGGTTACGGCCTTCATCCAAATATTCGGTATCTGAAGTATCATATTCTGATGACGATTGTGGTTCAGCCTGTGCAGTTTTCTGTCGTTGAGAGTGACGGTACACCTGTTTATTTGTTAGATCTTTAAAGTCCCTCATATATTTGCGATGTTTACATTGTTTAAGTATGTTCTTGAACTTGTCAATTTCGTTCTGAAGTTTTTGTTCATAATCCTTAAATCGATCAATAATTCGAAAAGTTTCTATGTCCACTAAGTGTAATGCTAGTTCCACTTTAGTGGCCTCTAGAATTTTTTCTTCCTCATTGATAATAAGTTTCATAAGTTCTGCTGAGCATGAATTAAGGATTTTATCCCAGGCTTCGATAAATGTCTCGTTCCACAGATGAGAGGCCGGACTTAGATTTACCCTCAAACCCCTGGGGATGAGATGTTGTTCTAGGTAATTCTGTAGGCTTTTAATTTCCCACCAGGCCCTCGTCTGGTTTTTATATAGTTTGGTGAGAGTGAAGAAAAACTTGTGGATATTTTTTACCTCACTGTTAGAAGCTAACTCTCCCTCTCCTACCAAGCAAAAGACCACCCCCCACTTCACCTAACCAATGATTGGGTGCATGCAAAAAACCCTCCATTGCGGCAATATAAAAGAGATGTAAGAAAGGGGGATAACCCCTATAGAAGAAAGTCACTTAAGAAAAAAAAATAAGGACAAATCTCTAAGGGGAATAGAGTAAATAATGATATCAAATGTGTGTTCCCAGTAACTCTGGATCCTATGAGTCTATGTCCAGTGTACTAAAAAAACCTAAGACTCTATTTTGAAATATGTAGCAACTAGTTACTAGAAAAAAACAAAATAAACTTTATTAGAGAAAAAATGTGAATAAGATATATATACAATGTGTGTAATAAAAGATATACCGAAGTATATCAAACTGCAGGCTTATGAAAAGGGGGAAGGGGGGACAGTCTAATGAGTAAACCCCAAAGTAATAATATGAGTACTCACATATGGTAATTTAGTTATAAGGTCAGCACCTGTCTATTTGAGAGGACAGATGGCGGCCAACAGTTGCTCCAGTTACTAAAACAAGTGGATCTCTATGTTTCCCATGGGAGAAAAGAGCGACACAGCACTCACCATCCCATAAGCTGAAGTAAGTTCAAAAATTTGAGACAACATAGATAATATCCACTATCAAAAAATAGTATAATGATCCTGATAACACAGCACAATGCTGTAATCAAGAGAGACCCTCCCTTTCAGTTATGGGTTAGGTGGGTTTCACAATTAATTTACTGCACCAAAAATTACTACAGAACAGAAAACGAGAAATTTATCTCATTACCTTATAATGGTGCAGACATCAGCATTTGTACATACCAATGGGGATAGACTGTCCCCTATAGCCTGCTGCTAAAGTCCCAACGTACATTTCCCCGTTGTTATTATTACGGATTCATCAGGGGATATGTGATGCCTTTTTTTTTTTTTTCTTAAGTGACTTTATTCTATAGGGGTTATCCCCCCTTTCTTACATCTCTTTTATATTGCCGCAATGGAGGGTTTTTTGCATGCACACACGGACCCCAATCAGTGGTTAGGTGAAGTGAGGGGGGTCTTTTCCTTGGTAGGAGAGGGAGAGTTAGCTTCTAACAGTGAGGTAAAAAATATCCACGAGTTTTCTTCACTCTCACCAAACTATATAAAAACCAGACGAGGGCCTGGTGGGAAATTAAAAGCCTACAGAATTACCTAGAACAACATCTCATCCCCAGGGGTTTGAGGGTAAATCTAAGTCCGGCCTCTCATCTGTGGAACGAGACATTTATCGAAGCCTGGGATAAAATCCTTAATTCATGCTCAGCAGAACTTATGAAACTTATTATCAACGAGGAAGAAAAAATTCTAGAGGCCACTAAAGTGGAACTAGCATTACACTTAGTGGACAATAGAAAACTTTTCGAATTATTGATCGATTTAAGGATTATGAACAAAAACTTCAGAATGAAAATTGACAAGTTTAAGAACATACTTAAACAACGTAAACATCGCAAATATATGAGGGACTTTAAAGATCTAACCAATAAACAGGTGTACCGTCACTCTCAACGACAGAAAACTGCACATGCTGAACCACAATCGTCATCAGAATATGATACTTCAGATACCGAATATTTGGATGAAGGCCATAACCGCTTTACCAATAGAGGTACTAGAAAATACCGGGGACGTAAGGTCGAAGGCTCCACAACATCATCAAGCCCTTCTTCCTCTTTTTTAGATCCGCGCCAACAAAATCCCGAACTGAGACGGTTACGGGATCGCAACCAGAGAGCGACACCAAGATACAAATAAGGGACATGAATATTGACAATCAAGTCATTAATCTTTCGGATTTGATATTAACCGAAGGAGATGTCATGCTACTCAATAGGGGACTATCTTTTTCCCCCACTAATAACTTCAACCTTTTTGAATGGGTCAAAGATATCCATCTCTTTGCCCGTAAACTAGTACTCATCAAACATCACAAGAAGAAAATCGACGCAGAATTGGACCCCTTAAAATTGAGCATCTCGGAAGATGAAGTGCTAAGGAAGATGATGCTAGTCTGGGAAGCAGACCTGGATATACCCTCTTCTCCGGGTGAAGGACCCTATACCAACTTCAAATCCAAAGTAGATTCACACCAAATTTTAGCATCTCCCCGAGGTTCAAGTTTTTGTGAAACTGGTAACCAAAGATCTGGAAATTCTAGCAAAGAACCATACTAAGGAAACTAATCTAACAGCAACAGAATTACAAGCATTAACAAAACTTCAAAATAATGATCAGATAGTAATCAAACCCTCAGACAAAGGAGGGAATACAGTCATCTTGAGACAAACCGACTACCATCGAGAAAATCTACGTTTACTAAATGATAAGAGTACATACCAAAAATTAACAACTGATCCAACAGCGACGTTTAAAAAGGAGCTCAATGTAATACTGATGGAGGGCCTTTGGAATAATGTAATTTCAAGACAGGAGTACAACTATCTGTTTAATAAACACCCTACCATTCCTACATTTTTACTCATTGCCAAAGGTTCACAAAAATCTTAATACTCCTCCAGGACGTCCAATAGTATCAGGCGTAAATAGCTTGTCTGAACATATTAGCACTTACATTGACCACATTTTAAGACCTTTTGTGGAAAGTTTGGCATCGTACGCCCAAGACACGAAAAGTGTGTTAAAAAGGTTACACAATTTACGTCTAGATGATGAATCCTTACTTGTCTGTTTGGATGTCGAAGGCTTATATACCTCAATTCCGCATACAGTAGGTGTCCAAAGCAGCAAAGAAATTCTTAGAAACCCGGGGGCTACAACATTCAAAACACAGTGATTTTGTCTTAAAGCTATTAGAATTTGTACTATCAAAGAATTACTTTATGTACAATAATAGCTTTTATATTCAAATCAAGGGGACTGCCATGGGCACACCGTGTGCCCCCTCATATGCCAACTTACATCTCGGCTTATGGGAAGAAACTATCGTCTTCGGAGAAGAACTGGCCAAATATTCGGACCAGGTTGGCCTCTGGATTCGCTATATTGATGACGTGTTTATGACTTGGAACGGAAGTAGATCCAGATTGATGGAGTTCATTTCTATACTCAATGTGAATTCCATAGGTCTTAAATTAACATACATCATTAACACGAATAAGATCGAATTCTTGGATATACTAATTTTGAAAACAGAGAACAACTCCGTAACAACGATAACACATCGAAAAGAAACGGCGTCAAATAGCCTCTTATTAGCGTCCAGTCACCATCCTTTACATTTGATTCGAAGTATTCCGTTTGGGCAATATTTGAGAATACGCCGGAATTGTACAACACTGACGGATTTTGAAAATCAAGCTAAAGATCTTTATAACCGTTTCAAACAAAGAGGGTATTCTCACAACGTTCTGAAAAAAAGACTATGCAAAAGCAAAACAACGTTCACAAACGGACCTACTGTACAACTCTACCTTGTCAAAACCAAATGAGCAACAATCTGTCAGAATTATTGGGACGTTCAATAAATTTGGTGGAAATATCCGCTCAATATTACAAAATCACTGGCATATCCTCCTGGGCGATAAGGAACTAAGGTCAAGGCTACCAGACACTGCGTCAATTACCTACCGACGGGCACCTAGCCTCAGGGATAAATTAGTCCACAGCCACTTTGAGGCACAGAAAAACTCAGGCTGTGCCTGGCTCCAAACACGGACATCTGGATCCAAGCCCTGCGGAAAGTGTAAAGCTTGTGTGCATATAAGCACTACAAATAAGTTTACCAGTTCCCATAGCCAAAAAGAATTTTCAGTCCGCGATCATATTAATTGCAAAACCACTTCGGTGGTTTATCTCATATCATGTCGGTGTGGCCTTCAATATGTATGAAAAACCACACGTCAGCTTCGCCGCAGAGTCCTTGAGCATGTCAACAGCATAACTAACAAGCAGGACGTGGCAGTAGCAAGACATGTAAATACTATCCACGATGGAAATATAATGGCTCTGAAATTCATGGGTATTGAAAAAATTAACATCTCTCCCAGAAGAGGTAACATGGAAATTAAACTACTCCAGCGAGAAGCCTGGTGGATCTTTCACCTTAAAACACTATCTCCTCATGGCCTCAATGAAGGCTTTACTTTCACCCCTTTCATTTAGCATCAACCCCTTCACATCTCCGAACCTTCTTTACTATTGGGTTATAGCTAGTCACCCTCTTTATAATATACATTCACTTCCCTGCCCTCTCATTTTTTAGTTAGTTTAGATAGTTTAAAGTTAATATACTTTTTTTCCTTCAGTTAAGGTTTAGTTGCTATTCTGAGTTCAGCATCAGTATCTAGCATATCCCATTGGTATGTACAAATGCTGATGTCTGCACCATTATAAGGTAATGAGATAAATTTCTCGTTTTCTGTTCTGTAGTAATTTTTGGTGCAGTAAATTAATTGTGAAACCCACCTAACCCATAACTAAAAGGGAGGGTCTCTCTTGATTACAGCATTGTGCTGTGTTATCAGGATCATTATACTATTTTTTGATAGTGGATATTATCTATGTTGTCTCAAATTTTTGAACTTACTTCAGCTTATGGGATGGTGAGTGCTGTGTCGCTCTTTTCTCCCATGGGAAACATAGAGATCCACTTGTTTTAGCAACTGGAGCAACTGTTGGCCGCCATCTGTCCTCTCAAATAGACAGGTGCTGACCTTATAACTAAATTACCATATGTGAGTACTCATATTATTACTTTGGGGTTTACTCATTAGACTGTACCCCCTTCCCCCTTTTCATAAGCCTGCTGTTTGATATACTTCAGTATATCTTTTATTACACACATTGTATATATATCTTATTCACATTTTTTTCTCTAATAAAGTTTATTTTGTTTTTTTCTAGTAACTAGTTGCTACATATTTCAAAATAGAGTCTTAGGTTTTTTTAGTACACTGGACATAGACTCATAGGATCCAGAGTTACTGGGAACACACATTTGATAAAATATATTGCCAGCCTCATAGACATTATTAACAATGACAATGACCTCAAACCATTAACAGATAGTAGGCAAAAGACGAGAGAGAGGACATAAACACAGAGAATATACTTACAGGACTAAACTCAACACCCATATTGTAATCAGGATAGTATCAATCCCAACAACTGAGGCAGTATTACTGTATTACTATGTTTGTAAGAATTCAGTGTAAATATCTTTTATTTCAATAAAATATATGTTAATCCTATAGATGGCAAATACAAAATGGAAATTGCAACTCATTTCATGAATGTATGCTCTTTAAATGAAAATGGATAATATCGTTTCCTACTCCAAATGTATGATGCATATGTATATATATGTATGTATGTACAGTGCCTTGCAAAAGTATTCACCCCCCCTTGACTTTTTACCTATTTTTTTACATTACAGCCTTAAGTTCAATGTTTTGTTAATCTAAATTTTATGTGATGGATCAGAACACAAAAGTCTAAGTTGGTGAAGTGAAATGAGAAAAATATATACATAAAACTATTTTTTAGAAATAGAAAACAGAAAATTGGAATGTGTATATGTATTCACCCCCTTTTTTATGAAGCCCATAAAATGCTCTGGTGCAACCAATTACTTCAGAAAATCACATAATTAGTGAAATTATGTCCACCTTTGTGCAATCTAAGTGTCACATGATCTGTCATTACATATACACACCCTTTTTGAAAGGGCCCCAGAGGCTGCAACACCTAAGCAAGGAGGCAGCACTAACTAAACACTGCCATGAAGACCAAGGAACTCTCCAAACAAGTAAGGGACAATGTTGTTAAGAAGTACAAGTCAGGGTTAGGTTATAAAAAAAATATCCAAATCTTTGATGATCCCCAGGAGCACCATCAAATCTATCATAACCAAATGGAAAGAACATGGCAAAACAGCAAACCTGCCAAGAGACGGCCACCCACCAAATCTCACGGACCAGGCAAGGAGGGGCATTAATCAGAGAGGCAGCACAGAGAGCTAAGGTAACCCTGGAGAAGCTGCAGAGTTCCACAGCAGAGACTGGTGTATCTGTGCATAGAACTACAATAAGCCGTACGCTCCATAGTGTTGGGCTTTATGGCAGAGTGTCAATAAGAAAGCCATGCTGTCCAGCAAAAAACAAAATGGCACGTTTTGAGTTTGCGCAAAGGGCATTGGTGGGAGACTCCCAAAATGTATAGAGGAAGGTGCTCTGGTCTGATGAGACTAAAATTGAACTTTTCAGTCATCAAAGAAAACTCTATGTCTGGCGCAAACCCAACATATCACAGCACCCAAAGAACACCATCCCCACAGTGAAACATGGTGGTGGCAGCATCATGCTGTGGTGATGTTTTTCAGCAGTCAGGACTGGGAAACTGGTCAGAGTGAGGGAAAGATGGATGGTGCTAAATACAGGGATATTCTTCAGCAAAACCTGTACCACTCTGTGCGTGATTGAGGCTAGGATGGAGGTTCACCTTCCAGCAGTACAATGACCCACAAACACACTGCTAAAGTAACACTTGAGTGGTTTAAGGGGGGAAACATGTAAATGTGATGTAATGGCCTAGTCAAGGCCTAGACTTCAATCCAATAGAAAATCTGTGGTCAGACTTAAAAATTGCTGTTCACAAGCGCATACCATCCAACTTGAAGGAGCTGGAGCAGTTTTGCAAGTAGGAGTGGGCAAAAATCCCAGTGGTAAGATGTGGCAAGCTCATAGAGACTTATCCAAAGTGACTTTGAGCTGTGATTGCGGCAAAAGGTGGCTCTACAAAGTATTGACTATAGTGGGGGGGAATAGTTATGCATGTTGACTTTTTCTGTTACTTTTGTCCCTATTTGTTGTTTGCTTCCCAATAAAAAAAAATAAAAAAACATCTTCAAAAGTTGTGGTCATGTTCTGTAAATTAATTTATGCAAATCCTCAAATAATCCATGTTAATTCCAGGTTGTGAGGCAACAAAACAAGACAAATGTCAATGGGGGTGAATACTTTTTGCAAGGCACTGTATGTATATATATTAATGATTTATATACATACATATATATATTGTGGTGAAGTGCCACCAGGGGTCAGAAGAGAGCTCTTCAAGACTTCTCCCCAGGAGTGAGAGAGTTAACAATCTGCTCAAAAGGCAGGGGTGTGGCTGCAATCAGGGCCTGCTGCTACCTCCAGTTGGAGAATTGTTTGCGTGGAGCCTCTGCAGAGAAAGAGCAAAACCTGGGACAGCTCTGTGTGGCCAGAGAGAGGTCAGGGAGACCTGGAAAGCCAGTGAGGCTGTTTTAACTGTACAGCCAGAACAACTGAGAGCCACAACACTGAGAAGAGGTGAAAGAGACACAACTCCTCTGCAAATGGATTGCAGACCCTGAAGGGAGTGGACTCTAAACAGATAAATGGACAGGCCTGTATTGCTGTATGATTAGCCTGTATTTCATATTACTGCAGCGCAGTGAGGGAACTGCATCTAATGTGTAGTGAGTGCTTCAAAGAAGCTAGGTGTTATTTTTGTTTTGTTTATTTGGGTAAGCTGACAATATACATTAAAGCCTGTTCAAGCGTGTTAAAGCTTCCAAGTCCTCCATTTTGCTGAAAACGAAGGGATTGATCCCGAGCGTGACAGTGAATCTGTCACAATATATATATAGTTTATTCCAACCTTGGCTTTGCATTAAAGCTGTGTAATACAGCATGCATAAGCTTAAAGGAAGCTATGCTTGATAATGGTATGGAAATGAAGAGCGAGGCATTTGTGGGCAAATTTGTGTGTCCCAGCTCAACTTCCCGGAATTTCAGCCAATCACAAGCCGCCAATGCCAATTTCCTCCGTAAACGACTCCGGGAGGTTCAGTAGCGTCGGGGAAGTCTGCCAGTGCAGACCTCCGTTAGTTTTTTTTTTTTTTTTTTTTAGAGCGCGGATGGTTCCGCGGCCCAGCCGGGGCTGAAGGAGAGAAGGCCGGGGACATCGCGGGGAGGTAAGTTAAAATGTATATTTAGATGTTTATTTGTGTATTTTTGTTTATTGTTTATATATTGTATTAATGTATTCATGTATTGTGTTTTTTTTTTTAACAGGGCCGCGCCGGAAGAGCTAACAGTGACGGGACATGCTGTAAAGGTGAGTTGAATATTTAGAATGTATAGAATGTTTATTTATTGGATGTTAATGTTTTGTACTAATTTTTTTTTTTGTTTGACCCATAGGTTAGTGATCTGAAGCAACATCTTAAAGGTAAGTGGTCTTAATTTATTGATTGTAGCTTAGAATTAGGGTCTGTGTAGTTAGGACTGTAATTATTTTATCTTATTTTAGAATAAGGGTCTGTGTATGTAGTTAGGACTGTAATTATTTTATTTTATTTTAGAATTAGGGTCTGTGTATGTAGTTAGGATTTTTTGTATATTAGATAGATAGGGGGATGTATTTGATATAGTTAGGATTTATTTTAAATTAAATAGATTGTATGTTAGATAGATAGGGGGTATTTGATTTGGACTATATGTAATATATTATATGTAATATATTATATTTAATATATTATATGTAATATATTATATGTAATGTATGTAATGTCATGTATTGTATGTAATGTATTATATTTATTAATATATTATATGTAATATATTATATGTAAATATATTATATTGTAATATATTATATTTAATATATTATATGTAATATATTATATGTATAGTATTATATGTAATTATTATATGTAATATATTATATTTAATATATTATATGTAATATTTATATGTAATATATTAATTTAATATATTACATATAATATATTACATATAATATATTACATATAATATATTACATATAATATATTATATGTAATATATTATATGTAATATATTATATGTAATGTATGTAATGTCATGTATTGTATGTAATGTATGTAATGTATTATATGTATGTATTGTATTGTGTTTATCTGTCTTTCCTTTTCAGGTGGTGTAATTTTTTTATTTTCTGTAGTGGGGGGTGGGGTTGTAATTGTATTTTTTGGTTTTCAGTAGTGGGGGGTGGGGTTGTAATTTGTTTTTTTTTCTGTACTGTAGGTTTTTTTGTTTTTTTGTACTGTAGGTTTTTTGTTTCTGTACTGTAGGTTTTTTGTTTTTTGTAATTAGAGTGTTGGGGAGGTTTATTAGGGGGTAGGTAGTGTAGGTAGGTAGTGTAAGTGTTAATAGATTAGTGTAGAGGGGGGTTAGTTTAGATTAAATGGTTAATTGGGGGTTATAGTGTAGTGTTTGTAGTTAGTGTCATGATGGTCCTTGAGGACCATCATGGCACTTATGTGGTTAATGTTGGGTTGTAACAGGCCCATAATGGTAATAATATACCCTTATGGGACTGATGGGGTTAAATAGAGCCTTATGGTGGTCTGTATTGACCATCATGAGTTAATGGGTTAATTTAGGCCTTATGGTGGTCTGTATTGACCATCATGAGTTAATGGGTTAATTTAGGCCTTATGGTGGTCTGTATTGACCATCATGAGTTAATGGGTTAATTTAGGCCTTATGGTGGTCTGTATTGACCATCATGAGTTAATGGGGTTAATTTTGGCCTTATGGTGGTCTGTATTGACCATCATGAGTTAATGGGTTAATTTAGGCCTTATGGTGGTCTGTATTGACCATCATGAGTTAATGGGGTAATTTAGGCCTTATGGTGGTCTGTATTGACCATCATGAGTTAATGGGGTAATTATAGTTGCCTGGGGTTAATATTTTTAGTGTGAGTCCTTTCAGGACCTTTACGGTCCTTTGAGGACCCGCGAGGCGGGAAATTTAAAATTGAATTGCAGCAGGGTCACGATCGGTGCCGATAGGGTCCCCCCACTGCAGGGGGTTTATGTGGGGACACTTTGGGGGTCCCGATGGGGACCCCCAGCATAGAGGGGGGTTAATTTTAAGTGCCGCGGCCGGGATTGGGTAATAGTGTTCCGCGGCCCCTTTAAGGAGCCGCGGCGGGGAATTTAAAAGTTTTAAATGCAGCGGGGGGCCTGATCTATGCAGATCGGGGACCCCCGCTACAAGAGGTTAATGTGGGGGTGCTGCAGGGGTCCTGATAGAGACCCCTGCAGCATGGGGATGTGTATAGGGTGCAGGGGGGAGCCTCACACTGCTGTCTCGGGGCTGTTCCGAGGCAGCACGTAGAGGCTTTCGGATCCCTTGCGTGGACTGTTTGTCCACGTAGGGATTCTTACGATATGCGAGACTCGTGCATAGATTTAAGGCTACGTAGCTCTCTCGGAGCCTATTCTCTGCCATTTTCTCGCAGTCATATCGTAAAGCAGGCTGCGAGAGATTCGGTTCTCGCAAACAGCAGGAAAACTGCCTTTTGCGAGCACCGAGAGAACTACGAGGGAGAATTTAATAGGGCCCTTAGTAAGTCTAATTCAAAACAGATGGAAAAATCAGAAAACAAAATTTTGAAGCTTCATTGATTGTTGTGCATCATATTGGGCAGTTAAAATCAGGTAGAAAACATGTAAATAAGTTTTGTTTGAAGTTTTTTCCATTGCTTTAAAATGTATTTTAAGATGCTGTCATGTTAGATTTTATAGCACTCATGCTCTGTATTTAACCAGAGTTTAAAAAGGAGTTGGCTACATCACACAATTCATTCAGTTTATAGGCACATTCTCTGTACATCATCCATAAATGACAAGCTCCCTCTAAATGTTCATATTTGACATTACTTCAATAACAATTTCCACATTTTTCCCTTTGAGGTTAGAGTATTTAAAGAACCCAAAGGAATATGCAGGAATTGTTTTATTGCAAAAAACACAGTGAATTGCCATTGAGGGTGCTTGTGATTTTAAGTCCTTGCAGAATCTGCCAAGTGTAGGACGCTCTATACAGCCACTAGCAACCAATGTTTCAACACTAACTCAATTATATAAAACCTCTTATAAAATAGTAAAATATATATCAATATGGGCACTACAAAAATGTTATGTTCCACATTGGCTTAATATTTTCAAAAATAACTTTTCATAAAAAAGAAGGCATAGTATAAAATGTAGAAAAATAATAAATATTTTTCAGAAGCAAATATCAATGTAATATAATCTCAGTATATTTCAACCATCTGAAGTTATATGCATGAAACTATGTTATTAAATATGTTCCTTTAAATGTAGTGATGTACAATTATATGTGTGTACAGAGGGAGTAACGGGGTGTTAGATTTGCAGCCACATTAAATGCCAAGCCCGCAGAGGAGTTACAGAGCGATAAAATTAGATAAGCCCGCAATCATTTGGGGCAACCATCAAAACTTCTTACTAATAATAACAAAGTTATCAACAAAGGTGTAATTTCATTTAATGTGCATTAAATATTATAATATACATATGTATATATTAAAAATGCAATAGTTTTAATGTTGTCACAAAAGGTTAATATAAACATTTTTTGTAAAATACATGATGTACAGTATTTAAATTGCGTGTATATGAAAACTGTTTTTATTATATCTAAAAGTTTATTCTTCACTCTTGAAAATGCTTAAAGAATTTAAATTGCAACTTCCTTTTTAAAGGTCAGTATGTCATTTTAAAATTATGCCTTTATTGTTTATTGCAAAAATGGATCACGGTTTTCTGAAGTGCCTATCATACTGTAAAATTGTATGCTGACAACTGGAAATCGTGTCTGCCTATTTAAATGCACATTGAAATGCTAGATTTTAAATATTTAACATACATAAGTGCTCATTAATCAGCTATGACAATCATTGTTAAAACAATCAATAATAGGAAATAGACAATAATTCAAATAATATTGATAGATTCATGAATCTGCAACATTCCTTTATGGAATCAGAAAACTAAACATTTAAAAATCAATACATCACCATTCCATAAATAGGAATAGTACATTGTGTGGTTCCTAAATTGACAGTTATATTTCTATTAAAAGTTTAATAAAAATGTCTGTATTTTTAATCCATATAGAACTATTATTTGAATAGCAGAAAGGATAATTACATCTACATTAGTAGAATTGAACAGAAACACTCAGAACTCCAAATTTAATATTCTCAAATGCTAATCACTTGGGAGATTGTAATTGCTATATTTGCATTAGACAACAGAATATTTCGCTACTGGCTGAAAATAAAAGCAGAAAATAGACTATGGGATATTTTAGACTCTCATATGTTTCCTAGGTGTAAAACTAGTGTCAATTTTTATGTGTGTTAAGTATGATAAAAAATAAAATAAGAAAAGCAAAATATCAAAATTCATGATTGATAAAGGGGATAAAGCTCAATACTAAATAGAAACTTTATCACACTTTTTCTC
Source organism: Discoglossus pictus (assembly GCA_027410445.1). Lineage (NCBI taxonomy): Eukaryota > Metazoa > Chordata > Amphibia > Anura > Alytidae > Discoglossus > Discoglossus pictus. Next base: position 342,249,033 of record CM050164.1, on the reverse strand, counting down.
AACAAGCTATGTAAACAAAGATGAGATTTGTTGCCTTACGTCAAAGTATGTTCTAAAGTATGATAACTGTGTGTGCTGTTTTGCATCGGCACAAGAGACCAGTTGTGTTGTTGTTTTAATATACAGAGACTTGTGGTGCCTGCTGTTTTGGGGCATAGTCTGTGAGTTAAATATATAAAGAAACTTCAGCAAACACAGGTAAGTTAAGCATGTCTGGGATATGAATAAGTATTTCCTGAGGATTAATAAAGCCAAGCTATTAGGTCTGTAAAAGGGACAGACAAAATGGGCCTTTTTGGTATCCCATCTGCCATTAAATCTATGTTTCTGTGTTTCATATTGCTTTCCAATGTGTTGCAAGTTCACTTCTTGCAAACCAAAATAAATGATTCCACCTTAAAGAAAGGGGTACTTCACAATAAGTGCAGTCAGAAGCTAGCTATTAAATAAAGTTGTTACAGCAACTCCAGTAGATAACTTTAAAAAAGGATTGAATGTAACACACTGTCAGACCAATGCCTGGTTGTCAAGGCAGGAATTATGGGAGGGGCTGGATCTCCCTCTCACTCCTTAAATTCTTCCTACCTCACTCTTCCCAACTCTCGGCTGTGCGGTTCCTGTTATTGTCTCCCGTTGGTGTCTCCCTCATTCCTGCGTCTTCCTCTTGTTAAGCCCTGTCGTTGTGTTTTACAGCCATCTCTTTGACATGCTTCCCATCTGCCCTCATTCCCACTATTTCTAGCGTTCCATACTAGGCCTTCCTTTTACTTTCCTTCTCCTTTCCTTCTCCTCCCTGGTTCGCTCACCGGTTGCTTTCTTGTCCTGCATGCCTGGTCCACTCCCTGTTATGCCGACCTCCTCTCTTATACTTCACTTGCCCTCCCCCAGTGTTCTGTGTGCAGCCTATCCTTCTAGTTTCCCCCTTCCTCCTCTCTATGCCGCTACCTTAGCTCACTCCAAGCTCTCTCTGCTGCCCGCTTGCTTCCCTATGCCTACTGTGATGCTTCTCCACCTTTCCATCCTGCGTGTCCCTAATTCATAGGAAAACATGGCACATGTATTTTCTCCCTTGTTATGTGTGATCCCTCTGATGCTTGTATATAATACACTGAATACATACTTATGCTTCTCTATATGAATAGATTATTCAAATATTTTGCTCAGAGTTTAGAGGCACTTCCACATTCACTACTTCTCTATCCAACTTTACTATTTATTATGACTCACCCACATTACTTAGCATTAATAACATATATAGTACCCCACACATCACTTTAAGTTTGTGCTTTGCTTCAAGAGAAAAAGTTTTGTTTAATTTATAAACCTTTTCTGAGTTAATATACCAGCTCCATACAACCCTACAAACACGCAACAACTCATGTTGTAAAGTGCCGTTAGCTTCCCCTCCCGCACATGCTGGTCCCACAAAGACATAAGCCACTCAAGTCTGGTTATACTAGGCTCCTGTGTTTGTATTCTGTATACTATGGTTAGGAATGAGTCTGAAGCTTGACACAGACCATGACCAGTGACGGTTAACTGTGCACAGCTATTGCTCACTAACCCTCCAGTATACTCTCCTTCGATCACAAACAGCTCCAACATTTATCATCCAAACCATAGAAAACGGTTAAACTTGTTTAGCAATTCTCAGCTAGTTCATCTGCCGCCAATTGCTAGCTTAGATCCTCACTGTCTATTACTGCTTGCCGTCTTCCACACCCTTAGGGGCTCACTCGCAGCCATTATACTCATCCATTAAACTAGTGTTTATGATAAGCTGGTTTTAACCACCATAGTATGCACATATTTCCCCAACTTAATTTGCCCTGGATCACACTTATAATTCATGCCGTTTATATGCTTTGACTGACATGCATTTCATGACTGATCTCTTACATGTAGTTACATATCAAATACCACTGGTAGCTCCCACATTATATACCTGCTAAAAGACCTAATATGGCACATACAAGTTATATCCATCTGATGTCCTGAAAATCTTACAACTGTATCAATCTTATTTCGAGAATGTCCCAAACTATTTGCCAATTTAATCCCCTTTCTGGCACTTATACCTAATACCCATTCCCTACTGCAGATGACAACATTTCCTTGTAATGCTTCACATAGTACTCTAATTAAAAACCCATCTCCTACTCTGCATAACTTGGAAATCAGATGCTCTAAGCAGCCCATCTTCTGCTCTGGATGAAATTCATTACATACCCAATTCACTTCTTGCAAGGCATTCACATTAAATATACACTGCCTGTTCTAGACAACTCATAATACCTTCCCATCTGATGTCTTAGATGCTGCCAGCGATGCCCCTGGTTCTCTGCTCCAGTTGAACCTCATAGGAGTACATCCTGAAGAAGTGCTCTCTGTGAACCCTTGCGCCTGTCTGTAGCTCCTTGTGCCAGTCCGCATGCCCTGTGCTTTCACAGCCAATCCGCAATCCTGCTCTCTTGTGTGGCCAGTCCTTTTATGTCCTCTGGTCTGTTCTTTTTCCGGCATTAGCTACTTATCCATGATCCCTGATGCAGCTTCCCAGTTAAGTCACTGAAGTTTACTAATTGGAGTGTATGAACCATGCCATACCATCACTTACCCCTTTGCATGCTAAGCCATACCTTAATGAACAACTTGCATACTGAGTCATTCCATACCATAATGTACCCCCTACCATACCATTGTGTACCCTTCGCAAACTGAACCATAACCTGATGTTCCCCTTGCATGCTGAGCCATGGCATACTATTTCATACTCTTTCCATGCCGAGCCATGCCTTACTAGAATGTCCCCTTGCTTGCTGAGATATGCCATACCATAACCCATTCCCTTGTATGCTGTGTCATTTCATACCATAATGTATCCATGGATGCCAACTCCTGCCATACCGTTACGTACCCCTCGCATGCCATACCGTAAGGTATCCCTTGCTTACCAAGCCATATCATACCATAACGTATCCTTTGTATGCCAAGCCATGCCACACTATAACGTACCCCTGGTATGCAGAGCAATGCCATTTCATGATGTACCCCATGCATGCTAAACTTATTCTTTGCACACTAATTCATGTCATACCTTATAGTTCCCCTTGCATGCCAAGTAAGTCACACATAAAACTTGCATTCCAATTATTTCTCGCTATACCATATCCCAGTACCAAGTCCGATCACAAACTACCATACTCCTAGTATACTCATATAGTACTCGTTCCCTATTCCATGCATTATTTATTTTAATTTTTTTCCAGACAAAAGAATACAAGTACAAAAACAAGACGTAGATACAAAGTACAGAACAGACAAACAATCACGATTCATGACACTCTTCTGATAATACTCTCTCTTCCCCCCTTTCCCCTCGTATTTTCCTCTTAACGGGGGTAACTAATACCTCCAAACCAGATTTAAACAATATATACATATATATACAGAAAAAAAAATATTACATCTGTATCCCCTATATTACAACTTAACTTCTTTAGACCCAGGGCTGTGAGTTCTGTTAGATACTTTGACAGATCTTAACACCTCTCTAATATTTACATCTATATCAATGGCTTTTCGCCATCCCCCCACCCAAAGTTAATTCCAACATTATGTGAGAGAGTTTTTCGCTAACCATTCTATATAGGGACCGAGGTCTACCCTCTCTTTTAGAGAAAGGTCTATTATTTTTTATCACTTCTCTTTCTTAACTATTTGCCTTCCCGCACTTTTCCCTATATTTGTGTTTTCAGTAAAGACTTCTGTATATATAGTAACAAAACTTTTCTTTTTTCTCTTTCCCTCTCTTCTTTCTTTTTTTTTTTTTTCTCTTTTTTTTCTTCCTATAAATTCAAGGTATGCCCCCGTTTAACCTCCTTATATCTACAGAATATTTGACTAATATCAAAAGGAAATAAGAGAAAAAAAGGAAAGAAAAAGAAACACTTAAACCATTCACACTGTACCAGACCGATGAGCTACCAATAGGTTGTTGCTGGAGGGATAAGAGTTTGGGTTCCTAATCTACCTATTATATGATTTATAGTCTTTTTCCTTGACTACTCCCTTTTTTCCTTCTCCCCTTCTACCTCTTTTATAATTGCTAAATTATGATCCTGTCCTGTTTGTCTATACTCCAATAGAACTTGCAAATTTATACCACTTCTGCCAAGGGAAACGGGTACCTGTTTCCATCAGCCAATTCTTGTCTATGGGATCAATAATCTCTCTATTTTCTCGTATTGCTGCCACCAGCTGTATTCTTGATGGAACATGGGTATTTTTCCAAGATTGTACTATCAAACTTTTGGCTACTAACAGAATATGACATATCAAGATACCATCTGAGCCACGGAATTCCTCCAAATTCCTATGGAACAGTACCAATGAAGGTGAGCACCTTATTTCTTGAGCTAATATTTCTTCTATTAATTGACACAAATCTATCCAAAACCTGGTTATTTTAGGGCACTCCCCCACATATGAAACGATGTTCCCAACTGATTACAGCCTCTCCAGCAGGTACTTTGATTTTTTGGGTCTATTTTATTCATACGTTCAGGAGAGAGTACCTATTATTCGAACGCTTAAAAAACATTTCTATATACCTTGGCAGACCTGCTGCTTTTTTTACCGTTCTTAAGTTTTGGTACCATACCATCGCTTCAAAGGTTTCTCCCATAGTTGATTCCCAGTACCTCAAACCTGAACTTTTCCTAAGTGAGCAGTTCTTATTTATAATTTTATTACATTTCGAAATAGTTCGTAAATGATCTCTTTTTATCACTAGATCTTCCATTTTAGTTGTTTTTAAATGTTGTGAGATCCTGTAACCGCAGGCTACTAGTCTTTTTTTAATACACTCATATTCTAGCCAAGTCAATTTTATATCTCCGAATTTCCTACTCATCCTTTGTAGGTCTATAAGTTGTCCATCTTCGAAACAGTTTTGCTGTGGGTGTGTCACCCTTGATTTTCAGAGATGTAATTATTGTGTTAGAGCCCCCACAGTTCCAGTGTATCAATTGGGGCAGCCAGTGAGGGAAGATTAATTAGCTGCATGGATATTCTATTTCTATACCAAAATTTGGTTAAGGGAACGCCAAATTCTTCGGGAGATCTCTAATCACCTGTCTCGTTCAAGCTAGGTAGCCACAACACGCAATGGATCTTAATATTTCTTAATAAGGCCTCCTCAATTTCCATCCATCTAGGTTGTTCCTTTACTAAATTCCAGCTAATAAGATGTGCTATACAAATTTGTTGGTAAATATCTAATATACAGGGGGAATTTAACCCACCTTTCTCGACCTTTTGATTTGCTATTATTTTTCCCACCCGGGGTTTCTTCCCACCATAGATAAACTTTTCTAACTGCACTTGTATTTTTTTGACGTAGTTATATGCCAGCGCTCCCGGAATACATCTCAGACAGTAAGTGATTTTTGGGATGATATTCATATTGATAGCTGCAATTTTAGCTAACCATGATAAATTTAGTTGTTTCCAATTGGTCAAGGTAATGTTTATTTTACTCATGGTTTCATCTAAATTAGCTTTAATCAATTTACCCAATTGGAATGAGAATTTGATTCCTAGGTGGGTGATACTATTTGAATGCCAGTTACACTGTAGCATATGCTCTAGAGCATCCCTATCTTCTATCTTTAATCCTCTTTTCAAAGCCACGGACTTAGTTTGATTTATTTTAAAGTAGGAAATTCTACTGACATCCTCCAGAATGTCCAAGAACTTTTGACATGATGTCACAGGCTCTGTAAATGTTACTACTATATCGTCCGCGTATGCTAATAGTTTAAACTCATGTTTCCCTATTCTGACTCCACTGATATCCGCCTCTTCCCTTATATGTATTGCCAGCGGTTCCAGAAACAGGATAAATAGGAGCGGGGATAGTGGACAGCCCTGGCGTGTGCCATTGCTTATACTAAAAGATACTGATTCAAAATCAGGATTGACTATGCGCGTCTTTGTTTCCCCATAAAGCGCTTTAACTGCCTTCAGGGCAAAGTCTCCCAACCCGAATTTCACCAGGACGGCCTCTAGAAATACCCAATTGACCCTGTCAAACGCCTTTTCGGCGTCTAATGACAGGGCCAATATGGGCATTTCCCTGGCTTTAGCATGCGCGAGTATATTTAGGAGCCTTCTGGTACTGTCCAAGGCTTGACGCCCTGGAACAAAGCCCGTTTGATCTGTATGTATAAGTTTATGAATGACCATTTTTAGTCTGTTTGCTAAAATTTTTGAGTAGGTCTTCAAATCTATATTTATCAGAGTAATTGGTCGATAATTTTTGCAATCATCTGGGTTTTTATCCTCCTTTAATAAGTTTATTATTTTAGATTCTGACATTTCTCTTGGGATCTCCCCAGATATTTTAATATCATTATATGCATTACATAGGGGTTCATTAATCTCTGGAAGAAGAAGTTGAAAGAAGGCTGCATCAAACCCATTTAACCCTGAGGCTTTGTTTCTCTTGTTACTGTTAATTACCTCACAGACCTCTAACTCTGTAATATTGCTGTTTAGATAGATTCTTTCTGGCCCCGAGACGAATGGTACATTTATCCCATCCAAATTTTTTTATATATCCACTTTAGTGGGGCCTGTAAGTTGTGAGTCCTTTTCCAAATTATATAGCTTCCTATAGAAGTTTAGGAAAACCTCCCCAATTTTATCTGGATGATATTGATATTTTCCTTTCAGGTCAGTTATTCTGGCTGTTCTATTTTGCTCTAGTTTTTTGAGTCTATTCGTCAAAAATGTCCCCGTTTTACTGCCGAACTTCAAGTGATTTTGCCGATAGCGCCACAGTAAATTATCGGCTTGTAATTGCAGTATTGCCCTAATTTCTTTATTTATAATGCATATTTTATCACCTATCTCTTTTATATATTTTCCCCTGTTAGTCTGATGAAGCTTTATTAATTCCATATACAGCAGTTTTAGGGGTTTTTCTCTTAGTTTCCTTCTTTCTGCTGATCTGGCAATTAATATGCCTCTAATGAAGGCTTTGTATGTGCACCATATTGTTTTATGTGAGCCCACAGTTCCTTCATTTATTTTGAAGAATTCCCTAGTTTTTTTTTTTAGTTCTTTCATAAATTCCTTATCTTTTAATAGTGATGTATCCAGTCTCCAATTCCTGTTCTGTTTTTTTTTTACTGTATCATATAAAACCGAAAGGCTCATTGAGTGATCCGACCAGGGGGCCTGTTCTATTTCTATTTTTTTAATCAAACTTATCGTGGCTCTATCGGGGAAAATGTGATCTATTCGAGATGACGAGGAAAATCTATTAGAGTAAATAGTAAATTCACGGTCGCTTGGGTGCATTAGTCTCCATAGATCGAAGTACTCCTTATCCTTCATTATACCTGAGAAATCTGTTGCGATTTTACTTAAATTATTTAATGACGTCAACTTACATTTACCTTGTCTATCAAGCTCCGGGTCCATGACCATGTTAAAGTCACCACAGATCAGGAGGGTCCCATATTCCACTTTTTTTATCTCTGCTGAAATTTTCTTTAGAAAGCTACACTGTTTTTTATTGGGAAGGTACAAATTAGCCAATGTTATTGGTCTACTTTCCACCTCACCCCTCCAGACTATGTATCTCCCCATGGGATTTATTATACTGCCCTGTTCTTTAATATTGAGTCTCCTATTAAAAAAGATCGAGACTCCCTTAGACTTATTTTTAAATGTAGAGTGTATACTTTTGGAAAATATATTATTTGACAGATAGGATTCATTGCCCTTCTTAAGATGTGTCTCTTGTAAGCATAAAATATCTATATTCAGCTTAGTATAGTTGTTAAATGCAATTTTTCTTTTGGAGGGGGAGTTGAGTCCATTTACGTTATGTGACACTATTTTTAATCCCATATAAACCACATAATAAAATCTAGCTGACTACAGCTCCCTTTTCCCTCCCATGCAGCCTTTAAACCTACCGGCAGTTCATTCAGGTCTTGTACCTTACTCACACTCGTTCCATTCATACCTAAACTTAAAATACCAAGGGTGGACCACACCACTCCCACTTGGTAATACAGGGCTAAAGCCTGATATTTGGAAATGATAGATTGGTTTCTACAACCATAGTTGGGAGAGACCCAAGGGCTACCTTTTCCTCCCCTAACAGTCCTCAGACTGGACTGGGAACGAAAAAGAAGAGGTGGTGGGGGAGGGGGAAGTCCCTAGCTTCTCTCCTAATGGAGAGAGAGAACAACCCAGCTACTCTATTGTCAACTCTATCCTCCCCTATAGTTGATATTTTCTTATTCGTTAAGATTGAACTCCCCCCTCCTCCTCACCCCCTCATCCCGCCCCAGTCAGTGTGTAGCAAATTACTGACCGCGACCAACTTTGTCAACATACAACATTTATTCCTTTAATATCATACCCCTTTGTTCTTATAATTTCCCTTATCTACTTCTCAATGTTATATTTCCCACCCAGAAATATCCTTATCAAGGATCTATAGGGGTTCAAGTCTCACCCAATTTTATCCTAATTTAGGGTATTTCTCTGATGTCCTGGCAATATAGCATATTTCGTAAACCTTTTATATGTTATCTTATTTTCAGCACTTCTTACAGGGTCCACCCGCTATCCGGCAGGGTATAGGCTCACATATTTTAAGTTTATTCACCCTTACTCATAATCTCAGTTTATTCAAGTGATATCAATCTGATTCCTTTTACATTTATCTCTAAGCCCAGTGAGTATTTCTAAATTCAACTATATGTATCTATGTAGCTCAACTATCCATTATACTAAGTGATTATAACAAGTATTATAAGGGGCATTTTAGCCCATTCAGTTTCAGCTAGTAGTTCCACACCGTGCTCGTGTTTTACAAAGAAATAGTCATTTTTTGACAATGGCCTACCCCATTGATATATTTACCATACCTAACTGCCATAGCTACTGCTTCCTTTTATTTAGTGAAAAATTATAATCCTACTCTATATTAGTGCTTTTTGGGTTACTCCCAAATGCTTCTAGACTTTGTGGCTTTCTATGTTACTGAGGCATAACTTTCTATCAATTTGAATATATCTTAAATCACCACTTCTTAATTAAATAACTTCCTTATATACCTCAGTTTAGACGTGTAAATTAACATATACCATTTTAAACTACTCAGGTTATATATTTCTTAACATATATTATATATTACTTGATATCCAAACCGTTTGATTAAGAGTTTCCTTCTACAGGGGAAAAATTTGCTCTTTAGCATTATAGATCAAGACATTTTCTTTCTCTTTTGGTATTTTTGCCAAAGTTCTTTAGTGGCTGACAACTGCGGCCTATTGCTCTCCTTGCTAACAGGTGTAATTTCAATACCCCATTTCTTCAATAGTGCTTTTCCCTCAGATGGCGCATGCACTCTATGCCACAGTAGGTCTTTCTGTATCGCCAGGCCCATTGGTGTAGTCCATTTGTATTTAATTTCTCTTTGTCTTAGAGTGGCCGTAAAGGCTCCATATTCTCTTCTATTGGCTAATGTCTGTGCAGACAGGTCCATAAATATTTTAATATTTTGGTATGGAGCCTCGAAATTTCTTTTTTCGTACACTATACGCTGTATGGCCTCTTTGTAAGAGATATAATGGACTCTCATTATTACGTCTCTAGGGACTGTTTTATCCAGGTGCTTTGCCAATGGTAATCTATGTATAGCATCTATTAAAATTTCTTCTTTAGGGCTATTGGGTAACAGAGAGCTTAATAATGTCTCCATATATGGTTTGAGGTCTGCATCTTTTTGGTTTTCTTCTATGCCCCTAATCCGGAGGTTATTTTTTCTGCTACGGTCTTCTAGTTGGGCAACTTTTCCTGTCAGAGTTCTGATTTTACCTTCCAGCTCCATATTATAATTCAACATGGTTTCATTATCTTTAACTAACTTTTCACATGTATTTTTCAGACTGTCCACTCTTTGTGAGACTTCCGCTGTAGCTTTAGAGTTATTTGCAATTTTGTTTGTTAAATCCATAGTTAGTTTAATCTGGAAGTCTTGTAAAATGTCTGTTAATTTAGAGCAGGTTAAGGCCTCTCCCTCATCCAAAGACAAGCAACTTAAATTTATCGATTGTATATTTTTTTCTGGGGATCTGTTTTCAGATGTATTTGGACTCAGATCGTCCTCCGGGTACTTGAAGTTAATATTTCTTCCCAGACATAAACATACTCGGAGTTTTAGTTGTATTATTGCTCTTTTTTTCTTTTGTTTCATTTTTGAGGGCATCTTAACACCTTTTTCCTCTTCAGTAATTAGGAACGCAGTTTTTCCCAGAAGGGGTGTTTGATGTTCCAATATATACTCGGATAGTTCCCAATACTGCTTTCCTAATGCAGTGGCTTTGTTCCTGCCTTTTTATGTGAGGGGGGGGGGGAGTGGGACCCTCCCTGTCTTGTCAGTCCAGATGGTATCTTTTGTTATAGCTGAATGGAGGGGCAACTCTGGGAGAGATATAACCATTCAGCAATGCCCTCCAATACACTCCAATACCCCCCTCACTCACAAAGTGGTTCTGTCCAAAAGACCAGAAAAAAAATATATAACTCAATTTCATTAATCTCCAGGTTTACTAGGGCATATGTACAGTTCTCTATTTATTATACAGGGCAGGAACTTCTCCTCCTACCCCCTTAAGCTTGTAACTGTAATAATGTAAATGTCTTTGAGGTGCTCACCTTTTTAGCTGCTGCCGTGCGCGTCCCGGTACTGTAATAGCCTGTATCAGCCTAATATCCCCCGTCTCGCTCGTGTGTGCCTTGCTGCTTCACTTTAAAAACCTCCATCATACTGCAGGGCTTTACCATGCTTCCCCATGCTTCAGGGGCCTCTCTGTCCCACACACCACAACAGCTCAGGCTCTATGTACCTCACTTGCTTCTCGTGCCTTTGGAGCTATGTGCCTCACTTGCTTCTCATGCCTTTGGAGCAACGCAGCAATTAGCCTGCTCCCCTGCTAGGCACAGCGATTGATCTGCTCCCTAGCTGGAGCTCCAGACCCTCCACGTCTCCAGCCCAGGTCGTGGGCATCTCTACGGGTCCCTCGTATGCACCAGCTGCACGCCCAGGCTGAGGCAATCACAGTCTGTGACTCAATCCTGTTTTCATATATCGGCTGCACTTTGCGGACTTACTGCAGGACTTTTCTGTGAGCTTGGGAGACAACACCCATATATTCCATTTAAGTATTTACAATCGAGGGGGTAGGGGAATCGCTTAACTTTAATGTTGTCCAATCTCGGCCGTGGTCTGCTAGCGCTGTTTCAGCATAGCCTCTCCGGTCTCTCCCAGCTGCTCAGCTCCACTGATTCACATCAGATCTGGAGCATGCATCACTTCCTGTAACGCCCCCCTATTCCATGCATTTCTAATCATATATCATACAACACGCTCCCAACATACCTGGTATGCAAAGCATTTCAGGGTTTCACATTTTAATTACCACCATACCTACAACTTTTGAACTTTTTGTCCTCTAATCAGGTTAGGACAGCATAGCTACATATGCCACACCTCAAGCTACCATCACTAGAGACAAAGCCCCGACAACAAATGCCTGTTTTTTTAAACAGGAATTGTGCAAGGAGCTGGAGCTCCCTCTCACTCCTTAAGTTCCTCATACCTCACTCTTCCCCATGCTCACGCCAATCAACCCATCCACCTCTCCCTTTTCTCTAGCTTTATTTTACTCTCCCTAGCCCTCCAATCAGGCTAGGATGACGTAGCTAAATATGCCACACCTCAAGCTATCATCACTAGAGAGAAAGTTCTGACGACAATAAAAGTTATACCAAAGATTTCAAACAATTTGCAGATTTTATGTCAGAAAAGGGTTTTAATTGAGTAATCTTAAAAATTGCTAAACTTTATGCATATTTTGTACCTAGAGCTGAATGAATGACTTCTAACTTTGCATTTGTTGGTGAATGCTATATTCACTTTGAGCAACAGAAGTGTACACTAGTAACTACAAATTCAGCTTTTGTTTCAGATTAGCATTATCTCACAGTTGGACCCTTGTTTACAACTAGCTAGAATGAGCATGATGATGGAAAAAACCTTATCAGCCTTATTAAATTGTGATTCGGTAAACACACAGCATATTTTGTTACAGAAGTTTTTAGTTAGTGAACTTCTATCAAAAAGCAAGGTCTTCACTAACTAAAAACTTCTGTAAATAAAATATGCTGTGTGCTTAAATAGAGCCCTTTTAAATGTACCGAATCGCAATTTAATAAGTCTGTATATGTTTAGTTTTTTTAATAAGGCTGATGATGTCTTGAATAACTTTCTTTCCTCTAAATCCTTAAGTGAGCTTATTTGAAACAGGACCCAAAGGGAATGTGTCTCTCATAGTTACAATTTATTCTAGATGCTCCTACAATGTTTAGTTATAATTTTTATATTTACATGTCAATTTCCTTACTGGAACATTAGGACAGTCCACTAATGCTGTTTTATGGCTTATAGAATACACGCTGATTAATGTCAGTGTCAGTTTTTAATGGAGAGGTTAAGCAACATTTTACAATAATTCACGCTGCATTTGGATACAATGGAAAATATATTTAAACACTCATACAAATCTCTTTGACCTTTTAGCTAGATTGAGTTAGGGGTTAATTCCAATTTATTCACATGTTTATTGCGAAGTAATTGTGAACATTTTACAATAAATTTAGTTTGAAGCATTGTCAGAAGAGGAAGGTTTGGGTGTGATACTCACTTAATGATTTTAGCTTCCAGGAAAATTATAGGCTTAGCATAGTCATTATAGGCTTGATACAAGAGTAATGGATATAGGGGGCTCAATCAGAGAATAATTATACCTCTCAAAATTACCAAAAGTCAAAAGCAAGTGAAAAAAAAGCAATAGTGCAAAGTACAGTTATACAATTTTAGTTATATAGAAGATTACACCAAGAGAGTGTATAGTGCAATCCAGGTGGTCGGTCCCCAGCTTAAAAATTAGTTTTTTTATGTTCTGTTTGTTTGAATTAAAAGCAAGATCACAAAAGTTTCTGCACCTTATTATTACAGTACAGGGGTATTATTATAATTTTTACACTTTATTATTATTACATCATATGAACCATTATAGTATTGTTATTATTATTATTATTATTATTATTATTATTATTATTACAAGCAACTTGCCCCCCAATAAAAGGTGAATCCTGGCATTGCTGTTTGCCACACAATGGGAGCCTATCCCCCTTTACTGGCATTGCGAGTCTCCCCTCTGTCTACTTCCTCCCTTGTGTTTCATTTACCCCCTCCTCTCCCCCCCTGTGTCTTCCCCCCCCTGTGTTTTTACCCCTTCCCCCCTGTGTCTTTCCCCCCTGCCCCCGTGTCTTCTCCCCCTCCTCTCACTTCCCTGTGTCTCTACACACTCACTCTTTGTGTCTCTACCCCTCCTCTCCCATATGTGTCTACCCTCTCCTCTCCTACCCCTGTGTCTCCCCCCTCCTCTCACTCCTTTGTGTCTCTCCCCCCTCCTCTCACTCCTTTGCATCTCTCCCCCCTCCTCTCACTCCCCTGTGTCTCTCCCCCCTCCTCTCACTCCCCTGGGTCTCTCCCCCCATCCTCTAACTCTCCTGTGTCTCTTCCCCCTCCTCTCACTCCCCTGTGTCTCTTCCCCCCTCCTCTCACTCCCCTGTGTCTCTTCCCTCCCTCCTCTCACTCCCCTGTGTCTCTCCCCCTTCCTCTGTGTTTCTCCCCCTCTGTGTCTCTCCCCCCTCTAATTACCCTGTATCTTTCCCCTCCTCCTCTGTTGTCTCTTCCCCCCTTCCCTCTGTGTCTACCCCCATCCTCTCCCACCGCTGTGTCTCTTCCCCCTTCGTTTCCCTTCCCTGTGTCTCTCACCGCTCACTCCTTTGTGTCTCTTCCCCCCTCCTCTCACCTCCTTCCCTGCGTGTCTCCCCTCATGCACCTGCTCAGTCCTCCGCCACGCAATGCTCCTGCGCGGGCCGCCGTGCCATGTGCATGTGCAGGCCGCCGCACAATGCACCTGTGCGGGCCGCCGGTGCGCAATGCACATGCGCGGCTTACACCGCGCTATGAGCATGCGCGGCCAGTAGTGCAATGCAAATGCTCTGCTTATGCTGCGATATGCGCATGCTCGGGACAGTGCGCTATGACCATGCGCGGCCCAATGCGCAATGCGCGGTTGTCAAACTGCAATTTGTCGTAAGCGTGACGACGAATTGCAGTTTGACAACTATTATATGTGCTTATTATTATCATTATTCAGGGATCTGACTTACATATAAATCCGACTTAAAATTGGGGTTTCTCAGGTTGTTTCTATAGTTTGTATATTATATGTTTTACTAATAATAAATTGCACAAGTTATATATCTATTTTATTTTTTAAATCTTTCTTATTAAAGATGAATTCTCTCTCTCTTTCTTATATATATCGCATATATAGTTCTCAGCAGCGTAGGCTTGCCAAAACCAGTTGGTAACGCTACATTAAAATTGCGGGCTCGAAGGCACTCCTTGCGCTGGTGGAGATGAGCGCCATAGGCGTTCTTCCCTACGACCCCGTACAACTTAGGCAGGGAGCACGGAAGGCGCTCATTGCTATGGTGGAGATGAGCGCCATAGGCGCTCATCCCTATGACCCCGTACGACTTATGCATCATCCGTACGACCCGCAGGACTAAACATGAACACAAACCTCAATTATACACTTTACAATGCCAGCCCCATAGGACTTTGAAAAAATTGCATTCAAACATTCATCCCTACGAACCCGCACCACATATACATAATCCCTACCACCCGCCACACTACAGATGAACACAAAGCTCCATTTTACAATTTCCACTCCAAGACCCGTAGGTGTTTAAAAAAATTTGCATTAAAAAAATACGACCCGTAACACTTTGCCAAAATACGGACCCCACACAAAGTCCAGACTTCGCTACAAATATGGAACATGCAAAAATACACATTTACCGGACCAACCGCAGCACGACAAAAACACAAAAAAATACACAAATATCACACAAATTCACTTACGAACTCGCACAGGGGCACAATCAGGATGTCTATAAGTGAGGATGCAAGTTCATTACACCCATAATTTGAACGAATGAAAATCGCCTAAGTGAGAAAAAAAATGGCTGCCGAAAAAAACAAAAAACGAGGCCCATGTAAAAATTAACAACGAAGTTCAAAAACTGCAAATTACACAAAAAAGGTAAGCTATAATTCATTGGTAATAATAAAAAAATATATATATCATATAATATTGAAAAAAATAACATTATTCATGGACAGAAAAAAATTAAAATATATTATTTATCTATAGTAAGATGGAAAACATATATAACTGATTAAAATTCATAAAGTAATAATTACAAAACACATAGAAGAGAAGATTTCAAACACAGATATATGTTTCTGTGGGCTAAAATGTTGCACATTTACAAAAATAATCTATGCTCTTACCAAAAATAATTCCATTTCGTATTTGCACTGCGTTTCAACATTTCAATATTTCTATAATTTCCAACAGACTCTCCATCCTGAGTGTCACTGGATAATTTGCAGCACTGCATAGTGTAACACAGCCTGTAAACTCTCCCGAAATTTACAGAAAAAATATTACACCAACAGGTAAAGTACAGCCATGCATTTGCTTTAAAAAAATACTATGCTGTTAGTGAAAAAATACAGGACTTGAACATTTCCATTTATGTTTCTCATTTTCAACAGACACTGCCTCAAGACGGTCGCTGGAACATTGGCAGCAGGGGACCCTCTGTCATTTATACACAAGAAATTCAACACAACAGGTAAAGAATAACAAGTCCAAAAAAGACAAATAATCTATCCTGTTTGGTGTGCGCCAGTGTCAAAACATACTGCAATATAACTAACCCTCTAAGCCTATCCCCATAACCTAAACCCCTAATGCCAACAGTGCTGCACACAAAACAGAATAGCACAGCAAATTTTTGTCAAAAAAATTAAATTGAAAGATTTATCCTGTTTTCTGTGCACCAATGTACAAAAGCACTGCAATATAACTAAACCTCAAGAAAAACACCATCACGCAAACAGTGCCACACACCAAACAAGATACCACAACCAATGCTGTTAACACATATGATGTTAGTCAAAAAAGTAAATAAAAAGTTACTTTAACATTTCAATTTCTGTTTCTCATTTTTAACAGACACTGCCTGAACACTGTCGAAGGAACATTGGCAGCATTTATACACAGGAAATTTGACACAACAGGTAAAGTATAACAAGTACAAAAAAAGACAAATAATATATCCTGTTTGGTGTGTACAAATCTCATAACTTACTGCAATCTAACTAACCCTCTAAGCCTATCCACATAACCTAAACCCCTAATGCCAAAAGTGCTACACGAAACAGGATAGCACAGGCAAGGGAATTGTTATATATTGACATTCCATACTATTATGTTTTCTTTAATGGATTATGGCGAAAACTAAAAAGTTGTGGAAATAAAATAATACCAAGAATATACACTGTAAGTCCAAGAGACCTTGAACGTTTCTGCTTACAATTACTACTTCTAAATGTTCCTGATGCACAAAGTTTTGAACATTTAAGAACTGTTAATGACATAGTTTATGAATCATTTCATTTAGCTGCGTGACACAGAAACTTCCTAGCTGATGATACAGAATGGGAAAGATGTCTAGAAGAAGCAGCACTGTGTCAAATGCCACGGCAGATGAGGGAACAATTTGCATTCATTTGTATCTTCTCAAATGCTCCAAATGCATTAGCTTTGTTAGACAAATTTAAAACAAATATGTCTGAAGACTTTTTGCAACGATACAATGAGCCTATTGCACAATTGAAAGCATTAATTAAAATTCAAGAGGTCTTTTTTATCTCATGGATTAAGTTGTGCAAGTTTTAATTTGCCAGATCCAGTTCGCATAGACGACATAAACTTTGAAGACAATGACACTCACCTTCAAAGAGAAAGAACAGAAAAAAGACTTGCAACTTTAAATACATTACAATTGCAAGCATTTAATGCAATCAAAAATGCCCTAGATGATGACATGCTCAAAGAGCTTTATTTCTATGTAGATGGACCTGGTGGATCAGGAAACACTTATCTGTATAATTTATTGATGAGTTTTGTTCGAGCACAAGGTCAAATAGCACTGCCATTTGCAACCACTGGAATTGCTGCACTTTTGTTAGAAGGTGGAAGAACTGTGCGTAGTGGATTTAAACTGTCAGTTTCCATTCTGGAAACATCAGTGTCGGATATTCGAATGACATCATTGCAAGCAAAAAAAATGTAAAAAAGTAAATTAATTATAATAGATGAAACTACAATGATGTCATGCCATGCCCTACAATGTATTGACCGTTTGATACGAAAAGTCATGGATAATGATTTGCCATTTGGTGGAAAGGTAATGTTGTTAGGTGGAAATTTTAGACAAACATTACCTCTCGTTGTACATGGAAATCGAACCGACATTGTCGAAACATGTATAAAGCCAAGTACACTATGGAAACTATTTACCCATCTTCAATTACAACAAAATATTAGATCAGAAGGTGAAAATGAGCTCAATCATTGGCTCATTAACATTGGAGAAGGAAAAACAGAGCGAATTCAAAATTTACCCGATGATACCGTGCAAATTCCAGCTCATATGATTTGCAAACAGGATCTCATATCAGCTATATTCCTAAATACAATAAATAACTAGGACTAAGCAGAACTTGCCAACAAATTAATACTAATATTAAAAAATAAGGATGCATTACTCCTCAATAATGAAATATTAAAAAAAATAAATGCACCACAAAAAAATGATCACAGTGCTGATTCTGTACTTGGTGATGACAAAGAAAGTCAGACAAACTTTTCAACTTAATTCATTAACTCCCTCTGGAATGCCACCCCATATTTTGCCGATAAAGAAAGGTGCAATTGTCATGTTATTGCAAAACATGAACCCCAAAAAAGGCCTATGTAATAGGACCAAATTAATTGTTCAAGAATTAAAGGACCATTTTATACATGCGGAAATTCTAACTGGTACCCATAAAGGAGAGAGAGTTTTCATACCAAGAATAGATTTGGCACCAAGTGAAAGTAGCCTACCTTTTGTACCTCAAAGGAGACAATTTTGCCATGACCATTAATAAATCACAAGGACAAACTTTCAAACCCATCTGTGGGTATCTTTTTAGAAGAACCAGTATTTGCACATGGCCAGCTGTATGTTGCATTCTCAAGATGCAAGAATCCAGAGGCTATTAAAGTTTACATTGAAAACAACCAAAGTCAAGGTAATTTATTAGATGATGGTCGCATCTTTACAAAAAAACATTGTCTACTATGAGGTACTATAACTAAAATTCAAAAAAATACAACAATACAAGTTATGATAAAAAAACAACAAAAAAATTATTTCAGCACAGTGTTTTTATTTTCAAGGATGAACTTTTATATCACACATGCTCATTTTAGAGGACCACTATTTCAATAGGAAACTATAAAATGGCAAAAAACAAAGAGAACAGTGGTTTTACTTCCAGGACAAAATTAGATATCTCTGGGACTCTTTTAAGAGGACCACTATTTCACATAGGAAACTCTATGTGCCATTTTCCAACAATACTTTCATCTCAAGAACAAATCTATACCAAAAAAAAAAAAAATATGTAGAGAACAGTGGTCAGACTCTTTTTAGAGGACCACTATTTCCATAAGAAACTCTATAAAATGGCAAAAACCATAGAGAACAGTGGTTATACCTTGCGGACAAACTTTTATGTCTGGCAGTCTCTTTTTAGAGGACCACTATTTCACATAGGAAACGACAAAATAAGATATTTAAATTTTATGGAAGAGGCCTTTTAGCCTGATTAGCCCCACAAAACACTTTGCTTGCATTTTATAACAATTAAAGATTAAATGTTACTTCATTAAGTTACTGTTTATACTATACTATTTTTGGAAAAAAGTGTGCTAAGTTGTTTCATTGTATATATTTAAGGTTTCATGTTAAGAGGAGGAGGAGCTTTTGTTGTAAAATTTAAATTTATAATTCAATGGAGAATATTAATCCAGGGAGTAATCCAATCGCCAGTTAATGGGGTCAGGAAGGAATAATTTTTTCCCCCGTTGATACAATTGGCTAAGTTTCAATGTTTTTTTTTTACTGTTTGCCTTCCTCAAGATTCAATACCTATTTTGTTTACCAGTTGTTAATCTACAAATTGCATGTTACAAAACATTATGTCATGTTTACAATACTCATTAATACAAGGTTGACCTGTTCTTACATTAACATTTTACTACTCTTAAAAAAGATGATTTACCAGTTCATCACCTACAAGTTACATGTTAAAAAAATAAACATGTTTAATACAATAATTGTACTTCTTTATAGATAAGAAAAAGGTTAAAAGTGTGAACTATATAGTCTCATATTACGTGCAAAACAGAATTCAAAACATACACATTTAATTGCCAACATTTTTTGACAGGGGATCACTTGGAGACTGATATTGGGAGAGTACAGCACCGGACCCATACTCCCCCTCCACAAAGAATGCTAGTACTGTATTGGAGCACAGGTACCTCAAATATCACGAGTGCCTGAGGATTTCATTTCTTAGGGTTAGCTAATTTCTTTGTGAGTATGGTTATGGTGCAATTATAGTGCTAACCCTATTTATGAACATCTGATAGAAGTTTATGAATCTAATGAACATTTGGATTCCTTTGATGTTATTAGCCACTGGCTAGTTCTTAAAAACTAACACATTCACTGGATCCATGGAGAGCTGTTGGACCACTGCAGAGATTATGAATTCGAGATTATAAATCAGAGGAAAGGCACAGAAGTACATTCAATGACACAATTAGAGATTTTGGGACCTACGACATTGCAATACTTTCTTGCCATGGTATCTATGGGTGGCAAGATCTGATGAAATGATGAGAATGTCATCTAGGTATAGATCCACATAATTATACAGTATGCCTGAATATTTTTTTCATGTACCTTTGGAACACACTAAGAGCATTACACAGTCTGAATGGCATCACTAAACAACCCCTCCTCTGGGGAGGCACACTGATGATCAAGCTTGGTAAATAACTTCTGAAGTTATCCATCAGTTCCCAAATGAGAGACAATAGGTACAGTACCGTGAAATTGTTCAGATCTTTGTAATCTATACACAGACTTCGTCTTCCATCCTTTTTGCAGACAAAGTAAAAAAAAACAGACATGATGACCCCACAATTTCTCTCTTTGGGTCTTGACTTTTGTGTTCAAGATCTCAGCAAACACCAAACACAGACAATACCATTGTTTAGTATGTCAGTCAGACTCTTTTAATGACTTCCCGAAAACCCAATGAACTCCAGAGTAAAAGCCTTAACAACAGCAACAAACATTAACATGAATTGGGTGAACAAGTTTTAATACCCTACCTGGATGCACAAACACCAATCAGCTGGATACCTGCACTACCTGAACTAGCATATTCCAATCAGAATAGTCCTATGTCCATGGAGACAGTGATGATGTCACAGAAATGGGCAACCCTGTTGCCTGATCTAAGTGCAAGAAGCTCTAGATAGAGAGGGCAGGAGTGGTTACAAGCTAAGGGCTCCATTCTGTGAGCTACTGATGACCCAATATTACAATAGCAGGGAATCACACAATAACTTGTAACCATTATACATAATACATAAAGGGGGACAATTACACAGGTCTAAGGCCTTGAATTCTATTGGGCATAGCAGTAGGAATTTTAACATTACTCAGTACCAACTTGAAGGTTTTTCATAGGAGTATCTTGTTCCCCAATAACTGTAATAGAATTTATTGAATTGATCCTATTTCAAAAGTAGCATGAATATACGCACCCAGCTGTGCATTTAGTGGTCCTGCCTGGCAGTAAAATTGATCTGATCCAAACTTCAACTTATAGTTACAAATATGTATGGCAGACAGCTAACTTTTACACCACAACTCTATCTGATAGGGTGGAAAAGGGGCTGGTAAAATATATTTTGCTTCCAGCTAGAAAACATTAAACCTATCCTATGTCAGACCATTAAAAAGATTGACAAAATAGCTTATTTTGAGAAACCAACTTACACACTTAAAAACTGTCTATCTGGTTATGAGAAAAAAATAAGGATTCCATAATTATCCTCTCTTTTCACCTCATTTTTATTTAATTAATGGTTATCTTTGACAGTTCAATTGTGTTGAATTATTGAAGTGTGTTAATTATTTTCCTTTTTTAAAAGGCAACAAATTAAAATTAGACTCCTTATATTAATATTTAAACAACATTATTTTCAATAATGTAGTATTTTGGAATTACTAAAGAGTATTTTATATACTTACCTTTGCTGTAATATTTTCTGTTTACAAATCTTTTTTTCATGTGATCATACTCCATCATGGTTTCATTCAATAAAGGATTATAACAAAAAATTGCAACTAGCTATAATATATATAGCATTAATTATGTTTGCTTAAAACTGGCATTGTCATTTTAGTTTAACATAGTTAAAGGTTAAATAACAAGTGAAAGCTTTATTCATTCAAAAATCTATATTTTAGATTTCTATATAAGGGAAAACACTAACAGGCAGTAATTTTCTTTATGTCTTTATGTGTTGCTTTTAGGATGTCTGTTCTTGTTTAGCATATAGAAGGCAATTTGATGTACAGTAAAGGTACCTAGATGGCTCCAAAAACTAATTGCCAATTAAAAAAGAAAAATGTTTGCATAACTCTGTGAATAAGCATAAATATAAACCATTCTGTCTAATTGCTTTATTTATACGTAGATCTGGCATGGAATTTAGACATTTGGATGCAGTATAAAATTATATTATATCTCTATTTTTTATTTATGATGTTATAAATCCAAACAAAGCTCTACATCAGGAATATCAGATAGCAGTTTTTGCTAACACTTTAACATGTTTCTCTGTTTTATTTTGAATCATTAGTTTAAGGGTTTTGTATAAAGACAATTTGGTGGAAAATATACTTGTGCACATATTTACCTGATGTATCTCATTTGCCCTTTAAACTGTGTATATCAGAGGCTTCAATACAGTATTGTCTCAGTTGAGTATTTTGGAAAAACTGTCCATTCTTGTTTTCTCCAACAGCAGAGGTTCTGAAACGGTGGTCTGTAAACCACCATTGGTCTGTAAGCTTCTCTCAGGTGGTGCACAGATCAACTGGGATTCCAAAAAATGATTGGACAGAATTTACAAAGTTTTATCAAAAGTAGTGCTGGAGTTCCTATGTATATGTCATTTTTTTACAAGTGCACAGTGTCCGCCAACAAAACACAGATCAGTGTTATTGTTACACAACAGTCCATGAAGGCCCTCAGCAATATTCAGGTAGTCCACATTATATTTTGGTTCTAATATTAGTTTTTATTTATGCTAGAAATTCTTCCTTTAAAACTCTTGCTCATCTTAATATTAATTAAAATAATTACCTTTTTGTCTATAATGCCTCTTTACACAGTCATGCGACATATATTTACAGTACATTATTTATACCTTAATAAATGAGTAGTTGTGCAATGCCTTGGTTAATTTCATGTTACACTAATTTAATCAAAGTGGCTTTTTTGCTGCTATTATACAACTAGTACTTCTAACAAAGAGCTAGACTGCGGCTTCATATAAAGCTTGGGATCATTAAAGGTCCTCTGAAAATGTTTTAATTATATAGTATTTTATCTATAACTGCTGAACTCAGTTTTGCTCATTGGATATTTCCTTTATTTTCCTAATAGGATGCACATTCAATGTTTATTCAATTCTATTGAAAAGCTGACACCATAAGGTAAAATTAAACAATACAATTATATGCAACTCTCAGAAAAATGACCCTCCCACTCATGCTCCAGTCAGCTATGGGGTAATTTATGAAGCATCTTCACAGTTGAGATGAGGTAAGAAGGATCATGGTCTCCCTTTTTTCCTGTAGGAAATAGTACATAGCAAATCAGTGGATGTATGTGAGTTGCACTTAAGAGGCTTGAGATATCTGGAGGTCCAATATGAAAGTCCTCATTAAATTTCAAATTTGCAACAGTTACAGATCGATTATATCAAACAAGGCCACAACTACAGGGCTAAAGCCCCAAGAGCGTAAACGCGTCCGCAAAGCTGTTATTGGACTTAATACCATAATTACAGAGTGTGACACAGGCCTCAGAGCCAAAAGAAAGCAGGATAGTGGAAAATGATTGACAGAGAGAGATTATAAAGTTGCGTTTCACATACCCATGCGTTGGCTGTGTTGTAGATTCTCACAAAGTAGCACGCAAGTTCCGGGTGATTTTCAAAGCAGGTTCTTACAGTTTTATTCTTTTATATTTCTAATAACGATTTTATGCTTTAACTTTGATTACACATATTTTACTGATTACACATAATACAAATACACATAACACACACAGATACACATATACGTAGCTAGGTCACTAAATACATTGCTGACACTTATACCTCAGCTCAACGACAGTGCAAATCTACATTGGATGCTGCAGGAACATCAAAACAGATTGTTAGCTCTTCAGCACATTTCTTGCTGCATATATTAATTACAAATACGTAAAGTATATTAATTTATGATTTCATTTATTTAGGAATTCATTATCATTAAAACATACATATATACAAAACTTTAAAAAACACCACAACATAATCCATGATATAGGTACCAGGTTCCCCTCAGAGCCCGCATTAGTCCATAATCCCAAAATTTTAGTGGTGATCCCTTCTGGGCATGACAGGCTCCATTTCCAGACCTGTTTGCAACCTAGAGAGTGTGATTTTGAGGATCCAGGCGTGTCCCAAACAAGAACGGTGGAGGAGAATCTATACACCACCATCCACTCAGTTCAGCATGGTCCTGAAGAAAATAGGCCCCACCATTTTCAACCAGTTTTATTCAGGGAGGGATACCCAAGGATTTGGGGATACTGAGGGCTGCTGTTACTGTGATGCACCCCGATTTAGTGCCACACACAGAAGTTTTACCTAAAACCATAGAGGTTATGGTGGCTGAGGACCAAATGTTTCCCATCCCAGTTGCCCACTTACGGTGGGATTGGGGCACTTGGAGAAGTATTCGGGAGCTAGGGGAGATGCATGGACTCCCAGCAGATGTTTTATTTTGCAACAATTTGAGGCATCTGGAGAGTTGCTATGTGAATACAGTAATACAAACTCAGGTGGCCAAGACATCCAGGATTGGCCCAATGGAAGAGGACAAGACGGGTGCTTGGAAACTGGGGTAAGTCTGTCACCTACTAGGGACAGGGGCTGGGATGGGCCAGTGTAGCAGGTAAAAGTAGAATTGTAGAGAGATTGGACCTTGGCTGGAGCTAGACAAAGGGCTTAAAGCAGGAAAACTGTCCTGAGAGAGAGGAGTATATGTGGTAGAAGGGGTTACTTTATCTGGTCACTTCTGAGCACGAGGGAGATGGATCTAGGGAGACAAGGAAGTTTAGGGGTAATATGCTTGAACTAGCCCTAGCCCCACATGGGGTTAAGAAAACCTGTCATTGCCTTACCAGGGTATTATACTGGCCTGGGGTTAATTGAGATGTTACTAATTACTGTAACTCTTGTCAGCGGTATGGTTGCCCATGGAAGGGGACACGTGCCCCTCTTCATTCCCTACTAGAAGGATTGAGAGTATTTACTACCTCTCTTTGCATATGCAGTGCCTTGCAAAAGTATTCACTGCACTTGACTCTTTATCTATTTTGTTACATTAAAGCTTTAAGTTCAATGTTTTGTTAATCTGGATTTTATGTAATGGATCAGAACACAATAGTCTAAGTTGGTGAAGTGAAATGAGAAAAATATATACATAAAACAATTTTTTAGAAATAGAAAACAGAAAATTGGCATGTGCGTATGTATTGTTGTATTGTATACTGTATGTATTGTTATGAATCCCAGAAAAAGCTCTGGTGTAACCAATTATCTTCAGAAGTCACATAATTAGTGAAATGATGTCCACTTGTGTGCAATCTATGTGTCACAGGATCTGTCATTACATATACACACCTTTTTTTAAAGGCCCAGAGGCTGTAACACCTAAGCAACAGGCACCACTAACCAAACACTGCCATGAAGACCAAGGAACCCTCCAAACAATTTTGTTGAGAAGTACAAGTCAGGGTTAGGTTATTAAAAAATCCAAATCTTTGATGATCCCCAGGATCAAATGAAAAGAACATGGCACAAAAGCAAACCTGCCAAGAGATGGCCACCCATCAAAACTCACGGACCGGGCAAGGAGAGCATTAATCAGAGAGGCAGCACAGAGACCTAAGGTAACCCTGGAGGAGCTGCAGAGTTCTACAGCAGAGACTGGAGTATCTGTCCATAGGACGACAATAAGTCGCATGCTCCATAGAGTTGGACTTTATGGTAGAGTGTCCAGAAGAAAGCCATTACTTTCATCAAAAAAACTAAATGCCACATTTTCAGTTTGCGAAAAGGCATGTGGGAGACTCCCAAAATGTTTGGAGAAAAATGGTCTGGTCTGATGAGACTAAAATTTAACTTTTCAGCCATCAAAGAAAACGTTATGTCTGGTGCAAACCCAACACATCACATCACCCAAAGAACACCATCCCCTCAGAGTTGAGGGAAAGATCGATGGTGCTAAATACAGGGATATTCTTGAGCAAAACCTGTACCACTCTGTGCGTGATTTGAGGCTAGGACGTAGGTTTACCTTCCAGCAGGACAATGACCCCAAGCAACACTTTAGTGGTTTAAGGGGAAAAATTTAAATGTGTTGGAATGGCCTAGACAAAGCCCAGATCTCAATCCAATAGAAAAGTTGTCGTCAGACTTAAAGATTGTTGTTCACAAGTACAAACCATCCAACTTGAAGGAGCTGGAGCAGTTTTGAAAGGAGGTATGGGCAAAAATCCCAGTGGTAAGATGTGGCAAGCTCATAGAGACTTTTCCAAAGCGACATGGAGCTGTGATTTCCGCAAAAGGTGACTCTACAAAGTATTGACTTTAAGGGGGTGAAAAGTTATGCATATTGACTTTTTCTGTTGTTTTGTCCTATTTGTTGTTTGCTTCACAATAAAAAAATTAAAAAAACATCTTCAAAGTTTCAGGCATGTTCTGTAAATTAAATGATGCAAATCCTCAAACAATCCATGTTAATTCCAGGTTGTGATGTGAGGCAACAAAACACGAAAAATGCCAAGGGGGTAAATACATTGGCAAGGCACAGTACATGATGAGTTGAAGGAGGTGTGGCGATTAGGAGTAATTGAACAGTCTAGTAGTCCTTGGAAGTCCCCAATTGTATTGGTGCAAAGAATGATGTAATCACGCGTTCCTGCGTGGATTATCATAATCTAAACGAAATAACTAAAATTGATGTTTACACTATTCTACACATAGATGAGTTGTTGGACCATCTAGGTACTGATAGGCACTGACAGGTGATGGAGCTCATCCAATCCTCATCTAGTGAGTCCTTTAAGATTTGACTGAGATCACTCCAAAGTGCCAGTTATACGACTCAGTACCTGCTGCAAGTCCTTGTCTTGCCTCAGTCCCAAAGCTTAGAAAAAACAACACTATCCCCCATATTCACTAAGCTTTGCAACAGCAATGAAGCAGATCACTGAAGGTGGGTGTTTCTACTTCTTATGGGTAAATTAGAGCAAGTTCAGTGAAGCAATTCTTAGCTCTTGGCAAGTTTGGTGAATCTACAACTATGCACACTGTTATAGATCCACTGTCATGTTAAGCAGATGACAAAACGATGATACATTATTGTTATTTTTTCCATATATACATCACCCTTTTATTAAAAAAATACTAAAAATACTTTTGACCCAATTATTTAACTTTCTTAGAATTTTACAAGGGTTAAAAAATCTAGAGTTTTGAAGAAAGAAAAAAAGAAAACAATTGTAAAAGACATTCCATTCTGCTAATGGCCTTCTTATTTCCTCCTCTCTTATCACCACCTCTCATTCCCACCCTCAGGACTTTTTCTCTTCAGGCCTTCTTTGGAATTCCTTACCTCACTCCACTAGATTATTCTCCTCTCTCAACCCCTTCCAAACCTCACTAAAACACATCTATTTAATAAAGCGTATAACCTTCATACTTAACTTGCTCAATGTATCTATCACCTTCCAAATACATTACATTGTAAGTTTGCGAGTATTTAATCGCATAGGATACTTGAAAAAGTACTCTATCTGCAATATTATAAGCTCAAAAACAGGGCTCTCTTTTCATTTAATATGTATTGATATTGTTTTTTTCTTCTGTTCATCCCATGTATGGCCTGGCGGACTATGTTGGTGCATTATAGATATTAGATAATAATAATACTGATATTACTGTTGTTTTGTTTAATAAAGTCCAAGATTGTGGCTCCACTGGCTTTTGTTTTCATTAACTTTACATTTTTTTAAAATGTTAAACTTTTTGCTTGGCTTTTTAAATTCCCTCACTCAACCCTCCCTGTCTTTCTTTGTAGGGCAGAAGAAGTCACTTCTACCAGTCTCTGCATATCCCCAGTGTCTACAAATTCAGTACTGGGGAACTCTGGATATGACTTAATGATTTTAGTTAGTCTAGAGGACTAACATGGGCTATAGTTCTCTAGTTTTTCTCTGGAAGGACCCGGAGTAATAGAAACATCATCTGATGTTTCAAGGTCATTTTCACCCAGCCATCACATTTGGCTCAAGCTACTTTCTTTTTAGGTATTCTGCCATCTTCACACTCTATGTCAAGTATATTGTCAAAGAGCTGTGTATATGTATCTCCTTCACTTTCACCCTCTGGAATACGCTCTGATGTAGGTACCTCTTCCATACAGCCACAGTTGGTAGGGATCTCCACCTGGCTCTCGTTCTGGAACATTGGATCTTCTTGGACTTTTGTGCTTGGCTTTGGAGAAACACTTCCCTTGATAGCATCCTCATTAGACCTCTTTTGCTTTATCGGGTGTTAGGTTTGCCTAAGTGTATGGCATGCCTTGGCAAGAAGGTCTGTAGATCCACCCAAGTCATACTTTTTATCTGCTCAATGTTGTAGGTCTCCACAATTTCCGCATACTAGACCAGTAATCCTTTGTATGTCCAAACATATTTCATTTTCTACAGGAGGGTGTCATACCTGGCTAGTACAGATTATCCCTTAGTTTCTTCAATATGAAAAAATTGAGGGGAGTGACAGAGTCACCACTAACTCTGCATTTTTCCTGGTATTTACAATAGTACCTACAGTACCTCCCATATTTTGAAGGTGTGGGTACTTTATACCTGGTGTGTAGTAAGAGAAACACACATGTACAAGCTGTAAATTCTCCTCTCTCTCCTTTGCAATCCATAGTACATATTCTCCCTTAGGCAACCTGGATTATGACATCATAATCTAGTATGTTCTCATGAGACCCAACCAAACAATTCAGAGTGCTGGGGAGGGAAAAGAAGTTATAACAGGTTGCTAATATTTGTTGTGATCTGTTTCCTTCTTGTACGAATCAGACATAAGATATCTACCTACCCCCTATAAAGTAGAGAAGGTGGGTAATATTGTATATATACTGAGTGAGGTTATTCTTGCCATTGAGAAGTAGCCTTGTTAGGATGAGCTAAGCTTGTTCTTGTCCCTCAGAGGTTTAACTAACCTGTAAGTGTGGTGTAGATTATCGATGTACAACAGTTGCTCTTTGAGAAAATGCATGTGAATCAATGAGAAACACAATAGTTTGTGAAGTGTGTGAAATGACATCAGGCAGGCAACCAATGTCATATTATGTTTATTATATTTATAAATGCTCAGAAACAATTTAAAGCTGAAAACACAGGCCTCCTTTAAATGGAGTAACCCTGCACCAAAGAGCTTGCATGATCCTTCATTATGTCTAAGGATGGTTTCTTATGCTGTCTAAACTGATGTAGCTCATCTACTTATATTTTTAATAGGTAACATGGTAAAACTGTAATCGAGGCCTCAAAAAAAATCAACAGGTCTAATCATGAGGGAGATTTACTAAGGATAACATGACATTTTTTTTATATTTATCTGTCTATTAATGAAATATTAGTAGTATTAACACTTGTGAAGTTCTTGAACATTTGTTTTCTTTTTAAATGAGACAAAAACATAGCATAACATTTGGAGAAATGCCAGTACTCAACACGATAGCCATCTGGACAAGGCATTTTTCCAAAATGAAGAGAGGACAATGCAACTGAACTCTATTAATTTTAAAGAGGTTTCCAAAATACATTTGTACAATTTGACAGAGTAATGAAAAAAGATCATCTTAGAAGCACAAATATTTATATTGCATGTTTAGTACAAAAATAAGTCAAAAATAAGTTTTGTTTAATTTTTTTATTTAATACATAGTATATTACTGATTATTTTGCTTCTTCTCTGTTGGATGACAGCTTATTTTTTACATTTATTTCTTGGGCATTTTTATATGTAGTATGGAAAATATGAAATATGCAAAGGTATAGAAGTTTTCTTCTTACAGTTCACCTTAAGACAATGGTTAGCACTATGCAAACTGGAAGAAATCCTTTAATAGGTAGCTGGTGGAGGCTTAAGAGAGTAAAAAAAAATCACCCTAGGGTTAAGGGAGAAAATGTATTGATTGAGAAGGCAAATGGAAGAAAGGATGTTGGTTAAAATGTGAAAACTACATTAAGAAATAGATTCATTATAATGGCTTTGCAATGTTAAGTGTTAAAAAAAATAGTAGCTGAACATTAACATGTAAATAGTCGAGGCGAGAAAATGTGCCTATCTACACCCAACCATTCAATGGAATTAAATGTGGTTTAATAATTTACCCAGTAATGTCCAAAATACCCATCAATTTTTAAAATGGCAGAGAAAATATTCCAAGTGGTATTTTAAAAATTACATATTTAAACTACTTTTGCAATGAAGTATTGTTACAATTTACTTTAAAAATTAGAAGTGATCACTGTTATAACTCTAACAATGTAATGGGTTTATTTTTTCTTATTGTTTCTACACTGTTTGGAATTTGAGCAATGCTTTCTGTCCAGCTCAGGGGGTGGAGTTATTGATCCATGTAATTATCCCAACAAAGACAAATGCAACCCTTATCATATCTATGTGTGTAGGCATTGAATACTGGTACTCACCTAAAAGAGGAAATATAGGGGTAAGCTGGTCAGTGCAGTGCAAACTGAGTTCACAGGGATCCTGTGCATATGAATCATGTCCTTCATCCATAGAGGCTAACATGGAAACTCTGCTATTTACTCATGCATCAGCCAGTGGGCAGAATGGACTGTATGTAAACAAAGCTCTAAAACTTAATATATTTTCACTGTTATTAGTGGAATTAAAAAGATAGATCACTTTAACATATAATCTTGTGCTCTTTCATACCATAAAGTGCACTTACAGTGGATTTTGTGCCCCTTTAAGTATATATAGATAAATAATTTATGTAAAACAAAATAAATTAAAAGTGTCATTTTAATAAACCAAAAATACTGGCTTAATAATTTTGTAACATTAAGAATTTATCTAAAAGCAGCTGACAACAACATTAACTAAAAGTTTTCTTTTCTTATTCTTGTAATATTCTAATTAACACAAAAAAAAATACACAAAAACATCATCTACAGTAAAGAATGTCATCACATATTAGTCACCCAGTTATAAATTAAACTAAACAAAGTTTAGTATTCTTAGGGCCATATTAAATTCCAAGAGCGATTAAATTAGCCACAGCCGTGGCCGACATCCAAACCTGTAAACCATTCTTGTACATGTTGCATGTGCGGCCGTGAACGTGATCAATTAGTCAAACCCATAGTTATGGGTTTAGATGGAGCCAATGGTAAAAAAGATTGTCATCATTAAGTCATTGAAAAATGGAGGTTAGATTTCAATCCCTTACGGGTTTGAAGTACGAGTTACGATCAAACCTGCATTCCAGAAACAATGCAATATTAATAAATCAATAAATATTATATTGTAATCCATGCAAGTTCTATTCTGTGTATTAACACATTGATTGCCGGGATCGATATGAGACAGAAATTAAACATAAAAAAAATATTTTATATTGCAGATTTGCGAGCTTGAGATAGGTGTGCTATCAATTTTAATACCTAACATCACTTTCCCTTTAATTTGAAATACAGCATTGTGTTGACATTTGCATTTACAGTGCTACATATAGGACTTTAATCCCCTTGCAGGCCCTCTCAAGTACCCGTATCCATTTGCCGTTTACAGGTTTAAACACCAGTGGATTCATAGCAATTTAATAGCGATTTGCAATAGTAACATTTAAGGGCTTGATAGATCAAAGGTTTTGCGGCAATGGAGTTCCTTTGTCCACATCCCATAGGGTTTTTCCACCTGTAACCCACAGATCATTTGCGGGTAGCTGTAAGAGGCCAATTTAATAGCCGAAAGTCTAGCGGGCTCCTTTATGGGCTACGAGTTTTACCGTTGGGAGAATTTAAAAGGGCTGTTAGTCTATCTTACATGATTATTTTTTAGTTAATCCAAAGAGTGAAGAAAATAACCATTTGCATTATGACCATTACTTATTTCCTCCACAGTATATGTGTATATGGAAATAAAGAAACCTAGTAAAAATCAAGTATAATGGATCTCTGTAAATCCATATATATTAAAAATGTATTTCAACTATTTTAATTTGTGGAAATAATATACAGTATCGTTGCTAAATTTAGTTCAATAGACATATCTTGGATTTCTATTTTGCAACAGTTAATTATAATATCATGTGTAAATATACTTTTTGAATAATACTTCTGTTTTCTAACAACAAAACAATATTAATATTTAAAAACTACCCATCTGCTTATCTCCTGCTGCTAAATGTTTTCCTTAAAAGAGCTATAAGAGACATTCTGAACAGATGGTAACTAGTTTGCTCTATCCTGCATCTCTTCACAACTGCCACAGAGCTCTACTATTCATTAATCTTCTATAGACTTTCAGTAGCACAGCATCTAAATTTCATAGACTGAGGCCAATTCTGCTGTCAGAATTCAAATTAAACCGAAACACTTCTTGCCAAGCATTTTACCTGATTTCGGCCCGATTGTCCACTATACAGCAGTTAGGAAAAATAAACATTTTGTTTGTATCTTGATCTATTATTGTATTTGATCAGTTGCTTTACAATGCTAGCTACTGAGAAAACCGTACAGCAGAGTTTTTAAGAAAACATCTGGCTAGAAAACTCATAAAACTGCACATTGTTCTTACTATTTATTTAGTTCCAAGATCTATATTAACTCCCACTAAATCAGCCTCACTTTGATAAATATTACTAACCTGAACCTATTATTAACACAGTAAAAGAAAACACTTGGTATGTTTATTGGAACAGTGGAATATATTGCTTTTGTAATTAAAAACTACAAAGAGGACATTTTTGTTACATTTACAGTAGACTTTCTGGACATTTAATTGATCCATAATAAAGTACAATCACTGGGAAGAGGCAATTAAACCATGTTAGGCAAGAGTTATGTAAATAGATATATGTTAACTTCTTTAGAATCTCAAAATTATATTCAGCAATCTGAATATTCTAAGATAAATTAAATGAATCAAGATATCAATGAAATCTTCAAGTGCAATGTGATTGCAGTGCTTTTTTTGTAAACAGAGTATTATTATGAGACTTTATTTGAACCAGATTTTGTTGCACTAGAAGTATTGTAAACACGTGGATAGCATTTGACATACAGTACATTTGAAGACAGTAAAAAAATCAGAAGATGGAAAATTAGACGAAAGCCCTGCTCTCAAGTTTATAATCTAAGATACAGATATGTGTCTCTGAATCAATTCAAATAAAAAATCATTAACATAACATTTTGGCAGCAACAATTATTCTGTATGTACAGCCTACTTGGATATACGTTTAGGTCTCTACTGTATCAGAGAGAAGAAGATAGAGAGAGAGAAGGAGAGGGAAAGAGAGGGGGAGAGAGAGAGAGAGGGATGAAGGGAGAGAGAGAAGGGGAGAGAGAGAGAAGAAGAAAGAGAGCAGAAGTGGGAGAGAGAAAGGGAGAGAAGGAGAGAGAGAAGGAAGGAGTGAGAGAGAGAATGAAAGGTAGCGAGAGAGAAAGAGAGGAAGGGAGCGAGAGAGTGAAGGAGGGGAGAAAAAGAGAAGAAAGGAGAGATAGAAGGAGATAGGGAGAGAGAGAGAAGGAGATAGAGGGGTCACAGAGATAGGGAGAGGGCACAGAAAGAGACAGAGAACGCAGAGAGAGAGGCACAGTTTAAACAGAGAGGGCACACAAAAGAGATAGGACACACAATATTTAATGCAATTATACCATCATTTTTGATGGGCAAGTGACTAATATAATATAATTGGCAGTCCTTCTGTGTAACCTAACTTCCTAGCTGCAATCGATTTACGGGTTACGGGCTTAAAATCCCTGTGGTTTTTATAACCGTAACTTACGCCCCATCTATGCCTTTGATCTTTCACGTCGGTAAGTGTTACACATGCTAAAATCGCTATTCAATTGCTACAATTCCGCAACCCCCCGCAAATGTTTTCACACCCGTAAATGGCAAATGTAGAAGAAAATCCTAAGGGGTTAAACACCTGATCGTAGCACTGTAAATGCAAATAAAACATCAATACTGCACTGTAAATGACGGGGAAAGTGATGATTGGTGACATTGGAATTAATTTCACAACAGTCTCAGGCTGGCAAATCGGCAATAAAAAATAATTTATTTTTCATGTTTCATTTCAGGGTTATCATTTCAAATCTCAGGTATCAATGTATTGATACATATCAGGCCACCCATATGGACTAGAACAGTATTGGCATTCATTTATATTATTTTGTATTTTGAGGGTTTGCAAGTTCGATTGCATATCCAACCTCTAAATGCTAATTGATTGACATGTAACCTCCATCTTATACTTGCGTATTGATGACAGTCTAATTTTCTATTGGCTGTTTCTAAATGGGCAGTTATGGCCTTGCTTAATTGTTCATGTTCCCGCCCTGAAATGCTACGTAAAAGTGCATGGTTTATGGATTCGGCTATCGGCCCATAACTTGGGGGCTTGTTCAATTAAATTGCTCTGTAATTGTAGCAGAGTTCAAGCCCGCAGCAGACATACCGACTGTATACTTTGAAGTTGGATGAAGCTAGCAAAGATAGCCTTTACCATTTTTATTATTTTCTATCTCCAGCCCTGTTTATTTAACTCTGGGATTTAATGATTTATATATTGTTTTCACATTCATAAAATACAATTTATTGTGAATACACCCTACTAATATGTCTAATAGTACTAAAAAAAACTTTTGTAATCACAATTTTTTTAACATTCACCATAAAATGGGATGGGAGAAGAATACAAATAAAATATTTCTCTTAATCTATTGTAGCTATTGTAACATGTATAATAGCAAACTGTTGTTTGTAAAGTTTCTATTCGATATGTAACAAACTGATTGAGTGAAGCACTGCGTGGACATATTGCAACAAAGTAATTAATTTAAGTAGCAACTGTCTACTTGAGAAGAAACAAATTTATAATTAGAGACACAATTACCAGTGCATGAATACGGAAGCATTTGAAAATCTTGAGTAAATTCCTGATTTGGCTAGTTCAAGGTTTGGATAACTTCTGAATTATATTGTTCTAAATATAATGAGTTTAAGGCAACATGGTGAGAAAGGAATAAAAGTAAGATACTCCCCTCAATGTCATGGGTTTAAAGATGGGAGAATAATATAAATAAAACATTTCCCTCAGAATAATTGTACAACACCTGGGCACACAGAGATTAATTTTACTCTCCATGATCAAATGGTTACATAAAATACCTTTCAGATGGACCCTGCAGGGCTAATGGCCCACTTGGTTGTATATAATGTATGTAAATGGGATCCTATAGGATTAATAGTCAATTGTAAGGTTGATATTCTGTTTGGGATGTGTTGGGATAATATAACATATTGTGACTATGAAATATATATAATATTACATGCCTGTCTGTAATAGTGTGGAAGATGCAGAGAATAGTAAGGGGCAAATTACTATGTTAACTGTGGACCTGTGAGGAAATAAATCAGAAATGGAAAACTATTATACTGTTTGCATGGGTGTAGGAACTAAAAAAAATCTGGAGGAGATAATTCTACTCTACTCCCTGAGCAAGAAGCAGGGCGGATCTACTGCCGGTGCCACGGTGCAATGCAATAGGGTCCTGCTCTGGGAGGCCCCAGTGCAGCAGTGCCACTCAAAAACTTTTCTTTTAAATTCTTTGTTTAAATTCTCAATTCCCCTTGCTACCCCAACATTATAAAAATTATATATATATATATATATATATATATATATATATATATATATATATATATATATATATATGTATATGAGATAATTTATGGGTCAACGCTTTAATTGGAAAGACATACTGCTCCATAGAGCTTATCAAATTTAAGTTTGCTATTTTTTGTGCCCTCTGTTCATTTAATCTACAAGGGATTTGCCCTCCCCATCCCCTCATAGTTCCCACGCCCATGATTGTTTCGATGACAAGTCTCCACACTAACACTGAATATTTAAAAGGAATTAGCAGTGTGAATTAGTGATGTCTAATTGTGGAATTTTTGGAGAAGAGTTCTAATATGAACACATATATACACATAGCACTGATATCACTGAGTCATATTTTGACAGATTTCCCAAAAGGCTTCTTTCATATTGGCTTTAAGCAATTTTAACTGTATTTTCAATTATTGCTGCAGTCCATAGATTTAAATTAGAGGAATTTAGATTTATTTTCTACTTCTTTCTCTTATTGTTGCTATGCTATACGTAAAAATATGCTATCACATATAATAATTGCCAAACTGTGATTCGTCGTCACGCTTGCAACAAATTGCAGTTTGACAACTACTATTGCTGGCGGGGCGTGAATGCAAATTACAAGGCGTAAACCGTGCGTGCGCATTGCGGCGGGACGCGCATGTGCATTGTGACGAGATGCGTGCACGTGCGGAGGAAAATAGATGGGAGGAAGAGACACACAGGGAAGTAGTGGGAAGACACAGAGGAGGGGGGAGACACACAGGGAAGGAGGGGGAGAAACAGAGGAGTGTGGAGACACAGAGGAGGAGGGGGAGAGACACAGGGGAGTGAGAGGAGGGGGGAGTGACACAGGGGAGTGTGAGGAGAGGGAAGAGACACAAGGGAGGAAGAGGAGGGGGGTAGAGACACAGGGGAGGGAGATGGGGGAGAAGGAGAGAAGGAGGAGAGACAAGGGGTGAGAGACACAGGGGATGGAGCGGAGGGGGGAGAGACACAGGAGAGGGAGAGGAGGGGGAAGAGACCCAGATGGGTTAAGCATTGTCATTGGTTAAGTTACAATATACAGTTTGCATATCATGGCAGAAATTGGGAAATTTTGGCGTTTATTTAAAAAATATGACTGATCATGCAAAAATGTTTTATTTCATTGAAGGATGGTGATCATATAAAGGCATTTATTATCACATAGTTGTTTGTCTCCTTTTTAAATCATAATGATAACGGAAATCGCCCAAATGGCCCTGATCAAAGGTGTACATACTCTTGAATGTTTGTTCTTGTTACAGATACACAAGGTGACACACACAGGTTAAAATTGCAATTAAAGATACATTTTCCACACCTCTGGCTTTTTAAATTGCAATTAGTGTCTGTGTATAAATAGTCAGTGCGTTTGTTAGCTCTCACTTGGATGCACTGAGCAAGCTAGATACTGAGCCATTGGGGGCAAAAAAGAACTGTCAAAAGACCTGCGTAACAAGGTAATGGAACTTAATAAAGACAGAAAAAAATATAAAAAGATATCCAAAGCCTTGAAAATGACAGTCAGAACTTTTCAATGAGGGGATCTCTTGATACCAACCCAAGGTCAGATAGACCAAGTAAGATTTCAGCCACGATTGCCAGAAGAATTGTTCGTAATACAAAGAAAAACCCACAGGTAATCTCAGGAGAAATACAGGCTGCTCTGGAAAAAGACAGTGTGGTTGTTTTAAGGAGCAAAATACGACAATACTGAAATTAAAATGAGCTACATGATCAAGTTGCCAGAAAGAAGCCTTTACTGTTCCAATGCCATAAAAAGAGTCCAAAATAGAGCTTTATGGTCACAACCATAAGCACTATGTTTGCAGAGGGGTCAACAAGGCCTATAGTGAAAAGAATACTATCCCCACCGTGAAGCATGTCGGTGGCTCACTGATTTTTTTTTTTTGGGGGGGGGGGGGGTGAGCTCTAAAGGCACAGGGAATCTTGTGAAAATTGATGGCAAGATGAATGCAGCATGTTATCAGAAAATACTGGCAGACAATTTGCATTCTTCTGCACGACGGCTACGAATGGGACGTTTTTGGACTTTCCAGCATGACAATGACCCTAAGCACAAGGCCATGTTGACCCTCCAGTGGTTACAGCAGAAAAAGGAGAAGGTTGTGGAGTTGCCATCACAGTCTCCTGACCTTAATATCATCGAGCAATTCTGGGGAGGTTTCAAACGTGCAGTTCATGCAAGACGACCAAAGACTTTGCATGACCTGGATGCATTTTTCCAAGATGAATAGGCAGCTATACCACCTGCAAGAATTAGGGACCTCATAGACAACTATTACAAAAGACTGCACACTGTCATTGATGCTAAAGTTGGCAATACACAGTATTAAGAACTAAGGGTATGCAAACTTTTGAACAGGGTCTTTTCATTTTTTTCGTAACATGTTTTATTTTATGATTGTGTCATTCTATTTTAACTTACAGTTGAATATGAATCCCATAAGAAATATAATAAATGTGTTTTGCCTGCTCACTCATGTTTTCTTTAAAAATGATACGTATATTGTGTCCACTGACTCCACTCACAACAAAATATCACTTCTGAGCAACCAAAGAACACTGAAAGGTAATGCTTAACTCATCTGTGCAAATCTGCAGTGCACTAGGATAAAGGTAAAGGTACAACATTTAAGTATATTATGAAGTACTAAATTCTACTCTAATATGCGAGTGTGCCAACCACTTTACAAACTCTTTGTGCTAACAGAATCCCACAGACCTAATCACACCATCCCACCACCTTCAAAATACAGTAGCTCGAAGCAGGCATCTAAACACCATAGGCTAGGAGATCCAGACTATACCACCCCCTCTCATCAGTTCAAACATTCTAACACATTCTATTAACCTGCCTGGTGGTATGATTATGTCAGTATTTATAATGTTAAAGTGGAATATTAAAAAATACTGACATAATCATACCGCCCTTTCCCACTTACCCTCATCCCTTCCCCATTCCCTCCTCCTCCTACCCCTATCCTCCTCCTCACTTCTCTCCTCTCCAATCACCTCCCTTTGCACCTTCCCCTCCTCCTTTTCCCTCGTATCCTCCTCCCTTCTTATCATCCGCCTCCTCCCGCCTTCCCCCCTTATCCTCCTCCTTCCCCCTTATTCTCCTCCTCCTCCTCCCTTCCCTCCTTCCCCCTCATCATCATCCTCCTCCTCCTTCCTCCATTACTATCTTCTCTCCCCCTCCTCCCTTTCCTCCCTCCCCCCTTATCCTCCTCCTCACTTTCCCCTTATCCTCCCTATCCCCCCTTATCCTCCCACCAGCACATCGGATCCAGGTAAAAAGTAAGGATAGTGGGGGATAGGGACTGGAGAGAGAAGTGAGGACGAGGTAAGGGAGAAGGATAAGGAGAATAGGGGGGAAGGAGGAGAAAGTTGATCAGGGGGAAGGAGGATGATAAAGGGGAAAGAATGGGGAGGATGGAGGAGGAGGAATAGTGTGCTGAGGGGGCCCAGGCAATTTTGGCAACCCTGGGCCCCCTCCACATTCTCCATGCAGTAACACTGAGCGTGGAGGGAAAATTAACCCTGAGTCACTCTGGGGATTACCGTTTAAGAGGTTAATTGGAATTGATTTGGATTTAAAATAGACATTGCTACATGCACCAATGAACTAAAATAAATATACATGTTTGGTGTAGTGTTATAATGTATTTCCCTATTAAATAATCTATTTTGATAATAAATATGACAAATGTAATAAATGAAATTAGAATATACTGATCAGTGCATGTGAGGTGTACCATGTGATAAAAAAGGCACCAGTATCCAAATATGTGGAAGTATGCTGTTATCATCTAAACTAAGGAAGTACTATACGAAAGTGCTGTCATATAATGCCCTAATGAAGCAGAATGTATTCTCTTACACATTGGTAATGTTCAGCTTGAACAGACAGCATTAGTGCCACAGTGTAATGACAGAGAGTCTGCTTCTCTGTCCCTGTTATTGTGTTCTCTATCAGTGCAAGAACATGGCATATAGTTGACGACATTCAGCTACCAGCAGAAATTAAGGCTTCAGATTGACATTGACTTTACACGTGCAGCTTCTGCAAAAATTCTTCAGCTGCTACAGTACCATTCATCTTTTTGCCCAACATTGAATTTTTTGTATATCATTATATATGTTTCTATCTTGCATTTAAAAGAACTTCCATAGAGGATATAAAGGAGAAGAGGTAGTTGAGAGATCATGGAGAAACCATCAAAATATCTTATGGAATTGGAGGGTCTGTAGCCCTTGTTCTCTGTCTACTTTTTGTAGAAAAATAAAATAGATGGAGAACAAGGGAGGATTGAGATAGCTTGGTTGTACGTTTGCCAGGAAAAATCAAGTCTGGGTTTAATAAGCAAACAAATTAGGACTTAGTGTAAACATGTAAAATATTCAATGTAGAAGTAAGAAATTAAACATGGTGTTAATGTAAGAAAGGACAAGAAGGGAGAGTGTTAAAAATAGGAAAGCAGCATAATAAGACTGAGCACTAAGCTCTTCAGGAAAAGGAGAATGAAAGGAGTGGGTGTTAGGATTTCAACCTTATTAAATTGCGATTCAGCCAATTGAAAATAGCTCTATATAAGCACACAGCATATTTTTTTACAGAAGTTTTTAGTTAGTGAAGATCCTGCTTTTGGATAGAAGTTCACTAACTAAAAACTTTTGTTAAAAACATATGCTATGTGCTTATATAGAACCCTTTTCAATTGTCCGAATCGCAATTTAATAAGGCTGTTGATTTGGTAATCTGTTAGTTTGCTGTGAGACTGTATGAACAGATGTCCCATTGGTTAAATAAGACAATATGAAGGTTTAGAGAAGACGTGGTAATGAGGGACAGTTAAGGGCAGAGTCATAGTTAGCCATATTTGAGGCTCTAACATTAACTACTGGTCAAGAAAATATGAACATTTTAATGCCTGTGATAGGGTATTAAGGCATTGGGATTAAGAAAGTGCTGGTTACATTTTTAGGCTGGAGCAATAAAAAAGCAAAGTATATGAGGATATGAGGTGGAAGAGAGAGAGAGAGATTTCGCTATGATAGCGGATCCTGTGTATACTAAGATAAAAATTAGATCAAGAGTAGTTTGGGTGGATGGTAATGATAAAAGAAGCACTACAAAACAGTTTTGAAGAAGGTTATTAATGTTGAGGTGATATGGGAAAATGATATGAAGAATTAAATCTCCAACAGGATAAAATGGAATTGCCGA
Organism: Discoglossus pictus; assembly: GCA_027410445.1. Lineage (NCBI taxonomy): Eukaryota > Metazoa > Chordata > Amphibia > Anura > Alytidae > Discoglossus > Discoglossus pictus. The sequence continues at coordinate 342,208,253 of CM050164.1, read as the reverse complement.
GTGGGTATAGTGGAGTATAATAGGTGATGTAACCAGTGAAAAGAGTCATTTATAATATCAAAGTATTAGATGCCAGATATGGTAAAGATGATGGGACCATCAAAGATTCTGAGTTAAAAGCACAGTGATAGTGAATGTTTGGTTAATGAGTGCAGATGTTTTCTATTAGGATATTAGGAGATTGATATAGCAATGAATGTCCCGTAATAATAATAATAGTATTGCAGTATACAGTGATACCTTTTTTATTGAAAAAACATTTATATGGAGTGACAAACTTTCAAAGGCTATAGTAATTAATTGTTAACAAATTATGTCCATTAACAAGTGGAAGATAGAAAGCCTCATTTGATTGTGAATAGGCATCATTTATTACTATCGGCACAGCTTTCCACTTGTCACTCCAAAATAAAGTGTTTGCCCATTAAAACATATATCAGATTAATAGCACAGAGAGAGACATGATAAAAAACAACTTAAGTACACAGCATAAAGAGTGGAAGATGTGTTCTAGGTTGTAGGGGACTGGGCAATACTTTTTTAATGGAAACAAAGTGGAGCAGAGAGGATTTACATGAGTTTGAATTGAATGGCATGACTTGGTTTGTAAATGGATTGTGTCTGGAGACATTGAGATGAGGAATATAGGAGATATCAATATTATGAGGATGTATGGGAGAGGGTTTGTGTTTGGCAAACTGTAAGAGATGGGATGTGTGAGCAGAAGTAGAATGGGCGCACATGTGGCGGGAGTGGTGGGAGTGCTAATTAGATCATGTAAAAGTGAACACTTGTTTTAGAATAATGTGTTACACTGCAAATGTAAAATACATTTAATTTTTAACCAGTGAAATAAAATAAATATACATGTTTGGTGTAGTGTTATAATGTATTTCCCTATTAAATAATCTATTTTGATAATAAATATGACAAATGTAATAAATGAAATTAGAATATACTGATCAGTGCATGTGAGGTGTACCATGTGATAAAAAAGGCAACAGTATCCAAATATGTGGAAGTATGCTGTTATCATCTAAACTAAGGAAGTACTATACGAAAGTGCTGTCATATAATGCCCTAATGAAGCAGAATGTATTCTCTTACACATTGGTAATGTTCAGCTTGAACAGACAGCATTAGTGCCACAGTGTAATGACAGAGAGTCTGCTTCTCTGTCCCTGTTATTGTGTTCTCTATCAGTGCAAGAACATGGCATATAGTTGACGACATTCAGCTACCAGCAGAAATTAAGGCTTCAGATTGACATTGACTTTACACGTGCAGCTTCTGCAAAAATTCTTCAGCTGCTACAGTACCATTCATCTTTTTGCCCAACATTGAATTTTTTGTATATCATTATATATGTTTCTATCTTGCATTTAAAAGAACTTCCATAGAGGATATAAAGGAGAAGAGGTAGTTGAGAGATCATGGAGAAACCATCAAAATATCCTTATGGAATTGGAGGGTCTGTAGCCCTTGTTCTCTGTCTACTTTTTGTAGAAAAATAAAATAGATGGAGAACAAGGGAGGATTGAGATAGCTTGGTTGTACGTTTGCCAGGAAAAATCAAGTCTGGGTTTAATAAGCAAACAAATTAGGACTTAGTGTAAACATGTAAAATATTCAATGTAGAAGTAAGAAATTAAACATGGTGTTAATGTAAGAAAGGACAAGAAGGGAGAGTGTTAAAAATAGGAAAGCAGCATAATAAGACTGAGCACTAAGCTCTTCAGGAAAAGGAGAATGAAAGGAGTGGGTGTTAGGATTTCAACCTTATTAAATTGCGATTCAGCCAATTGAAAATAGCTCTATATAAGCACACAGCATATTTTTTTACAGAAGTTTTTAGTTAGTGAAGATCTTGCTTTTGGATAGAAGTTCACTAACTAAAAACTTTTGTTAAAAACATATGCTATGTGCTTATATAGAACCCTTTTCAATTGTCCGAATCGCAATTTAATAAGGCTGTTGATTTGGTAATCTGTTAGTTTGCTATGAGACTGCATGAACAGATGTCCCATTGGTTAAATAAGACAATATGAAGGTTTAGAGAAGACGTGGTAATGAGGGACAGTTAAGGGCAGAGTCATAGTTAGCCATATTTGAGGCTCTAACATTAACTACTGGTCAAGAAAATATGAACATTTTAATGCCTGTGATAGGGTATTAAGGCATTGGGATTAAGAAAGTGCTGGTTACATTTTTAGGCTGGAGCAATAAAAAAGCAAAGTATATGAGGATATGAGGTGGAAGAGAGAGAGAGAGATTTCGCTATGATAGCGGATCCTGTGTATACTAAGATAAAAATTAGATCAAGAGTAGTTTGGGTGGATGGTAATGATAAAAGAAGCACTACAAAACAGTTTTGAAGAAGGTTATTAATGTTGAGGTGATATGGGAAAATGATATGAAGAATTAAATCTCCAACAGGATAAAATGGAATTGCCGAGTGGGTATAGTGGAGTATAATAGGTGATGTAACCAGTGAAAAGAGTCATTTATAATATCAAAGTATTAGATGCCAGATATGGTAAAGATGATGGGACCATCAAAGATTCTGAATTAAAAGCACAGTGATAGTGAATGTTTGGTTAATGAGTGCAGATGTTTTCTATTAGGATATTAGGAGATTGATATAGCAATGAATGTCCCGTAATAATAATAATAGTATTGCAGTATACAGTGATACCTTTTTTATTGAAAAAACATTTATATGGAGTGACAAACTTGCAAAGGCTATAGTAATTAATTGTTAACAAATTATGTCCATTAACAAGTGGAAGATAGAAAGCCTCATTTGATTGTGAATAGGCATCATTTATTACTATCGGCACAGCTTTCCACTTGTCACTCCAAAATAAAGTGTTTGCCCATTAAAACATATATCAGATTAATAGCACAGAGAGAGACATGATAAAAAACAACTTAAGTACACAGCATAAAGAGTGGAAGATGTGTTCTAGGTTGTAGGGGACTGGGCAATACTTTTTTAATGGAAACAAAGTGGAGCAGAGAGGATTTACATGAGTTTGAATTGAATGGCATGACTTGGTTTGTAAATGGATTGTGTCTGGAGACATTGAGATGAGGAATATAGGAGATATCAATATTATGAGGATGTATGGGAGAGGGTTTGTGTTTGGCAAACTGTAAGAGATGGGATGTGTGAGCAGAAGTAGAATGGGCGCACATGTGGCGGGAGTGGTGGGAGTGCTAATTAGATCATGTAAAAGTGAACACTTGTTTTAGAATAATGTGTTACACTGCAAATGTAAAATACATTTAATTTTTAACCAGTGAAATAAAATAAATATACATGTTTGGTACAGGTGTTTGATCACATATTTGTGATGCATCTGTGTCTATAAAGATGAATTAGGGGAGGTGCATAAAATGTATTTCACAGTATGTTCAACAGCAAAAGGGGGAGAGAATATATAGTATGTTCTATATTCAAAAATCCTTAAACTTCACAAGATTAGGAAATGGTTCTTTCAATTTGAGAAATAAATGTTGCTGTAGATAGCAGCCATCACAGACTGGGTACACCACTTTGCAGCCCATGTTTTGCTTAATAACATTTGATGTATTTAATAAAAGATGATAAAACAGACGATTGCAAGATATATTTGAGAAAATTAGATGAGCAGTTAATTCTAAAGTGATTCAAATATATGCTTTTTGACTAGAAGTACATTATAACTATCCTGCTGCACCTCGCCCAAACCATTTAGATTGTAAGTTTTTGAGTTCTCAATCTTGCATGGTGCTTTGAGGAAAGGATTCTAAGCTCAAAGACAGGGCCCTCCATCCTTTACAATGTGTTAATACTACTGTTGTTTATTGCCTTGATCTTAACCCATGTATAGAGCTACGGAATATGTTGGCGCATTACAAATAAACAATAATAATAATGATAATAATTATCATCTCCACAACTTACATGTTTATAATTTGTTATTGTTTTTGCTGTTTGTATATACCATGTTGCTACTGAAAATGACTAACATTTTACCATTTGAAGGTGATATAATTCTGATTTATTATAGTGAAATATCGAATTATTTGTATTACTTTGTTTATTATTTATAGGTTGGAATGCCTGTCTGTACTTATAAGTGCATATTTTTAATTTAATAATTAATCCAAAACTGGACATTGAATTAAATATTGTTTAATAAATTAAATAAGTTGTTTTGTAAATAAAATAAGTATGTTCCTTTATAGATCTAAAGACATAATATAAAAACATAGAAAAGGATTTTAAAGGGGGTCTGAAAAATTAGATCAGGCGGCTTGTTTTAAGAATATTGTATTTGATATATAACACAATTACTTTTTATAATCAATTATTTTTAATTTAATTGTCTAAAAGCGTGTGCTGCAAAATCCTGCTATCTAAACCAGAAGTGCAGCTAGATACACAATTATTATTTTTTTATGTTCCAGTATGTGTTTGCTGTAATAATATTACTACACATCTAATACAGGTGAAATATAACAGGGCCAAAAACATATATAATTCACATTATATTGATAAATTCAAAGTCAGACTATTACATGTTTTAGCGATGTGAATAAGAATAGGTTGTTGCATCTTAAACTTTTATTTTGAGTCACTACTATGAAAACACAAAAATGTTGATATAGCCCTAAAAATAACCAACACAAAAATAGACACAGTAATCTATCGTACCAAAATCAACATACTTAACTAAAGTTGTATTACTTAATAGACAATATAATAGAAACAGTGCAGTACTTGTACACTGGATAAAGTCAAAGTTAAGCTTAATTCCACTACTAATAAAAATGGTATTCCAATATATAAATGTTTTATTGCAATGGAATAGGGACTAGCTGATATAGACTTAATAGAATATTACACATGATACAGATATTAAAAAATATGAAAATTGAAGCTGTCATTCTAATTGTGGAAGTGGATAAAAGGAACAACTATGAAAATAAAAGTGTCATTGTTTATCTTTATTTTTCCACACAAAAATAAAAATCAATTTTTTACAGTTCTTGGGAAATTTGTAATAACTAATCTTATTAGCACTTTTCAAAGGAAATTTTAGTGTTTAATTTGAATCATAGCTATCTTTTAATTGCATCAATTTTGCGACGCATTGGTAATTTGTAATCTTCATAATCTCCTCAGTCATGACGTTTTGTGCTGTAGAAATCAGAGCAACAAAGTTCAGTTTTTAATCTTTCCATATCAACTACCTTTGTAGAATCATAAGCATATGTCATGGTTGTCTTTCTGTATTTGTAGAATGATTAGAACAAAATGGAGATTAGAATATATATAGCTTAAACAGCCCTTCCAGCATTTATTCAAAGTCTACTTTAAGAAATTTATATGGCAGCATATATGGTGTTGACATATTTTTCAGTAGTAATGTGAAATGTATGGGAAATTAAATATATATTTTTAATATTCCAGCAAACAACTTCAGAAGTTTCATTCTCTTAATATAAACAGCATTTAAACGAAGTCTACTTTAAGATATTTATATGGCAGCATATAGGGTGTTGACATATTTTTTCAGTAGTAAACAGACTATCTTAACATGAAAATGTTATGTGATAGATTTCTTAGAAATGTAAAAATCTAGTTTACTGTGTTGATTATGTGGGAATTTTCTATTATGTTTATATTTGTTTGTCTCTGAAACTAATGTATAGCTTAGGAGGCAACTTGTGCAATTCCATGGGTTCTTTTAAATAAATGTGATTATGTGTTAAATTCACAAATCCTTCATAATAGCCTCCAGGACTACGGGTGACTGCATTAGCAATTTCCATATAGCAGTTTTCAGTGAAGTCAACCCCTGAGAAGTCTTATTGTCTAGATGTTGTCAAATAGTATGAATGAACCAACCATCTAACAATGAAAGTAATCTTGTCAGAGATTTGAATAGCAATAATTAATTTGATTACCCTTATTATAGTAATGTATATGATATATATTATTATAACCCTTCAGATTGTAAATTTCCCCTCAGATTGTAAGTTTGCCAATTTTAAATCTTGCAAGGTGCTTTGGCGAAGCACTTTGGACACTGGATTCTAAGCTCAAAAACAGTGCCCTCCATCCTTGCAACGTGCTAATATTGCTATTGTTTTGCCTTAATCGTAATCCATGTTACAAATAAATGATAATAATATATATATTATATACATTATAGCATCTGTATGTGTATGTATTACATTCTATGCACACAAAATGTCTTATTACATTATATTACACTCCTTTTATTGGTGTGGCTAAAAAATGTTAGTACAATTTTAGGAACAAAGGGTGAACATTGGAGGATGTTCACAGAAATTCTGGTTGCACACATCAAATTATTTAAAACATAGCTCTATTCTAGATAACTGAGCATGTAATGTAGTCAAAATAGCCCAGTAAACACCTTGAAGAAAGAAAAAAAAAATTACAATAGAATTTAATATAATTTAACAGGAAAATACTACCCAATACGACTGTTGCCGTTCCTTTTTGCCCAATAGATAAAATAATGACTGAAAATCCATAATGGAATCAGATAATCTGTAACAGAAAAACACCAACAAGTGAAGGCGAATATATGAACAGAATTTATTCGACTCCCACCTCCCAATCCTCTATAACGTAGCCTCATCTAGACCCAATCAAGCCACCTCTGTTGCTGCCCTAGTCCTGAAAGAGTGGGACCCAGACTGATCTGGGTCTAGCTGTAGTGATGCAATACATGCTTAAAAAAAAGCTTTCAACTGCAATTTTGAAAGGCTAGACCCATCTACATGAATCAGGAGGGAACCCCCTCTAACAGGACGGCTCTCCAAATAACAAGATACACACCAATGGGGCAGCAAACACTACCCGGAACCTCATAAGTTAAAACATTTTTCCCCTGACCCAACTGATCTGTTTTTGACCTCCTAATCCTAATAGAAAGGTAAGAATCTTGAACCATTAAATCAGACACCAGTAACCCCCCCCCTTACCACTTTAGCAGCTGCTACCAATTCAGATATTCTAAAAGCCTCAAAGAAAGATAACACAAATGCCATTTTAAACAACCTAACATCATAAAGTGAAACACAGAGAGACTCTAACGATCCCACCACTCGCTCCAATAAGGAAAAATAAATGGGCCTCCTTTTATCCTCTACTTGACGACACATCCCTCTACGCAGCCCTTTTACCACTATGGATTTTTTGGTGACATCCTCCAAACCATGCAGCTTAAAGTAGAAAGCCATTGCTGATAGCATCTTCACTAGGGCAGTAACAGAAATGCCCTGCGAGTGCTTGTGCATTAAAAAAATTAACATATTCTGCACCGTGGTACATCTCAACCCTTGTTGTGCTGAATTCTTAACCAAGAGCACCCATTCTGCCCACACCTTATTGTAATGTTCCGAAGAATTTTTTGCTAACGAATTAGCATTATAGAATTATATCATATATACCTGGGATGCCAGATCTCATAACGCCACTGGCATAAATGTTCTCTGGCCCTTGTCCTCCGGTGCTGCTTTCCGGGAATCTCTCCCACTGAAACCGGCTATAATGTTATACTCCCCCGGAATATGTACTACAAAATATATTAAGATTTAAACATTTTAATACTAAATTCCTCAATAATTGCACAACTGGCAATGATGATGCTGATAAGGAATTAAGGCCTTGGACCACCTCCATATTATCACAGTGTAATATCACATGAGAGTTGCACAGGCTATCACCCCACAAATACAGGGCCACCACTGTTAGAAAAAGCTCCAAAAATGCCAAGTTCTTTAAAATGCGGCCCTTCCAACCCTCTGGCCACTCCTCCGCACACCAATGGCCTCTGAAGTAAGCACCAAAACCAGTGGAGCCAGCCTCATCAGTAAAAAGTTCTAACTCAGAATTTTTAACCGGAAACCTCATAATAACAGCTTGCCCATTAAAATGAGAAAGAAACATAAACCATATCCTGAGATCCTCTTTATGGTCACAAGACACTCTGATGGGCACATTGCACCTCCGCCATAGCGAGAGACAAACGCCTAGAAAAAATCCTGCCCATAGGAATGATCAGGCAAGCAAAATTTTATTTACCGAGCAGCAACTGCATATTCCTTAGCGTCACTTTTTTTGACATCCAATACTGACTGCACCGATGCCTTCAAATCAGTCCTTTTGCTCTCAGGTAAGCTGCAACCCATATTTTTTGTTTCAATTTGAATCCCCAAAAATTCTAAAACAAGGGTCGTGCCCACAGTTTTTTCCACCACTAGCAGTATAACGAGATCAGCTGCTATGTCTGAAAAATTTTTTAACAATCCCGCGCAATCATCCGACCCATTCGGACCTACAAACAAAAAATCATTCAAGTAATGAACCAGGGAGCTTAGGCCCCACCTCTTTACCATCACGAAGAGCTACATTTCTCGAAATATAAACAAGAATTTGAGCACCCCATCGGTAAGCACAAATCTACAAAGTACTGACCTTCCACGCGGCATCCCAACAAAAATTGAGAATACTTCTGGATTTATTGGCAGTAATCGAAAAGCTGCTTCAATGTCAACTTTCGCCAATAATGCCCCGTTTCCTGCTTTCTTTACCAGATCAACCGCCCGCGTAAAAGACGCATAAGTCACTGTTGACAGAGTACTATCAATCCCGTCAATGACGGATGCACCTTTTGGGTATGATAAATGATTGATCAGACAAAAACAGCCTAGTTGCGTCTTAGGAGCCAAATCCAAGGGGGAAATTCTCAGATTAGCGATTGGAGGATCCTTAATGGGCCAGCCATCCTACCGTTTTCTACTTCAGCCGAAAGTTTTCCCAAAACTAGTGCTACATTTTCCCTGGCAGACTTTAAATTAGGAGGACAACGAGGGTGGAAACAAACCGAAGAAGGAATCATGAATCCATCTGAAAAACTGTCCAACAACGATTTCACCACTGCCGGGCGCAGCCTACCGTATACCTCTAATCACGGCCGCATCCTTTCTAACTGCTGGCCTTTTGGGCTTTGCTTTCTTGAAGCAACAAAAAAGAGGATGGAGCATGCCGCATTCCGAACAATCATGCCGATATTTACACAATGCCCCCCACTTACACGTGCCCCCATTAAAAGCAAAGTAGCAACCTTTTTTAGATGGAGGAAAATGCAGGGTGTAAATGAGTGACAATCTTTAGCCAACTCCCCATGTCTCTGTCGTCCCACTGCATGTAAGGCCTGACCGACAATCTTTGCTGAAATTTGATTGAATGCCATCTGTCTCCTCCAAATAACAAAAAAGCACGGAACAAAACTCAGGATTTGTATTGCCTTTTATGCTTGCAAAAATCACGTACGCCTGTAACCAATTCACAAATGTCTTAGGTATTTTTCTATATCGCGTCTTTCTCTCATCCTCCTCTTTCTCTGACTCCTCCTTTTTATCATCATATTAAACTCTAAGAAACTATCTAAAGGAAGTAAAGAATATAATTCAATAAACTCCCTGCGCCAAATCCTTTCTTTTAATCCTGAGGGACATGTTCCCCTATAGGCCCAATTGAACAAAAAAAAAGTATTTTTAAGTGTCGTATCTGCAACCTTGAACCCCAAAGAGGAAGATGCTGCCGACTGTTTACTTGGCTCACTAACCAAACTGCTAGCTGAATCCTGTAAAATAGGGCCACCTATACCATCCCCTGCAACCTTAGGTGCAACAATACCTAAAGCACTCTCTACCTTAGCAGTTCTACCCTGACCTTCAAGACTAGTAATAAAATATTTAGGCCCTCCATTAATGTAACTATTGAAGCATTAGAGATCTCACCTGATGAACCCGGTACTGGGTTCCTGACTGGAGCCAACTGACGTGGCTGGCCGTATTCACTCCTCCTGTCTTCTCTGCTCCTCTCCTTGGAAGGAATTTTCTGTATTGCCTGGAATGAGAGGGAAACACCTCCCTACACTGCACTTCACGCCTATGATGGTCATGTCTCCACTGGTCACCCTCCTTAAGAGGTGATGTATAGTTGGTCCTGTGTCTGCTGGACCTGGAACATGACCTGTCTCTAGCAATAGAATCCCGCTGCCTGCTCAGCCAGACTGTGCGCCCTTCCTCTTGATCTCTGCTGCCCTCTAGTCATATACTGAATAATAAGAGAGCAGTGGGCTTGTCCTGTCATGCGCAACTTTCTCCCGCCTCCTCACTACCGGGGTAAGGCACTCATGCCTGATAGAATTCACTGGACTGTACCATCTATTACGAGAAGCACGTACCTCATGAGTCCTGCCAGATGAATCCTCTATGAACGTAGTTGTCACCGGGCAGCGTCTTCTTCTGCTCACATTATCACGTCCACCCCACCTAGGTGGGGAGGACTGTCCTTCCTGCTTCCTGCGAGAACATTCCTCCAACCCGACTTCTGCACTGGGCTGCCTCACCAGAGACACCCATCATCTGGTATGAAAAACTTGTTCCTGGCTGCGCCTTGATTCCTCCTACAGAGCCCGGATCTTTTTTTCAGCATCCCCTTGTCCTTCACAGTGCACTGAGTCCTCTTGTAACAGCCTGATCTTCTTCCTGGAATCACTCTGCAGTATAGCGCGTCCTCTGCGCCTCTTCTGAACCAAAGTGCTGCTCTTCGTCCTCTCCTACTGGGCCTCTTCACCCACGACTGGCTGGACCTCTTCCTCTGATGTAGTGGATGCATGCAGGGACTGTCTGCTATCTTCCTCCACCTCATCTCCTTTCCATTACACTGAAGTCACCAGCTGCCTCTCCAGAGGGTCCCACGCTGACATCCACTCCTCCCACGTCCATGACTCTGCTTACGAATCCTGCAGCTGTGTTTTCATCAGTTCATGGCCTTCTTTCATCAAGGTGAGTAGTGCAGGTGAGTGCAGGTGTGAGTTGGGCCTTCTTTTCTGCAGTAGCTGCACCAGATGCCTTCCTTCTCTTCATCCTCTCACTCCTGGATATGGCACTTATTCTGGATGATCCTCTTCCTCTTGCTGCACTGGAGCTCCCACTTTTTCCCTTCCTATACTCTTGGCTCAGCCTTTCTGGGGGTCTGGACTGCCTGACAGGTCTTCTTTCTACCCCACCACTTGTAGCAGATTCTCCTTCGGCTAATGAATGAACAAGCTGCTGTAGCCACTCCGTCCCATGCTGCTCAGTCTGCTCTTGAATTTGCTTCATCAAGGTAGCCATGACAAGGGATGACATGATGCTGCTTTGCTGGATACTTCCATGTGCGGGGTACTTCCAAGAGCGGAAAACCACAACTTTTACTCCCATCAAAATCCTCCCCATAATTCAAACCCGCCTAGCACTTGCCCTGTCAAAAGCCCCATTCCCCATGCTGTCTCCAGGGGCTAACTCTCTGTTTGTCATGTCTCTTGCAAACATATTTACAGAATAAAGATAATATTTTCTAAATAGAATATTTACAATAGTTTATTTTGTAGTTTACTGTATTATTAGATTTAAACTAAATACTGTTGTGTTTAAAAGTTTGCATACCCTTGGCGAATTGGTAATATATGTACCATTTTTAAAGAAAACATGAGTGAGCAGGAAAAACACATTTCTTTTATTTCTTACTAGGAACTTGCCTGTCAAAAAATGACGGCAATGTGATGTATATGTTTGTGAAGTTGTTTAGTTATTTAAATATATTTTTGACCCTTGTAAGTATTGTGATATGAACATGTATTTTTGTAAAACGTTGATGTAATGTTTTTTTAAAATGAATTTTGTATCTGAAGAATTGTTCACTTTAATATACATAGAATCCAGAGGAAAGTAAAAAGTAAAAAGACTTTTTGAAACGTGCTGAATTTTAACATGAAGTTTAAAATATATGTAAGCAATAACCTTGAAAGTATATATTTTTAAAATTGAACTTTATTTTTTATGTAACTTTAAAAGTTTTGCAAAACATTTGTGTAATTTTGAACATTATAAACAGGAACATAGTAAATACATTTTGTAACATAATTTTGAATTAAAAGTATTAACATTTGAATGTAAAAACAGTTTAACTTTAAATTAATCAGTATTAACATGCAATTTGTATCAGAATAATTGTTAAGTTTAATATACATTGAATGTAGAGGAAGGCATACAGTAAAAACTCTCCTTAAACCGTACGTAATTAAAGTAATTCATTACTGAGCACATAAACTGGCGATAAACATTAATGTAGGTAGTAATCTTAAGATAACAGAGAATATTTACATTGTGACTTAAAAGGTGCTTGAGCTCTTAACATGAACTTTGTAATATGTTGAATGAAATAACTTGAAAATATTGTTTTTAAACTTGTAACATTAGAAACATTAACATAGTGACTTAACATTTTATCATAATTTTTCATAGAAATGCAAGGCAAGTATTTTGTGAGGCGAATTATCCATAAACATGATTTCCATTAATTATGACTGAATTAAACAACCAATTGTTTTGTATTTTTGAATGTTTTTCCAAAATGTTTGCATGGCTTTAGTTTGTATCCTGCAAAGTTATAGTACTTCATAGTAGACAATGTTTTTAGTAAAAATACGTCCATCTTCTAATAAATCACCTTGACTTTCATTGTTTTCAATGTAAACTTTAATAGCCTGTGGATTTTTGCACCGTGACAACGCAACGTACAATTGACCATGTGCAAAAACAGGTTCTTCCAAGAAAATACCCACAGATTTGAAAGTTTGACCTTGTGATTTATTAATGGTCATGGCAAATGCCATAATAATGGGAAATTGTCTTCTTTGAAGTATAAAAGGGAGACTACTTTCACTTGGTGCTAAATCTATTCTTGGTATGAAAACTCTCTCTCCTTTATGGGTCCCAGTTAAAATTTCAGCATCTATAAAATGGTCCTTTAATTGTTGAACAATTAATCTTGTGCCATTGCATAGGCCTTTTTTGGGGTTCATATTTCGCAGTAACATGATAATTGCACCTTTCTTTAGCTGCAAAATATGTGGTGGCATTCCAGAAGGAGTTAAAGAGTTAATGAATTCAGTTGAAAAGTTTGCCTGACTTTCATTGTCATCAGCAAGTACAGAATCAGCACTGTGATAATTTCTTTGTGGTGCATTAATTTTTTTAAAGATTTCATTATTGAGTATTAATGCATCTTTATTTTTACACGTCAGTATAACTTGGTTGGCAAGCTCGGAATATTCTTCGTTATTTATGCTCCCTTCAAATATAGCCGATATAATATCTTGTTGACAAATCATATGAGGTGGGATCTCTACAGTGTCGTCAGGTAAATGTAGTATTTTTTCTGTTCTGCCTTCTCCAATTTTAATAAGCCAATCATTGAAATCAGTTTGGCCTTCTGATCTCATATTTTGTTGCAGTTGAAGATGGGTAAAATGTTTCCATACTGTACTTGACTTTATACATGTTTCAATAATGTCTGTTCGATTTCCATGTACAACAGGTAATGTTTGTCTAAAATCGCCACCCAACAACATTACCTTTCCACCAAATGGAAAAATATTATCCATGACTTCACGAAGCAAACGGTAAATACATTGGAGGGCATAGCATGACATCATTGTGGCCTCATCTATTATAATTAATTTACATTTCTTCAATTTCTTTGCTTGTAAGGATGTCATGCGAATATCTGACACAGAATTTTCTAAAATAGGCACTGGCAGTTTAAATCCACTATGAACAGTTCTTCCACCTTCTAATAAAAGTGCAGCAATTCCAGTAGTGGCAAACGCCATTGCTATTTTTCCTTGTGCTCGTACTGAACTCATTAATAAATTGTACAAATATGTTTTCCCTGATCCGCCAGGTCCATCAAGATAGAAATAACGCTCTGTCACCATGTCATCATCTATAGCATTTTTAATGGCATGAAATGCTTGCAATTGTAGTGTATTTAAAGTTGCAAGTCTTTCTTCTGTTCTTTCTGCTTGTAGTTGAATGTCATAGTCTTCAAAGTTAATGTCATCTATAAGACCTGGATCAGGCAAATTAAAACTTGCACAACTTAATCCATGAGTTAAAAAGACTTCTTGAATTTCCATTAACGCTTTTAAGTGTGCAATGGGTTCATTGTATCGTCGCATAAAGTCTTCAGCCATATTACTTTTAAAAGTCTCCCACTAAGCTAATGCATTTGGAGCATTTGAGAAGATACAAATAAAAGCAAATTGTTCTCTCATCTGTCGTGGCATTTGACATTGTGCTGCTTCTTCTAAACATCTTTCCCACTCTGTATCATCAGCGAGTAAGTTTCTATGTCTTGCAGCTAAATGGAAGGATTCATATACAATGTCATTAACAGTTCTTAACTGTTAAAAACTTTGTGCTCCTGGAACATTTAAAAGTAATATCCGTAAGCAAAAACGTTCAACATCTCTTGGACTGACTGTGGAATTATTTTATTGCCTCTGGTTTTTCTTGCTCTCCATAATCCATTCACAAAAACATAGTGATATGGAATTTCAATATATAAGTATTGTGTTGCTTCAGCATCAGTGGAATTTAATGCAAACCATGCAGTTAGTGTAGTGTGACGATCTTCACTTTGGGCCAATGCATTCATTTCATTTCCAGCATGGAAATAGACTAAATGTCGTTGTGGCAAATGTACTGCTAACCTATATACTGCATGTGATCTATCATGCATTTCAAATTTTAAAAGCCGCCACATAGCTTCTGGCGCACTGACATAGCGAGCATCTACGTGAGATGCAAGTTCATCATGTACTAACTCACTACTTTCAGGGTTGTCTGCACTTTTGACGACTACAGTAGCTGCATCGTAACCTTTGTAAATATATTTGTAGACATATTTAATGGATTTGATGGAAGTGCAGGCTTCTACGTTGATGTGGGCGTTGTACTTCATGAGTAAATGTGGATTGTAGGGTACAACATATCTATTGTCCACTTTTTTTCCACGAATAATGGCACTATCTCCTTCTCTTCTTTTATAAAGTGGATATCCATCACAATTTGCATATGTTTTGTCTCTATAATCTTTTGGAAAATCTTTTGAACATTGATTATTTTCCATACATGGTGATTATGGATTAAGGTCTCCACAGGGTCCATGAATCATGCGATGAGTAACAATCTCATATAGTCTACCATATAGTTCTGGATCTGGTAGTTCAGCAACTATGACTGCATCCACTTTGTCCGAAGTATCTAATTTATCTTTCTCTTGAAGTATTATGAGAAGATGTGCATGTGGAAGGCCTCTTTTTTTAAATTCAATGGTATATACATAAGAAAGACATTTGCCAAATAACTGATTTATAGTAAAGTCACATATTAATTCATTTAATTTGATCTTAAAAACTCTGGCTACTAAATCTGGTCGATCTGAAGCACTTTGTCCAATAAGTAGATTTTGATTAATTTCTGGCCATTGTGGATTACATGTAAATGTCACAAATAAATCTAGTTTTCCAAATTTTGTCACAATAGCCATAGCATCATTGTATCTTTCTCTCATATTTTGAGGTGATCCTTGAAAAGAAGATGGTAAAATGATGGCTTTGCCAGCTGTCATGTCTCTGCTTGTAGCCACGTCAGCAACATAGTCCATGAGTCCACAATATTGTTCTACACATAGTTTATCTTGTTGATATTTTATAAAGTTTAAATTATTTGCCTCAACTTGCAAATAGGAATCAATAATACATTGTTGTGTTAGTTTTCCACCACATAAAATTGGATTAAATTCACCTCTAATGGCAATTTGAGCAACTTTAAATTCAAGCATAGAAACATTATTTCGGATTCTGGCTTTAGCATTTGGGTAACTGGGAAGGGTTAATTTTGGTTGCCAACCTGCTTCTCCATGTGGGAAAAAGATGGGATATGTCATTGGATCTAAATTTAGACTTAAGATATTAATATTAATAAATGGTTGCTCCTCATTTCTGGGATATACTTTAATGTCTCTTTGAAATGGTGGTTCTCCTTCATCATTCTGAAAGACCATTGCAACCTCATTTGATGTTGGCAAGTTATAACGACGTTTATCAGTATGTCTGTCTCTTTTAAGCACCATATTAACCTTTGGCATGGGTAATTGATGTCTTTGTGCATGAAGTAGTTGTTCATTTTCTACTTCTGCCAATTTTTTGTAAGCTTTACTGTAGGGATTGTTGTCCATAATGTTATTTAGCTCTATAAAAACACTGGGTAAGCATTTTTTATTTTCTTCCATCTGCATACGTTGGTCAACAGCTTCCATTGGATCTAGGACATATAGTTGAGCGAATTTTCTTTGCTCTCCTTCCTCTGGATGTAAATGTGAAGTCCGATGATAAATTTGTCCTTGGACTTTAAAACAGTAAGGACCATGTCCTGGTACATTAGCAGTCAATGTTGCCCCCATAGATGCAAATGATATGGCACTATTGTAGGATCTTATGTTTGTCTTAAAATTTTTGTAATTTGGAAAAGTAGGTTCAGTCATAATATTTTTTAAATAGGTTGGAAATTGTTTCCTTTCTGGAAGTTTGAACTTTCCTTTTTGACAACAACTAATAAGTTGTCCATCTCTGGGTCTCTCCTGTTTAAAATAATAAGCCTCACAAAATTGACATTGAGTACTCATGTCCCCACAACTATGAACCTCTACTGCTAAAGACTTGAGTAAAGGACAATTTGCAAAGCATATCGGATGTTGACTTTCATATTCATCAGGTGAAAAGTCATGAAATGTTTCAACAACAGGTTCTAAGGGCCTCATTCTATTAGCGGCCGTAAATCGGCCGTAAGGCTGCGATTCCTTGCGAGGGTTCAGTTAACTCGCGATTCTATTATACGGCCCCGCAAGGATCTCCTCTTACGGCCGGCCGCATATCTTGGAACCGGCCGTAAGCTGTGAAATCTAAAAACGCAAAAATAAATTCAAGCCTGCACTGTACAGCTCTGTAAATGCTAGGGATCATATTGGGGGACATGAGGATTAAAAGGAACCCCCTCTCAAGCTTGCACATCAGCCCAAACCCGAGTTCAAATTAACTGTTTATTTTCCGGCTGCGGCGTGGGCGTGTTTGAAGTGCTCCAAGCACTCTGGACTTTTTACATGGATATTTTACGGATAGTAAAAATAAAATATTTTACGGATTTGAGTATAGGATAATTATGTGCTATTTTGTCTAACGAGCAGAAAAGTAATATCTTAGGGAATTAAACCCATTAGTGCTTGACACTACAAATTCAAATGTGAGGACAACATAGGGTTAATCATAATCATATAGTAATAGAGAAATTTTATTGGTGAAAAAACAACGTCGATTAAAAGAATTTAAAAGAAATTTAAAAACACTGTGAAAGGTGATTCCTTCAATGACTCTTGTGACCACTATTACCACTCTATTATATAGTATTTTTAGAGTGTGGTTACACAGGTAAGTTCCTCAGAGTATATAAAAGGGAAACTGTACATTGATTCAAGGGCTGTAGACAAAGCCCATAGATGGATGTATATGTATACAATATTAATATAGATTACTGGCAAATAAAATGTTAGAGTTATCTTGGTGTTTCAAAACTGTAAAGGCTCAGCCTCATATGGGAATGTCATGCAGTCTGATACAGATACCAGTCACTATATGCAGCAAAGCTGCTTTCCCTTAATGTATCTGTATACAGAAACGACTGACATGCTGTTTGCAAAGCAATGGTTATCTCCTCTTAACTAAGTTACTGAGGGTCTGTGTCAGTTCAGGGGTAAGGCTTTAATAGCCCAAATTATATGCCCTTAAAAATGCCTCTGAGTTCTTTTTAGTAGAGCGTTTGCGCCTCCATTAGCTCGGAGTTTCGCGCTTCCTGAATGTGGCGTGCGTGATGACGTCACGCTACATACGCCTGTTACCTAACATGTTTCTACGTTACAAAACGTCTTTGTCAAAGGATCAAGGCGTGTACTGAAAAAGAGAGCTATTTAAAGGAAGCGGTAGCCATGGTTACCAACGCTACCGAGTGTGCTACACTGAAATAAATCTCTTATATATTGTAAGCCTGGGAGGAAGGAAAATAATTACATTAGAACTAGTATAAGATCACCCTTATATAATAATGCAGGATTAAAGAAGTCTTCCATATATAGGTGTGAATCAATGGATATAGTCTCTTCTAGTGATCAATGTGTCACTGGGAAGTGGACTATAGGGCATATAGTGCTAAAAAATACCATAAAGTGCTTGGTGCAGAGGATAATAAAATGATGGATGAAGTCCCAGACCATGAGGGACTATGTAATAAATACCTATAGTGTGTAAATATAAGATAAAATCCTAGTGGAGAGCACCATCTATCAAGAGGGGCAATAAAGTATAAGCTGAAGTGATAGTGTAAATAAGGCAAAGGTGCCCTATAAAAGAGGCAATAGATGTGTACTATACCAAATAAAACATTTGTGAAACAAATAAGTGAAAAAATTTAATGAAGGGAGTATACGAAAAACCTTCATTTAACCCATTGGGTACTTGTGCTTGAAGTTTATAAATCCATTTAGATTCAGATTGTAATAGTTTTTTTTGGAAGTTGCCCCTTCTGGGTCCTGAAGTTACTGAATCTATGATGCAAAACTTAAGTACATCCGGATTGTTGTTGTGGCAATATTTAATATGTCTTGCTATGGGGGTATCATATTCATTGAGAATAGAGTATATATGTTCCCCCATTCTACGTCGAAGCTCTCTACAGGTTTTACCTACATAAACCTTATTGCAAAGGCATGTGGCTATATATATCACTCCTGTAGATTTACAGTTAAAGAAGTTGTTAATTTCATAACTGAGCCCATTAATAGGGTGTATGTAGTTTTTGCACGGTTTTACAAATTTGCAAAATTTGCATCTTCCACATTTGTACATTCCCTTAAGGGGTTTAAGGCATGTCTTGGTCTCAATTGGATTATCATTGTACAAACTATGTACAATCATATCTTTGATATTGGTGCCTCTCCTATATGTTATGCTTGCCTTTGGAGATAGAGCATCTTGTATGTCTTTGTCACTTGTAAGAAGATGCCAATGTTTTTCAAGAATGGTCCTAATAATGTCAGAATCATGACCATATGTCATTATGCATCTAATAAGATCCTGGTTGGATGTGTCGTTAATTTTAGTGGTATTATTTACCTGTTTATTTGTGACATGTGCATTAAGCAGGTCAGTTCTATTACAAGATAGGGCATGCTTATAGGCTGATTTAAGACTCCTATTTGGATAACCTCTTGTTTTAAACCGCTGTCTAAGTTTATCTGCTTCTATTTTAAATTCATGTTCTGTACTGCAATTTCTCCGAATCCTTAAATATTGGCCTTTAGGGATTCCTCTTTTTTGGGGTCCAAAGTGCTGGCTTTCCCATTTTAGTAGTGTGTTGGAGGCTGTTTCCTTTCTAAAGGTTGAAGTGCATATTTTCCCCTCTGAGTCCTTCTTGATTTTTAAATCTAGGAAGGAGACTTCACTTTTATTTGCCTCAGAGGTAAATCTCAGGCCTATTTCGTTGTTATTCAAATATGATATAAACGCAGTTAGATCTTCTCTATTACCCGTCCAGACAAGAAACACATCATCTATGTATCTTCTCCAGATGAGTATATTACTTCCAAAGGTATCTGCGTTATCATCATATATATATTTGTCCTCCCACCAGCCAAGGAACAGATTGGCATAACTGGGAGCACACGGTGTTCCCATTGCCGTTCCTTGTTGTTGGTGGTACCATTTATGGTTAAAGATGAAAAAGTTATGTTTCAGAACATATTCAAGCAGTGATATCAGCAGTTGGTTTAATTCTTCAAAGATGGAGCCTTTCATCTTAAGAAAATATTTTATTGCATCAATTCCAAAGTGATGAGGAATACTACTGTAGAGAGCCTCGACGTCGATGCATACCAGCCACGAGTCAATAGGTATAGTTAGGTCTTCTAATTGCCTAAGGATATCTGGGGTATCCTTCACATATGATGGCAATCCCATCACAAAGTCTCTCAGATGGTAATCCAAAAAAACACTACAATTATGTGACAAATTGTCAGTACCAGAGACTATAGGTCTTCCCGGGATAGGCCTCGTCTTTTTATGTACTTTTGGAAGGGAGTAGAAGACTGACACCGTAGGGAATTTAGGGAGCAAAAATTGCTAAGTTTGATCATCAATGATTCCTGAGTGTTTAACACCATCTAAGATGTTCTTGAGGGTAGATTTAAATTCAGCTGTGGGATCCTTGGGAATGATCTTATAGGTCATTTTATCCTTAAGGATCCTTTCACACATATCTTTATAGTCCATGTTATCCATTAGGACTATATTTCCGCCCTTATCGGCTGGTTTAATGTGGATGGTGTTATCTCCTCTCAGTTCTTTCAGAGCTGTATGTTCAGATTTAGTGAGATTGTATATTTTTTTGTAGCTCATATGATCTATGTTCTCTATGTCATTCGAGACTTGTTGTAAGAATACCCAGATGTTGGCATAATCTTTTAATTGCGGTGTGAAAGTACTTTTATTTCTCCATCTCTTAGGTTCAATTGTTGGTGTACAGTTTTCTTCCAATAGTTCCATAAGGCCTTGTATAATCTTAATATCCTCTTGGGGTACACCTAGGTTGAGGATTTCCCTCTCTTGCTTCATTTTATAAAACTTATGTAGAGCTAACTTTCTAGAGAACAAATTTAAATCCTTTATGTGAGTAAAGGTATCTGCTTTGGATGTAGGTACAAAGGTTAGGCCCTTACTTAATACTGAAATATGTGACTCTTGCATTTTAAAGTGCGATAAGTTGATAATTCTCAGTTCATCCTCTCTTTTACTGGGTACCCTTGAAATTGATTTGGTCTTGTTTGTATCGATCTCCTTCCTTGAGACCGTCCTCTTCCTAAAAAAGGAGTAGAGGGGAGATCATTCTCATAACTAGAATAAGGTCTTGTTAGTCTGTCAGGATCATATTGATTCCTTCTCGGGCGTAGTTCATATTGGTCCCTTCTCCAATTGGAGTTTCTTGTTCTGTTATTGGTTTTATATTGATGGAAATTGGGACCTATGAGGTATTTTCTGGTAGTATTATCCTCTATATCTGAGGTATCATAATCAGATGAACTAATTTCAGATCCAGTTTGAGTTTCTGAATTCGCTGGTAGTCTCTTATATATTCTACCTGTCTTGAAATCTGTTTGATCTCTTAGAAATTTCCTTTGTTTGCGATCTTTGATGTCTTTTTTAAATTTGTTAATGTTAAAGTTCAGTTTGTTACACAAAATTTCAAAGTCAGAGAGGTCTTTGAATTTGTCAACTTCTATTTGATTCAGTATAACTCTTTGTTTAATGTTCTCTAGATTTTTCTGCTCAGTTTCAATAATCAAGGACACAAGGTCCATAGAGCATTTAAATAGGATTTCTTTCCATTTGGACAGAAAGGTCTCATCGTTTATATTGGAGGCTGGTGTAATATTAGTCCTTAAACCTCTGGGGATTAGTTTATTTTTCATGTAATTTTGGAGACTGGATATTTCCCAGATTGATCTAATTTGCTTCCTCATATTTTTTTGAAGCTCATATAGAGCTGAATTTACATCCTTATTTTCAGTTCTGGGTTGTATTGAGGGCATAAAAGTTTCCTCTGCCTCAATTTGTAATTGTGCAAAGTCCAGACTAGTCTGGACTTTGCACAATTACAAATTGAGGCAGAGGAAACTTTTATGCCCTCAATACAACCCAGAACTGAAAATAAGGATGTAAATTCAGCTCTATATGAGCTTCAAAAAAATATGAGGAAGCAAATTAGATCAATCTGGGAAATATCCAGTCTCCAAAATTACATGAAAAATAAACTAATCCCCAGAGGTTTAAGGACTAATATTACACCAGCCTCCAATATAAACGATGAGACCTTTCTGTCCAAATGGAAAGAAATCCTATTTAAATGCTCTATGGACCTTGTGTCCTTGATTATTGAAACTGAGCAGAAAAATCTAGAGAACATTAAACAAAGAGTTATACTGAATCAAATAGAAGTTGACAAATTCAAAGACCTCTCTGACTTTGAAATTTTGTGTAACAAACTGAACTTTAACATTAACAAATTTAAAAAAGACATCAAAGATCGCAAACAAAGGAAATTTCTAAGAGATCAAACAGATTTCAAGACAGGTAGAATATATAAGAGACTACCAGCGAATTCAGAAACTCAAACTGGATCTGAAATTAGTTCATCTGATTATGATACCTCAGATATAGAGGATAATACTACCAGAAAAGACCTCATAGGTCCCAATTTCCATCAATATAAAACCAATAACAGAACAAGAAACTCCAATTGGAGAAGGGACCAATATGAACTACGCCCGAGAAGGAATCAATATGATCCTGACAGACTAACAAGACCTTATTCTAGTTATGAGAATGATCTCCCCTCTACTCCTTTTTTAGGAAGAGGACGGTCTCAAGGAAGGAGATCGATACAAACAAGACCAAATCAATTTCAAGGGTACCCAGTAAAAGAGAGGATGAACTGAGAATTATCAACTTATCGCACTTTAAAATGCAAGAGTCACATATTTCAGTATTAAGTAAGGGCCTAACCTTTGTACCTACATCCAAAGCAGATACCTTTACTCACATAAAGGATTTAAATTTGTTCTCTAGAAAGTTAGCTCTACATAAGTTTTATAAAATGAAGCAAGAGAGGGAAATCCTCAACCTAGGTGTACCCCAAGAGGATATTAAGATTATACAAGGCCTTATGGAACTATTGGAAGAAAACTGTACACCAACAATTGAACCTAAGAGATGGAGAAATAAAAGTACTTTCACACCGCAATTAAAAGATTATGCCAACATCTGGGTATTCTTACAACAAGTCTCGAATGACATAGAGAACATAGATCATATGAGCTACAAAAAAATATACAATCTCACTAAATCTGAACATACAGCTCTGAAAGAACTGAGAGGAGATAACACCATCCACATTAAACCAGCCGATAAGGGCGGAAATATAGTCCTAATGGATAACATGGACTATAAAGATATGTGTGAAAGGATCCTTAAGGATAAAATGACCTATAAGATCATTCCCAAGGATCCCACAGCTGAATTTAAATCTACCCTCAAGAACATCTTAGATGGTGTTAAACACTCAGGAATCATTGATGATCAAACTTAGCAATTTTTGCTCCCTAAATTCCCTACGGTGTCAGTCTTCTACTCCCTTCCAAAAGTACATAAAAAGACGAGGCCTATCCCGGGAAGACCTATAGTCTCTGGTACTGACAATTTGTCACATAATTGTAGTGTTTTTTTGGATTACCATCTGAGAGACTTTGTGATGGGATTGCCATCATATGTGAAGGATACCCCAGATATCCTTAGGCAATTAGAAGACCTAACTATACCTATTGACTCGTGGCTGGTATGCATCGACGTCGAGGCTCTCTACAGTAGTATTCCTCATCACTTTGGAATTGATGCAATAAAATATTTTCTTAAGATGAAAGGCTCCATCTTTGAAGAATTAAACCAACTGCTGATATCACTGCTTGAATATGTTCTGAAACATAACTTTTTCATCTTTAACCATAAATGGTACCACCAACAACAAGGAACGGCAATGGGAACACCGTGTGCTCCCAGTTATGCCAATCTGTTCCTTGGCTGGTGGGAGGACAAATATATATATGATGATAACGCAGATACCTTTGGAAGTAATATACTCATCTGGAGAAGATACATAGATGATGTGTTTCTTGTCTGGACGGGTAATAGAGAAGATCTAACTGCGTTTATATCATATTTGAATAACAACGAAATAGGCCTGAGATTTACCTCTGAGGCAAATAAAAGTGAAGTCTCCTTCCTAGATTTAAAAATCAAGAAGGACTCAGAGGGGAAAATATGCACTTCAACCTTTAGAAAGGAAACAGCCTCCAACACACTACTAAAATGGGAAAGCCAGCACTTTGGACCCCAAAAAAGAGGAATCCCTAAAGGCCAATATTTAAGGATTCGGAGAAATTGCAGTACAGAACATGAATTTAAAATAGAAGCAGATAAACTTAGACAGCGGTTTAAAACAAGAGGTTATCCAAATAGGAGTCTTAAATCAGCCTATAAGCATGCCCTATCTTGTAATAGAACTGACCTGCTTAATGCACATGTCACAAATAAACAGGTAAATAATACCACTAAAATTAACGACACATCCAACCAGGATCTTATTAGATGCATAATGACATATGGTCATGATTCTGACATTATTAGGACCATTCTTGAAAAACATTGGCATCTTCTTACAAGTGACAAAGACATACAAGATGCTCTATCTCCAAAGGCAAGCATAACATATAGGAGAGGCACCAATATCAAAGATATGATTGTACATAGTTTGTACAATGATAATCCAATTGAGACCAAGACATGCCTTAAACCCCTTAAGGGAATGTACAAATGTGGAAGATGCAAATTTTGCAAATTTGTAAAACCGTGCAAAAACTACATACACCCTATTAATGGGCTCAGTTATGAAATTAACAACTTCTTTAACTGTAAATCTACAGGAGTGATATATATAGCCACATGCCTTTGCAATAAGGTTTATGTAGGTAAAACCTGTAGAGAGCTTCGACGTAGAATGGGGGAACATATATACTCTATTCTCAATGAATATGATACCCCCATAGCAAGACATATTAAATATTGCCACAACAACAATCCGGATGTACTTAAGTTTTGCATCATAGATTCAGTAACTTCAGGACCCAGAAGGGGCAACTTCCAAAAAAAACTATTACAATCTGAATCTAAATGGATTTATAAACTTCAAGCACAAGTACCCAATGGGTTAAATGAAGGTTTTTCGTATACTCCCTTCATTTAATTTTTTCACTTATTTGTTTCACAAATGTTTTATTTGGTATAGTACACATCTATTGCCTCTTTTATAGGGCACCTTTGCCTTATTTACACTATCACTTCAGCTTATACTTTATTGCCCCTCTTGATAGATGGTGCTCTCCACTAGGATTTTATCTTATATTTACACACTATAGGTATTTATTACATAGTCCCTCATGGTCTGGGACTTCATCCATCATTTTATTATCCTCTGCACCAAGCACTTTATGGTATTTTTTAGCACTATATGCCCTATAGTCCACTTCCCAGTGACACATTGATCACTAGAAGAGACTATATCCATTGATTCACACCTATATATGGAAGACTTCTTTAATCCTGCATTATTATATAAGGGTGATCTTATACTAGTTCTAATGTAATTATTTTCCTTCCTCCCAGGCTTACAATATATAAGAGATTTATTTCAGTGTAGCACACTCGGTAGCGTTGGTAACCATGGCTACCGCTTCCTTTAAATAGCTCTCTTTTTCAGTACACGCCTTGATCCTTTGACAAAGACGTTTTGTAACGTAGAAACATGTTAGGTAACAGGCGTATGTAGCGTGACGTCATCACGCACGCCACATTCAGGAAGCGCGAAACTCCGAGCTAATGGAGGCGCAAACGCTCTACTAAAAAGAACTCAGAGGCATTTTTAAGGGCATATAATTTGGGCTATTAAAGCCTTACCCCTGAACTGACACAGACCCTCAGTAACTTAGTTAAGAGGAGATAACCATTGCTTTGCAAACAGCATGTCAGTCGTTTCTGTATACAGATACATTAAGGGAAAGCAGCTTTGCTGCATATAGTGACTGGTATCTGTATCAGACTGCATGACATTCCCATATGAGGCTGAGCCTTTACAGTTTTGAAACACCAAGATAACTCTACTAATAGTAGGTGTTTCATTTTATTTGCCAGTAATCTATATTAATATTGTATACATATACATCCATCT
This sequence comes from Discoglossus pictus, assembly GCA_027410445.1. Classification (NCBI taxonomy): domain Eukaryota; kingdom Metazoa; phylum Chordata; class Amphibia; order Anura; family Alytidae; genus Discoglossus; species Discoglossus pictus. The sequence goes on along the minus strand of CM050164.1, from coordinate 342,182,387 downwards.
ATGGGCTTTGTCTACAGCCCTTGAATCAATGTACAGTTGCCCTTTTATATACTCTGAGGAACTTACCTGTGTAACCACACTCTAAAAATACTATATAATAGAGTGGTAATAGTGGTCACAAGAGTCATTGAAGGAATCACCTTTCACAGTGTTTTTAAATTTCTTTTAAATTCTTTTAATCGACGTTGTTTTTTCACCAATAAAATTTCTCTATTACTATATGATTATGATTAACCCTATGTTGTCCTCTATTTTGTCTAACACCTAAAATCCCTTTATAGTCTTCTCAAAGTGCAGGATGGCTTTATTTGAGCTATTTTATGTGCTTAATTGGTGCTAGCGAGACCTCTTTCCTGCAAGTAAGCTGCAGCTCGTTTTTAGCCTTGCAGAGAGGGTTCCCGGAGCAATAGAATTGCAAATAGGAATGGCCGAAACTCTTGCGGCCGTTTTAGACCAAAGGCTTTCCTCTGCCGCAAGAGATAGCAAGGCACCGGCCGCTAATAGAATGAGGCCCTAAATGTTTAGTTTTTTTCGTGGATTTTCTTGGTATATGTGGTCCTTGTTTGGTTGAAATGTCCTGTAAGTTTTTAGTAAGAGTTTGTAAATGCTTTGTTTTTGTAGTTGCTTTTTTTGGTCTGTCTTGACTGGTATCTTGTAAAATGTCATCTGATGTTTTAGGAACAGTTTGTAAATGCTTTATTATCTTTTTATTTTTTTTGGTTGTATCTTTCATTTTTGCCGCTGATATTCTTTTATTTGCAAGTCTTTTGCGTTCTTTTTCTCGTCGAATTTCTTTCTCCTCCGGTGTCTGCTGGGCGGCCCATCTCTCTTGTCTTTCTCTAGTTTGACGTCTTTTCTTCTCTTCTTTGGTCTCGTTATCAGCCATATTAATCTGTAAAGGAAAAAAAAAAAAAATGTAATTGTGTATATTTTCATTTGTAATTCCTGTTAAAGATTCTTGTGCACAATTGGTTAAATAAAAGGCAAATCATGAATGTATCATTTATATTTAGTTAAATTTATAATTCCTGTCCTCACTGGGTAAGAATTTGGCCAATGGAATACTGCTGTAAGTAAGCATGTAACATATTTTTTTTAAATAATGGTTTTATTTATTAAAAACGTTGTTTGTGGGTAGATATTTACCACTGCAAAACTTCTTTGCTAAAAAAAAAAGTGATGTGGTTATTGAGCTATGTATTGCATAGTATTAATTTAAATAGAATAAGGGAGATTGTAAATTTTTTTTTTTTTTTTTCTGTTGACACGGATGCAACTGAAAGCAGTTTCTTTAGTTTTATACTTAAGTACTTATTATACTGTACCTTGGTTGAAGTGTAATTTAAATCCGAATGTTTGTTGGTCCTCGGTTCAAAATCGTTGGAAGTCCTCGTCCGATGGTGTGGTCCTGTGGCGATAGCCCTCGTCCGATGTTGTGGTCCTATGGCGATAGCCCTCATCCGATATTGTGGTCCTTTGGTGAAAGTCCTCGTCCGATGGTCTGGTCCTGTGTTGAAATTCCTCGTCTGCTGGTCTGGTCCTGTGTTGAAATTCCTCGTCTGCTGGTCTGGTCCTGTGTAGAAAGTCCTCGTCCGATGGTCCGGTCCTGTGGAGAAAGTCCTCGTCCGATTGTCTTCACGCAGTATCTGTTGTAATATAAAATAGAAAATGTTGTTTGAGTGAAATGTCTTTTAAATAAGTAAAAAATTTATGAATTTGGCTGTATTGTATCAGTTATGGTTATTTTTTTCTATATTTTTTTTTTTACTTTCTGTACAATCCCACGACTTTTGTTATTCTTATTTAAGGTTCTTAGTAAGGCTTGTGGGTTGTGATATATTAAATAAGAATATGAATTTATTTTGCTATGTGTTTATGTTATTTTTTGTACAATCCTGTTTTGTGCGCACCACTTGTGGTATACTTTTTTAACCTTTATTGGGATGGTTATAGTTAGTGAAACATGAAATAATATAATTAATGTAGTTTGCTATGTGTTTGTGTCAGTTTTTGACAATCCTGTTTTGTGCGCACCACTTGTGCAAAAGTTATTTATTCTTGATTGTACTGGTTATAGGTTGTTAAACATTAAAGAAGAATGTTAATGTAGTTTCCTATGTGTTTGTGTGATTTTTTGTACAATGCTATTAGGTGCGCAACCCTTTTGTTATTCTTATTTTTGCTTCTTTGTAAGGCTTATAGGTTGTTAAACATTGAATAAGAAATTCTGTTTTGTGTGTAGCAGTTTGTGTCTCATTCAATTGCGATTTGGCTAATTGAATCGTGCCCTAAATAAGCACATAGCATATTTTTTTAAAGAAGTTTTTAGTCAGTGAAAAACATTATTTTGGATAGATTTTTAGTAACTAAAAACTTCTTTAAAAAAAATGTTATGTTGTTATTAAGAGCCCTATTCAATTGGGCAAATTGCAATTGAATGAGGGCCTTTGTGTGTACCATATGTTGCATAGTTTGCCCCTCATTCAATTGCATTTTTTACAGTGTAATAGTACTCTAAGGCCGTCATTGAATTGCAATGTTGAAAATTGAATAGGGTTGTAAATAAGCACATCACATATATTTTTTAAAATTGAATAAGGGCCTAAAAGTGCTTATTTATAGCCATATTTAATTGTCCAAAATAGCAATTGAAGATCGGCCTTTGGTTACTGCATTTGTTATATTGTCAGCTCCTCATTCAATTGTGTTTTGGCCAATGGAATAGAGCTCAATATCAGCACAGAGCATATTTTTTTACCGAATTTTGTATTTAGTGAACTTGTATCCAAAAGCAACGTGTTCACTAAATAAAAAGTTCCTTTAAAAAATATGCTCTGTGCTTATATAGAGCCCTATTGAAATGGGCAAATCACATTTGAGTTCGGCCCTTGGCCATTAAAGATATATAGGTCCTCATTGAATTGCAATTTTGCCAATTGAAGAGGGCTCTATATAATCACATAACATATTTATTGAGCAAAGTTTTTAGTTATTGAAAACCTTGATTGTGGTTAGAAGTTCAGTAACAAAAAAGTTCTGTATAAAAAATATGTTATGTGCTTATATAGAGCCCTATTCAATTGAGGAAGTCGCAATTGAATAAGGCTCATGGTTCTTTCTTGTTTATACTTAATACTTTATCTTGATTGAAGTTTGGAATGACAGACGGTCCCCTCCTGCCAATCTTAATCAGCCGGTCTTCTTGTAGTGTCTGTTTGAAAAAAAAAGTGAAATAGTTATTTGTATATTTATAATTTTTCATCTAGCAAAGCATGGCCTTTTGAGCATGTAATGTCTTGTTGTATCTTACCTCTTCTTCTTTGTTGGTGTTCTTTAAAAGGGATTGTGCTTCATAGTGCACGGTGCAAATTGTTGAGAGACGCTGTTGATGCAGAGTCTGTTTGAATATTAAAAGAAATAGAAAGATTCAGCTTTATATGATCTATTGAATTGCAGTAAATTAATGTCATTTAAATATACTTCTGTAATTATTTTCAATTGACCTTATTTTTTGGTGGGGGCTACACACATATGTCACATACATGAAGCACATTCCATAGTTTAATGTAATTATTTTGTGTATGTGTGACATATCAGTATACATGACTCATATTTAAATGGTTAAATTAACCTTATATTTTTTTTTTCCAACACACATAAATGTCTGTGTGTGAGATGTAACTATAGATGATACACATATATGTGCGTGTGACATATCAGTATACATGACATATAATGTCATTTAAATGTAGTTGTTTACTGATTTTGCTTTAAGCTAATTTTGTTGCAGTGGCAATACACATAAATGTGCGTGTCACATGTCACTATACATTATACACATATATGTCCGTGTCACATGTCACTATGAAGGGGCAATACACAGAAATGTGCGTGTCACATGTCACTATACATTATACACATATATGTCCGTGTCACATGTCACTATGAAGGGGCAATACACATAAATGTGTGTGTCACATGTCAATATACATGATACACATATATGTCCGTGTCACATGTCACTATGCAGGGGCAATACACATAAATGTGCGTGTCACATGTCACTATACATTCTATACATATATGTGCGTGTCACATGTCATTATACATTATAGACATATATGTGCGTGTCAGATGTCACTATACATTATACACATATATGTGCATGTCAGATGTCACTATACATTATACACATATATGTGCGTGTCGTCACTATACATAAACCTCTGTTTAATATAGAATTATGTTTTTTTGTTGTTTTGTTAAATGAACCGTATTTTTTTTGTGAGCCTATACACATAAATGTGCCATATATGTCACTACATAAATCCTAGTTTATTTTTTTATTTGTTTGACCTGTCCTGATAATAAAATGTAATATATTATAGCTTACCTCTCAGTTGTAATTTGCACAATGCAAAGTAGTAAATTAGTAAAGAATTGTCTTCTCAAGTAAAAGCAGCAGTTATCTCAGAAGTCACTCCGTTGATCACCTGAGGAGAAATGTATTTTTTTGTTTGAAATAGGCAGTATTTATAAACTTGTAGAAAGTTCTGGAAAGTGAGACCGTTAGAACGCAATACGCATGCGCTATTTGCGTTCCAGCTTACAATTTGCGTTCCATCCGCCATTTTCGGCGTATTACTGTTCAAAATGGTGTTTAATATGATTGTGATACGTTCCGCATAGTATGTGTTTCATTATTGCGAGTAAGTGTAGTGTAGTTACGTCTGAAGCCTCGTTTTCGTTTTGTTCGTCGGCCATTTTTTCTCTCGCTTAGCGATGGTATTAGTGTCTAAAGTGTTTTATTTTGATTTAAATGTAGGTGTAACTTGTTTTTTTGAGGTGCTGGCTGGTTCCTCTTGCTGTAGGTAAGCTTTTTATGTGTTTGTTGTGTGTCTTTCTTAAGTTTTAAATGTTTGTATGTCGGCGTGTTGCGTCCGATGGTTGCCAGGTCGTAATGTGTGGTAACGTGTCTCGTATGGTATTTGCGTGTGTAGCCTCGTTTTCGTTTTATTCGTCGGCCATTTTTTGTGTCGCTTAACAAATTATTTAGTGTCTAAACTCTTTTATTTTGAGTGCAATTAAGTTGCCCAGTGCCAAGTTTCAAATAGCAGCAAAAGATTAAGTTTAATTACACCATGTTGTAGACGAGTCCATGCATGTATAAATACTATATAATTACAAATGGTATTTAGAATATCAGGAATAAACCAATATAAGAGAAGTCCACATATGTTGGTGGTCCCTATGGAGACAGCCCCAATGTGGAACTCGTAGGAGATATATATATATACACTGCTCTCACGAATAGAGTGCAGGGAATATCAATATACCCCTATATATGCTGCAATTGTACCTTAGATACACGGAAAAAACTTGTATAGTTTTCCTGAGTAAAATAACATCTCAAGCGGTACATCTATCCCAAGTGGCAAATATAAGGAGACCACATAAGGAGATATATATACAATTGTTAATGATTAGTATATCTCATATTAACATTCACAAGAGAGGGTATTCCTTATATACCAAGTCATAGAAGAGAACAGCATATAACAGATATATATAGGGTATAATACAATATTGGTGTATGGACTGATAACTTATAGGACTCATAGTTCCGGATATATACATAAAATCTCTCTGAGATACATATATATAAATAAGCAAGGAAGCCAAGCTTAATACTTGTAGAAGCACTTACTTAGACACCAAAAGGAGAGACTATAACACTGTATTTATCTCTCATTGAGTGGTCTAATGTGCACAAACAAAGGAGTCAATATTAAATGTTTTTAAAGAACCACTCCCTAGTCCCTCGATTTTAAAATGGTTTTTAATCGACGTTGTCCTCAATAGTATAAATAAAGATTTATTGTTTTGTATTTCTCCAATCCTTTAATAAATATATGTGAATAGGTGTGATGCACCGTGAGAAATAAATATTATTTCCCAACATTACTATATCTATATATTAGTGGTTTAATCCACATTTTGGGCACTAACTATATTCAGGAATCTTTGTTACTTTCCTCAAAAATTTATACATCTTAAAACAAGATGGCGAGTCTTAACATAGACAGTTGGAAATTTATCAACCTACACAATGAAGCGGCAGAAAGTTTCAACTTTACAACCATAGAAAAGAAAGATGAGGATATTAACATCAAAATAGCTTTCAGAGACCTGAATAAGAATTTAAAGAAACAAGTGAAAACAGTGTGGGAATTGACAAGTCTTGAAAATTACATAAAACAAAAAATCATACCGAGAGGCCTTAGGATAAAAATAATGCCAGCAACAAGCCTAATCAATGAGGAATTTCTAAAAAAATGGACAGATATTCTGTCACAATGCTCATTAGATTTAATGGACCTAATAGTGCAAACGGAAAAAAAGCATCTGGAAGTGTTCAGTATTGACCTAGAGAAAAGCCAAAAATTAGTTGAAACATTCAGAGAGAAACCTGAATACGAAATGAACTGCCAGAAATTAACTGAAAATCTAGAGAGATTTAAAAATGAAATAAAATCTAGGAAGCAGAAAAAGTTCATAAGAGATCAGGATGACTATAAAAACAACAGGATATACAAAAATACCCAGATAAAAAATAGAACCAAGATCTCATCTGACATAAGTTCATCAGAATACGAAACCTCAGACACTGAGGATCCAAGTAGGAGAGTGGGAGCCAACATTGGCACTGATGGACCACAAAGGGGTCTAAGAACTAGGTCAATGCAGGAACATGAACAGAGACAAGAAAAAGCTTTTTTAGACAGAGGCCGGTACATCCAAAGAGGGAAAAGGAAAGCAACCAACACACAGATAAGACCAAATCGATATCAGGGACCCTCAAACTAAGTCCGAATGCCTCTGAGTCAGAAGACTCCTTACAAATAATGAACTTATCCACCTTTGCACTAAATGAGACACATAAAGCTGTCCTAAAAAGAGGCCTCTCTTTTGTTCCATCATCCAAAGTAGAATTATTTACAAACATAAAAGACCTGAATCTCTTTGGTAGGAAATTGGCCTTATATAAATTCTATAAGAATAAAAATATGAAAGAATATGCTTATCTGAATATTGACAAAGAAGATCAAGATACATTTATGGACATGATGGCCCTAATAGAGGAAAATGAAAATGAAGATGCATCCATATTAGAGTCTGGAACACCAAAAATATGGAAAAAAAAGAGTAAATTCACTCCTCAAATTAAGGACTATCCAAACATCAGTGTATTCATACAACAAGTTACAAGAGAATTGGAGAATTTATATACTTCTAAACAAAAATTCACATATAACTTAAGTAAAAAGGAAAATGAAGCACTGAAGGAACTTCAAGATTGCAAAACTATACAAATAAAACCATCAGACAAAGGGGGAAACATTGTAATAATGGCAAATGAGGACTACCAGAAAATGTGTGAGAAGATCTTAAAAGATAAATCAACTTATGAAAGATTAAATGTAGACCCTACAAATATGTATTTAGAAGAACTTAAATCAGTACTTGACAAAGCACTATTAGGAGGAATAATCAACCAAAATACATTTAATTATTTACTACCAAGTAGTCCAACAATCCCCACCTTCTATGCACTTCCAAAAGTTCATAAGAAGATGTCACCAATACCTGGTAGACCGATTGTATCAGGGAATAATAACATATCTGAAAACATCAGCAGATTTTTAGACTACCATCTCAAAGACTTGGTCACAAGTCTTCCTTCATATATCAAGGATACAACAGACATACTGAGACAACTAGAAGATACAATAGTACCAACTAAAACATGGCTTGTGAGTATAGATGTAGAAGCCTTATATAGCTCTATACCACATGTTCAGGGCATTGAAGCTGTGGGCTTCTTCCTAAGAACAAAAGGAACAAAAATGGAACAATTTAATAATTTCCTATTAACTCTCCTAGAGTATATACTAACTAGGAATTATTTTATCTTTGCTGATAAATGGATACATCAAATTAGAGGCACAGCAATGGGGACATCATGTGCCCCTAACTATGCAAACCTATTCCTAGGGTGGTGGGAAGAAAGATGGATTTTTGAAGAGACCAATAAAAGTATGACAGATAACATACTTATGTGGAGAAGATATATAGACGATATTATAATCTTCTGGACTGGAACAAAAGAAGAACTATCTTTCTTCATAGATACCCTTAATAACAACACACTGGGTCTGAAGTTCACATATGAAATCCACTCAACTGAACTGGCCTTTTTGGACCTAAAAATAATGAAAGATAATTTGGGAAACATCAGTACAACCACACACAGAAAAGATACAGCATCTAATAGTTTATTAGAGTGGTCAAGTCAACACTATGAACCCCAAAAAAGAGGGATACCAAAGGGCCAATACCTACGTATCCGAAGGAATTGCAGCGACGATATTTCCTTTAAGGTAGAGGCTGACAAACTTAGGAAACGCTTCAAGAATAGGGGATACCCAAATAAATGTCTCAAAGAAGCATATCAATATGCCCTGAACACAAAAAGAACAGATCTTCTAAATACACAAGAGAAATGTATACAAAAGATACACCTGGAACAATCATCAACACAGAAAGAGAAGGCCTCTAGTGAGGAGGATGATGTCATAAGATGTATACTCACTTATGGATATAATTCAAGAGAAATTAAAGACATCTTCTCAAAATTCTGGTATTTATTAACGGCGGATGAAGATCTAAAAACTAAGGTCCCAACACAAAGCTCAATAACATATAGACGGAGCCCGAATTTAAGAGACCTTCTTGTACATAGTCATTTCTCAGAACATAAACAGAAGGAAAAAACATGGTTAAAACCTCTGACGGGCTGCTATAGATGTGGACGTTGTAAATATTGTAAATTTATAAAACCAAGTAAGGAATTTATCCATCCAACATTAGGCAAAAGATACCCTATAAAAGAGTTTTACAATTGTAAAACTAAAGGAGTTATCTATGTGGTACAATGCATTTGTATGAAAATCTATGTCGGAAAAACGAGCAGAGAATTCAGACGTAGAATGGGAGAACACATTTGCTCAATTACAAATGACTATGACACACCAATTGCACGTCATGTAAAATTAAAACATCAGAAAGACATATCAGTTCTTAAATTTTTGATAATAGATGGAGTCAAATTGGGCCCAAGAAAAGGCAATCTAGATGATATGCTACTTAAAAGGGAATCCAAGTGGATTTACGAACTACAGGCCCAAACACCGAAAGGTCTGAATGAAGGGTTTTCCTTCAAGGCATTCCTATAAGTCCCTATTAAGTAAATGGGTAGAACATGCCATAAACAAAATGTACCCTGAGAAAATGATAATACCCAGGATTACAACAGAAGAGCCTTTTTGGATATCTTTGGATTACGTCCACAATAGTTATATTAGAATTCAAATGATTTGAATAGCTATCATATATAAGATTATTCATCACAAGACTCACAATTATTATTTCACTTTCTGCACATTTACACACTTCTGTAAATTGGACATGACTCCACTTGATGAGAATAATATTCACTAATAACTATACGAGTAATATAGTTCTTACCTGATTCACAATACACTTAAGAGTTTATTCTGTTTAAGATTGCACTTATATTAATAGATTGGGTATTACCCATATAGTCAATGTAGGTAATAACACAGCACATTAATTTATGTAACTTCACTTTTTACAAGTCACATGTATAATTTATATAATGGATATGGATGGATTATATAAGAGGTATATCTATACATTTAGAACCCAGCAAGGAATTCTACACTAAACATATGCTAACTCCAAGATAATATAATAGGAGTTATAGATGGGAATAGAATCCTACTCATATTCCTATTATGATCCTGTCATAACTACTTTAGATAGCTCCAGGTATTAATATAATGGGGAATACGAGATTGATTACCTATTAAACCCCCTTGATGTTAATCTATATCTATCCTGGAGTCATGTGAAGCCATGATTATATCATGGATTATATGCAAGATATAACACCAATACACATATATTAAATACAGGAGATTCAGCTATGTATAGTGTGTGTCTCTACAAGGAACACTCTACATAAAAGAGAAAAGGTATCAGTATGCGATCTTCTGTTATTATGAGTGAGATATGATCTACTCTATATTAAGGTATATCTAATTATGAGATATATGGAAGACTTGACAATATCGTGAACCATATGCAAGATGCATTATTGTCTGAGATCAGATGGTAACACTAGCATATATATACTAAACACAAGAACATTCAGTTCAGTCATTTATATGGCGTGCCCCCAGCCCAGGGACACACCACATAAAACATGACAAAGAGAATCACAATATGATCAGTCAATATAATGATTATGACTTGTCAGACCCACTAAATATGTTACCCCTTCACTTGTAAATATGTTAAAGGGTAACTATGACTACCGATTTGACTATAAATAGGAGGCACCGTGGAGAGTATCGCCTTCCCCCTTTGAGAAAGTCACACCCATGTGACGAAACGTGCGTCAGGGTAGCGTCTGACGTCAGACGCCAACTTTTGTAAACAAGCCAGCGCTTCCTATGCAGCTCAATGCAGCTCCGTGACTATTGAGTCCATATTACCTGCACACTTGGTGCTTTAGTCACAGCACACAGGAGAACTCAGTGTCAAGCTCTAACTAGCAGCGAAATTATAAATTAAACCACACAACGCTGTAAAGAAGCTCACTGAGTCCCTAATAGCTGGACACTTGGTGCTTCAGCTCCAGCATATGGGAGAAGCCCAGTGCCAAGTTTCAAATAGCAGCAAAAGATTAAGTTTAATTGCACCATGTTGTAGACGAGTCCATGCATGTATAAATACTATATAATTACAAAGGGTATTTAGAATATCAGGAATAAACCAATATAAGAGAAGTCCACATATGTTGGTGGTCCCTATGGAGACAGCCCCAATGTGGAACTCGTAGGAGATATATATATATACACTGCTCTCACGAATAGAGTGCAGGGAATATCAATATACCCCTATATATGCTGCAATTGTACCTTAGATACACGGAAAAAACTTGTATAGTTTTCCTGAGTAAAATAACATCTCAAGCGGTACATCTATCCCAAGTGGCAAATATAAGGAGACCACATAAGGAGATATATATACAATTGTTAATGATTAGTATATCTCATATTAACATTCACAAGAGAGGGTATTCCTTATATACCAAGTCATAGAAGAGAACAGCATATAACAGATATATATAGGGTATAATACAATATTGGTGTATGGACTGATAACTTATAGGACTCATAGTTCCGGATATATACATAAAATCTCTCTGAGATACATGTATATAAATAAGCAAGGAAGCCAAGCTTAATACTTGTAGAAGCACTGTAACGGAGCTGGAACACGCAGTCCAAAATCTCCGCTGGTATACGATAAAATACCCACGAGGCACTACAGTTTCACCATCCCCGACCTCCCATATTGGACGACACACAATTTGGGAGTCAAATGAATACTGACTTTATTTTGTCATTGCAGAACTATATATACATCTCTTTGGCCACAGGCAATACACATGCCCATATTTGGCTACACACAATACACACAAAGAGAACAATAGGGGGGTCACACCTCCCTGGCAACTTTGATACAATCAGACACTGATTCAATTACACCTCTTTGTTCTTATCAGAGAATTAAAACACTTTGGAAAATGCAAGGATCCTTTACAACTTTCTTATCTCTTGAATCTCTGTAATAGGATTATCTATTAGCCTAGGTCTGCAAAAGTCTGGCTAATATTCTGCAGAGCATCAACCAGCATACATATTGTAGGATCATATTTTAACCAAGAATAATCATAAAACAGGGTAAAACAGTGATGGGTTCCGCTACACACCTCCCCCGTGACCATAAGCCGGCATACACGGTCTGATCCCAACGGATCGGCCTGGGGATGTCCGGACAAAAGTATTTGTTGGTCAATTCTCTAGTTTGACAACCCATTAGCATTACTGCAATTCACATTTACTCACATTTCCCATATCCCCAGATAGCTGGGATCTGAGCGCACAAAACCACCGAATAGCTCTCAGATCCTCTTCACACAGTTCAATTGCCATGTAGCTAAAGTCTTTCCCATAGTCTTTCATCATATGAATGGGCTCCATGGCATAGCTATCTGGGGTATCACCGCTCCCACAGGGCAAGTACAGAATGACCCCCCTGTATGTAAAGGGCCAGAATGAGTGACTTACACTCTGGTATGGCCGAACACTGGTTCCAAAGGGCAATATGTACCAGGGCCATAGTCGCAGGGCAGGAGGCTGGCAAACAGTCCTCTCCAAGCCAAAGTGGCGAAGGGCACTTCGTCACACATCTCCCCTTTGGGGGGAAGTCTAACCAGGCACCTGGATATTTCGCTGGGGTGATGGTGCAACACGCTGAGGGGACTTGAGGGGCAGAGGCCCGCGGCACTCTGCCCTGATGCCAGCTCTTCTGCTGGTATAACCTGCAGGACCTCCTGCTCTGTACCAGGGACAAAGGGAGGGCAGAGGCCGACTGCACTCTGCCCCGCTGTCAGCTCTTCTGCTGGGGTACTTGGGACATATTGCGGCTCAATAGCCAGGGAAACGTGGGGGTCAGTGGGGGTTAACATTTCCTCTGTTAACCCTGGGGCCACATTAGAAGTTAGCTGGGGAGGGGAGTTTGTACTTACCCCCTCCTCCGGTTGTCCCAGTGACGGTAGTTGGGGATCTGGACAAGCTGTGGGCGCAGAGACCACGGTCCCATCTGCGCCGTCTGGGAGATTGGTGTCTCCCCTGGTTAGGGTAAACTGTCGCTGGGGGGGAAGGATGACACCTTCTGCCCCCTGTGTTTCACACTGCCACTGGGGGGGAAGGACGACACCTTTGGCCCCCTGGAGTACCCACTGACGCTGTGGAGGAAGGTCGACACCTTCTGCTCCCTGGGGTACACACTGCCGCTGGGGGGGAAGGACGACACCTTCTGCCCCCTGGGGTTCACACTGCCGCTGAGGGGGAAGGACGACACCTTCTGCCCCCTGGGGTTCACACTGCCGCTGTGGAGGAAGGTCGACACCTTCTACTCCCTGGGGTACACACTGCCGCTGGGGGGAAAGGACGACACCTTCTGCCCCCTGGGGTTCACACTGCCGCTGGGGGGGAAGGACGACACCTTCTGCCCCCTGGGGTTCACACTGCCGCTGGGGGGAAAGGACGACACCTTCTGCCCCCTGGGGTTCACACTGCCGCTGGGGGGAAAGGACGACACCTTCTGCCCCCTGGGGTTCACACTGCCGCTGAGGGGGAAGGACGACACCTTCTGCCCCCTGGGGTTCACACTGCCGCTGGGGGGAAAGGACGGCACCTTCTGCCCCCTGGGGTTCACACTGCCGCTGAGGGGGAGGGACGACACCTTCTGCCCCCTGGGGTTCACACTGCCGCTGGGGGGAAAGGACGACACCTTCTGCCCCCTGGAGGGCCGGTAGAGAGACCTCGGTCCCATCTCTACCTGCCATCTGGAGGTCATCCCAGGACCAGTCAATGAAGTCTGGTTCTGCTTGTCGAGTAGGTTGGGGCTGCACAAGGCTGAGCAGGTGTTGGTAGTCCTGCTCCAGCTCCCACTCTCTCGTTACCAGGTGGGTCATGTCTTTGCTCACCTCGCCTTCGTCATCCCAGACATACATGCCCATCCGGTAGTCGTAGATGTCCCAAAACCTAGACCCCTCCGTGCTGCCAAGATCAATATCGTCCTCCAAGGCATCCCATAATAAACCCGGGCCATCATAATCATCCCCCTCCGGTAAGTCGTGTTCAGCCGTCCAGGGGGTAAGTCGAACGGTATACCACCAGAGGGCCTGGTATGCGTTGTCTAGCCAGATCTCTCGCCATACCAGGGTCTCTAGTCTTGTCACCCACTCATCCAGGGGCTGCTCTCCCAATAGATACATCCGCATCGCCACACGCTTCTGTAGCCGCTGCTCATCACTGGGGAGACTCTCACCTCGCCGCCATTGGGCATCTTGCAGGGCATCATACCAGAGTTCCATTCTGTCTGTCTCCCTGTAGTCTGCGGCCTCCTTCTCATCCTCATCATGGAACGCTGTCCAAAAACTAGCCGGTTCCATCCTGCTGTAGCCAGGGGCGCTGTACGGATACTAGCGTTGCCCTCAATTTGTACTCCACGGAATGGTGTCTCCTGTAGCTGTCCTTCTGACCGTGGGAACAATTCCACCACTTGCCAACAAATGTAACGGAGCTGGAACACGCAGTCCAAAATCTCCGCTGGTATACGATAAAATACCCACGAGGCACTACAGTTTCACCATCCCCGACCTCCCATATTGGACGACACACAATTTGGGAGTCAAATGAATACTGACTTTATTTTGTCATTGCAGAACTATATATACATCTCTTTGGCCACAGGCAATACACATGCCCATATTTGGCTACACACAATACACACAAAGAGAACAATAGGGGGGTCACACCTCCCTGGCAACTTTGATACAATCAGACACTGATTCAATTACACCTCTTTGTTCTTATCAGAGAATTAAAACACTTTGGAAAATGCAAGGATCCTTTACAACTTTCTTATCTCTTGAATCTCTGTAATAGGATTATCTATTAGCCTAGGTCTGCAAAAGTCTGGCTAATATTCTGCAGAGCATCAACCAGCATACATATTGTAGGATCATATTTTAACCAAGAATAATCATAAAACAGGGTAAAACAGTGATGGGTTCCGCTACAAGCACTTATTTAGACACCAAAAGGAGAGACTATAACACTGTATTTATCTCTCACTGAGTGGTCTAATGTGCACAAACAAAGGAGTCAATATTAAATGTTTTTAAGAACCACTCCCTAGTCCCTCGATTTTAAAATGGTTTTTAATCGACGTTGTCCTCAATAGTATAAATAAAGATTTATTGTTTTGTATTTCTCCAATCCTTTAATAAATATATGTGAATAGGTGTGATGCACCGTGAGAAATAAATATTATTTCCCAACATTACTATATCTATATATTAGTGGTTTAATCCACATTTTGGGCACTAACTATATTCAGGAATCTTTGTTACTTTCCTCAAAAATTTATACATCTTAAAACAAGATGGCGAGTCTTAACATAGACAGTTGGAAATTTATCAACCTACACAATGAAGCGGCAGAAAGTTTTAACTTTACAACCATAGAAAAGAAAGATGAGGATATTAACATCAAAATAGCTTTCAGAGACCTGAATAAGAATTTAAAGAAACAAGTGAAAACAGTGTGGGAATTGACAAGTCTTGAAAATTACATAAAACAAAAAATCATACCGAGAGGCCTTAGGATAAAAATAATGCCAGCAACAAGCCTAATCAACGAGGAATTTCTAAAAAAATGGACAGATATTCTGTCACAATGCTCATTAGATTTAATGGACCTAATAGTGCAAACGGAAAAAAAGCAACTGGAAGTGTTCAGTATTGACCTAGAGAAAAGCCAAAAATTAGTTGAAACATTCAGAGAGAAACCTGAATACGAAATGAACTGCCAGAAATTAACTGAAAATTTAGAGAGATTTAAAAATGAAATAAAATCTAGGAAGCAGAAAAAATTCATAAGAGATCAGGATGACTATAAAAACAACAGGATATACAAAAATACCCAGATAAAAAATAGAACCAAGATCTCATCTGACATAAGTTCATCAGAATACGAAACCTCAGATACTGAGGATCCAAGTAGGAGAGTGGGAGCCAACATTGGCACTGATGGACCACAAAGGGGTCTAAGAACTAGGTTAATGCAGGAACATGAACAGAGACAAGAAAAAGCTTTTTTAGACAGAGGCCGGTACATCCAAAGAGGGAAAAGGAAAGCAACCAACACACAGATAAGACCAAATCGATATCAGGGACCCTCAAACTAAGTCCGAATGCCTCTGAGTCAGAAGACTCCTTACAAATAATGAACTTATCCACCTTTGCACTAAATGAGACACATAAAGCTGTCCTAAAAAGAGGCCTCTCTTTTGTTCCATCATCCAAAGTAGAATTATTTACAAACATAAAAGACCTGAATCTCTTTGGTAGGAAATTGGCCTTATATAAATTCTATAAGAATAAAAATATGAAAGTAATGCTTATCTGAATATTGACAAAGAAGATCAAGATACCTTTATGGACATGATGGCCCTAATAGAGGAAAATGAAAATGAAGACGCATCCATATTAGAGTCTGGAACACCAAAAATATGGGGAAAAAAGAGTAAATTCACTCCTCAAATTAAGGACTATCCAAACATCAGTGTATTCATACAACAAGTTACAAGAGAATTGGAGAATTTATATACTTCTAAACAAAAATTCACATATAACTTAAGTAAAAAGGAAAATGAAGCACTGAAGGAACTTCAAGATTGCAAAACTATACAAATAAAACCATCAGACAAAGGGGGAAACATTGTAATAATGGCAAATGAGGACTACCAGAAAATGTGTGAGAAGATCTTAAAAGATAAATCAACTTATGAAAGATTAAATGTAGACCCTACAAATATGTATTTAGAAGAACTTAAATCAGTACTTGACAAAGCACTATCAGGAGGAATAATCAACCAAAATACATTTAATTATTTACTACCAAGTAGTCCAACAATCCCCACCTTCTATGCACTTCCAAAAGTTCATAAGAAGATGTCACCAATACCTGGTAGACCGATTGTATCAGGGAATAATAACATATCTGAAAACATCAGCAGGTTTTTAGACTACCATCTCAAAGACTTGGTCACAAGTCTTCCTTCATATATCAAGGACACAACAGACATACTGAGACAACTAGAAGATACAATAGTACCAACTAAAACATGGCTTGTGAGTATAGATGTAGAAGCCTTATATAGCTCTATACCACATGTTCAGGGCATTGAAGCTGTGGGCTTCTTTCTAAGAACAAAAGGAACACAAATGGAACAATTTAATAATTTCCTATTAACTCTCCTAGAGTATATACTAACTAGGAATTATTTTATTTTTGCTGATAAATGGATATATCAAATTAGAGGCACAGCAATGGGGACATCATGTGCCCCTAACTATGCAAACCTATTCCTAGGGTGGTGGGAAGAAAGATGGATTTTTGAAGAGACCAATAAAAGTATGACAGATAACATACTTATGTGGAGAAGATATATAGACGATATTATAATCTTCTGGACTGGAACAAAAGAAGAACTATCTTTCTTTATAGATACCCTTAATAACAACACACTGGGTCTGAAGTTCACATATGAAATCCACTCAACTGAACTGGCCTTTTTGGACCTAAAAATAATGAAAGATAATTTGGGAAACATCAGTACAACCACACACAGAAAAGATACAGCATCTAATAGTTTATTAGAGTGGTCAAGTCAACACTATGAACCCCAAAAAAGAGGGATACCAAAGGGCCAATACCTACGCATCCGAAGGAATTGCAGCGACGATATTTCCTTCAAGGTAGAGGCTGACCAACTTAGGAAACGCTTCAAGAATAGGGGATACCCAAATAAATGTCTCAAAGAAGCATATCAATATGCCCTGAACACAAAAAGAACAGATCTTCTAAATACACAAGAGAAATGTATACAAAAGATACACCTGGAACAATCATCAACACAGAAAGAGAAGGCCTCTAGTGAGGAGGATGATGTCATAAGATGTATACTCACTTATGGATATAATTCAAGAGAAATTAAAGACATCTTCTCAAAATTCTGGTATTTATTAACGGCGGATGAAGATCTAAAAACTAAGGTCCCAACACAAAGCTCAATAACATATAGACGGAGCCCGAATTTAAGAGACCTTCTTGTACACAGTCATTTCTCAGAACATAAACAGAAGGAAAAAACATGGTTAAAACCTCTGACGGGCTGCTATAGATGTGGACGTTGTAAATATTGTAAATTTAAAAACCAAGTAAGGAATTTATCCATCCAACATTAGGCAAAAGATACCCTATAAAAGAGTTCTACAATTGTAAAACTAAAGGAGTTATCTATGTGGTACAATGCATTTGTATGAAAATCTATGTCGGAAAAACGAGCAGAGAATTCAGACGTAGAATGGGAGAACACATTTGCTCAATTACAAATGACTATGACACACCAATTGCACGTCATGTAAAATCAAAACATCAGAAAGACATATCAGTTGTTAAATTTTTGATAATAGATGGAGTCAAATTGGGCCCAAGAAAAGGCAATCTAGATGATATGCTACTTAAAAGGGAATCCAAGTGGATTTACGAACTACAGGCCCAAACACCGAAAGGTCTGAATGAAGGGTTTTCCTTCAAGGCATTCTTATAAGTCCCTATTAAGTAAATGGGTAGATCATGCCATAAACAAAATGTACCCTGAAAAAATGATAATACCCAGGATTACAACAGAAGATCCATTTTGGATATCTTTGGATTACGTCCACAATAGTTATATTAGAATTCAAATGATTTGAATAGCTATCATATATAAGATTATTCATCACAAGACTCACAATTATTATTTCACTTTTTGCACATTTACACACTTCTGTAAATTGGACATGACTCCACTTGATGAGAATAATATTCACTAATAACTATATGAGTAATATAGTTCTTACCTGATTCACAATACACTTAAGATTTTATTCTATTTAAGATTGCACTTATATTAATAGATTGGGTATTACCCATATAGTCAATGTAGGTAATAACACAGCACATTAATTTATGTACTTCACTTTTTACAAGTCACATGTATAATTTATATAATGGATATGGATGGATTATATAAGAGGTATATCTATATATTTAGAACTCAGCAAGGAATTCTACACTAAACATATGCTAACTCCAAGATAATATAATAGGAGTTATAGATGGGAATAGAATCCTACTCATATTCCTATTTATGATCCTGTCATAACTACTTTAGATAGCTCCAGGTATTAATATAATGGGGAATACGAGATTGATTACCTATTAAACCCCCTTGATGTTAATCTATACCTATCCTGGAGTCATGTGAAGCCATGATTATATCATGGATTATATGCAAGATATAACACCAATACACATATATTAAATACAGGAGATTCAGCTATGTATAGTGTGTGTCTCTACAAGGAATACCCTACAAAAAAGAGAAAAGGTATCAGTATGCGATCTTCTGTCATTATGAGTGAGATATGATCTACTCTATATTAAGGTATATCTAATTATGAGATATATGGAAGACTTGACAACATCGTGAACCATATGCAAGATGCATTATTGTCTGAGATCAGATGGTAACACTAGCATATATATACTAAACATAAGAACATTCAGTTCAGTCATTTATATGGCGTGCCCCCAGCCTAGGGACACACCACATAAAACATAACAAAGAGAATCACAATATGATCAGTCAATATAATGATTATGACTTGTCAGACCCACTAAATATGTTACCCCTTCACTTGTAAATATGTTAAAGGGTAACTATGACTACCGATTTGACTATAAATAGGAGGCACCGTGGAGAGTATCGCCTTCCCCCTTTGAGAAAGTCACACCCATGTGACGAAACGTGCGTCAGGGTAGCGTCTGACGTCAGACGCCAACTTTTGTAAACAAGCCAGCGCTTCCTATGCAGCTCAATGCAGCTCCGTGACTATTGAGTCCATATTACCTGCACACTTGGTGCTTTAGTCACAGCACACAGGAGAACTCAGTGTTAAGCTCTAACTAGCAGCGAAATTATAAATTAAACCACACAACGCTGTAAAGAAGCTCACTGAGTCCCTAATAGCTGGACACTTGGTGCTTCAGCTCCAGCATATGGGAGAAGCCCAGTGCCAAGTTTCAAATAGCAGCAAAAGATTTAGTTTAATTACACCATGTTGTAGACGAGTCCATGCATGTATAAATACTATATAATTACAAATGGTATTTAGAATATCAGGAATAAACCAATATAAGAGAAGTCCACATATGTTGGTGGTCCCTATGGAGACAGCCCCAATGTGGAACTCGTAGGAGATATATATATACACTGCTCTCACGAATAGAGTGCAGGGAATATCAATATACCCCTATATATGCTGCAATTGTACCTTAGATACACGGGAAAAACTTGTATAGTTTTCCTGAGTAAAATAACATCTCAAGCGGTACATCTATCCCAAGTGGCAAATATAAGGAGACCACATAAGGAGATATATATACAATAATTAGTATATCTCATATTAACATTCATAAGAGAGGGTATTCCTTATATACCGAGTCATAGAAGAGAACAGCATATAACAGATATATTTAGGGCATAATACAATATTGGTGTATGGACTGATAACTTATAGGACTCACAGTTCCGGATATATACATAAAATCTCTCTGAGATACATGTATATAAATAAGCAAGGAAGCCAAGCTTAATACTTGTAGAAGCACTTATTTAGACACCAAAAGGAGAGACTATAACACTGTATTTATCTCTCACTGAGTGGTCTAATGTGCACAAACAAAGGAGTCAATATTAAATGTTTTTAAGAACCACTCCCTAGTCCCTCGATTTTAAAATGGTTTTTAATCGACGTTGTCCTCAATAGTATAAATAAAGATTTATTGTTTTGTATTTTTCCAATCCTTTAATAAATATAGTTACGTCTGAAGCCTCGTTTTCGTTTTGTTCGTCGGCCATTTTTTCTCTCGCTTAGCGATGGTATTAGTGTCTAAAGTGTTTTATTTTGATTTAAATGTAGGTGTAACTTGTTTTTTTGAGGTGCTGGCTGGTTCCTCTTGCTGTAGGTAAGCTTTTTATGTGTTTGTTGTGTGTCTTTCTTAAGTTTTAAATGTTTGTATGTCGGCGTGTTGCGTCCGATGGTTGCCAGGTCGTAATGTGTGGTAACGTGTCTCGTATGGTATTTGCGTGTGTAGCCTCGTTTTCGTTTTATTCGTCGGCAATTTTTTGTGTCGCTTAACAAATTATTTAGTGTCTAAACTCTTTTATTTTGAGTGCAATTAAGTTGTAAGTTGCATTTTCGAGGTCCTGGGTGCTTCCTGTTTGTGTAGGTAAGGTTTTTATGTATGTGCTGTGTGTATGTATTGTGTTTTTAATTTTGTAATGTTCGCGAGTTGAGTCCGAGTGTTGCGAGGCCGTAATGTGTGTGAACGTGTGTCGTATGTTGTTTGCGAGTGTTGTAATGTGTGTGAACGTGTGTCGTATGTTGTTTCCGAGTGTCGTAATGTGTTGCGACGTGAACTTTGCGAGATTCGCAGTTGTTTGGGTTGGGAATTTGTGTTGTGAATTTTGCAAGGGTCGCAGTTGCTGCAACTGAATACCTCGCTTTGCGAGGTCCTCAGGTGCTGGCATGGAGCTCCTGCGGCGCTCCAAGCCAGCAACTGAGAACCTGGCACAGTGCCCTCGCTTCGCGAGGGCCGCGGGCTTGCTACGCGAGCCCGCAGCGTTAGCAACAACTCGTACGCTCACAACTATATATGTGATGGGATTCAGATTCAACTGTAGCTTATAACAGAATGTCACAATGATAAAACAAAACATAATAACAAAGTAAAAAATTAAAATACCCTGTTAAAAAGTTAACTTACCCTTAGTTGTTAATAATTTGTATTGCCCCCTTTAGCATCAGTCTTTTGTAATAGTTGTCTAAGAGCCCTCTAAGGCTTGCAGGTGGTATAGCTGCCCATTCGTCTTGGCAAAATGGTCATACCAAGTCTTTGGTAATCTTGCATGAATCGCTTGTTTGAGATGTCCCCAGAGTGGTTTGATGACATTAAGGTCAGGAGACTGTGATGGCCACTCCACAACCTGGAGGGTCAACTTGGCCTTGTGCTTAAGGTTATTGTCATGCTGGAAAGTCCAAGAGCGTCCCATGTGCCTTCCTGTAGAAAAATACAAATTGTCTGCCAGTATTTTCTGATAACATGTTGCATTCATCTTGCCATCAATTTTCACAAGATTCCCTGTGCCTTTAGAGCTCACGCACCCCCAAAACATCAGTAAGCCATCACCATGCATCACAGTGGGGATGGTATTCTTTTCACTATAGGCCTTGTTGACCCCTCTCCATAAAGCTCTATTTTGGTCTTGTCACTCCAAATTACAGTGTGCCAGAAGCTGTGAGGCATGTCAATGTGTTGTGGGGCATATAGTAACCAGGCTTTTTTGTGGCATTGGTGCAGTAAAGGCTTCTTTCTGGCAACTCAACCATGCAGCCAATGTTTGTTCAAGTATCGTCGTATTGTGCTCCTTGAAACAACCACACCGTTTTTTTTCCAGAACAGCCTGTATTTCTCCTGAGGTTATCTGTGGTTTTTTCATTGTATTCCATTTTGGATTTTGTTGTGGCTGAAATTTTTCTTGGTCTACCTGACCTTGGCTTTGTATCAAGAGATCCCTGAATTTTCCACTTTTTTATAAGTGATTGAACAGCACTGACTGGCATTTTCAAGGCTTTGGATATCTTTTTATATCCTTTTCCATCTTTATCAAGTTCCATTACCTTGTTATGCAGATCTTTTGACAGTTCTTTTCTGCTCCCCATGGCTCAGTATCTAGCCTGCTCAGTGCATCCACGTGAGAGCTAATAAACTAATTTACTATTTATACACAGACAATAATTGCAATTTTAAAAGCCACAGGTGTTGGAAAGTAGCCTTTAATTGTCATTTTAACTTGTGTTTGTCACCTTGTGTGTCTGTAACAAGGTCAAACATTCAAGGGTATGTAAACTTTTGGTCAGGGTCATTGCGGTGATTTCTGTTATCATTATGATTTAAAAAGGAGCTAAACAACTATGTGACAAATCATATGATCACTATCCTTGAATAAAATGTTTTTTTTGCATCAGTCATATTTTTTTTTTAAATTGCCAAATTTCACAATTTCTGCCAGAGTATGCAAACTTTTGAGCACAACTGTATGTAACCAATTTTACCTAAATAAAATTATCAGTTTTTGTTTAGTTAATACATAACTCTTAAATGCATTTATTTATGCTTTAATAATATATGTCTGGATGTATGTAGTTGAATATATGTCATACACACAACAAAATCATAATTATACAGAAAGTATTCTATATATACCCTTCTGAATCACTACTTTGTTGTAGTGAAGGTGCTTGTGTACCTCAGTAAAGCTGTGAACTATACCATGTAGGTTATGACAGAGAGGTCAGACCAATAATGGTCCACTGGAGAAGGAACTGGAAATCCACTCCAGTATATTTGCCATGAAACCTTATGGATGAGCAGAACCAGACACAAGATGTGACTGAAATGCTGAGGTCCATAAGGTCACAAAAGTCGGACAAGACTGAATGACTAAACAACAACAGCCAATTTTATATATATATGAACCTAAATGCTTGTTTATGCCATATAGAGGTTCAAATGATCAATATAGATGCAGAGCACTGTCTATGAAAAACATTTTATTTTTATATGTAAAGGACAAAAAAATCAGACATACATATAAATGCAGAACCGTAAGAAGCTTAATAGCAGTTTCAGTGGTAGGAGAGCATCTCAGTCTCCCAGAAGGCAGAATAATGGTCAAAAAAAGTTTATCTGCAAAGTCGAATAGGTCCATACCTACAATTAGACACTGTTGTGTAGGCCATGTATGAGACAGTATCATTTATTTTATTATTGTGCATATTCATTGCAAGTAGAACAATGACTGACAGATTCTCTGATCTCATTTTGCATATTGGGTCAGTACAGGGTATCACTTGCCTGGCTATAGCATGCTTCTCTTGTACCATTGTGGCTTGAGTGTAGATAAGCCAGCATGTCTGATCTTAATGATTAAGGAATAATGACCCCTTATCCACTGTACAGTATTTCCATTATGAAGAATGTTTTATCCCTTAAAGACCAATATTTTCTCAAAAGGAATTACATATTCCCTTCAAATCTAGCCCCTCAGCAGTTGAGTTTAGATTTTGCAGAATTATACCTATCTCAGTTTGTTATTTTATCTGGACTATCTACTGATTTATTATATTAAAATAGTAAGTCCAATTAATCTATTCTAAAAAAAAAAATCCTACTGCCTGTTGGAACTGTCATCTCCCTATATCACTCTACTAAGTGTTGCACTGATGTGCATCTCTGGGCCAGTTTTGTAGACAACATTGTGGCTGTAATGCTGTAATGTGAGCAGCATCCTCTGAATGTGCAAATAGAAGATGCTTCTTGAAAATAAATATCAGTGGTTTATTGTTAGTTTCTGCTGTGACACTATGCCATGGCCAAAGAATTAGTGTTGAGAGTGTCTTTAACACAAGCACAATGCTGATATTCAATTTCAATCTTAGGGCCTCATTCTATTATCGGCCGTAAATCGTCCGTAAGGCTGCGATTCCTTGCGGGGGTTCTGTTAACTCGCGATTCTATTATACGGTCCCGCAAGGATCTCCCCTTACGGCCGGCCGCATATCTTGAAACCGGCCGTAAGCTGTGAAATCTAAAAACGCAAAAATAAATTCAAGCCTGCACTGTACAGCTCTGTAAATGCTAGGGATCATATTGGGGGACATGAGGATTAAAAGTAACCCACTCTCAAGCTTGCACATCAGCCCAAACCCGAGTTCAAATTAACTTTTTATTTTCCGGCTGCGGCGTGGGCGGTTCTGAAGTGCTCCAAGCACTCTGGACTTTTTACATGGATATTTTACGGATATTAAAAATAAAATATTTTACGGATTTGAGTATAGGATAATTATGTGCTATTTTTTCTAACATCTAAAATCCCTTTATAGTCTTCTCAAAGTGCAGGATGGCTTTATTTGAGCTATTTTATGTGCTTAATTGGTGCTAGCGGGACCTCTTTCCTGCAAGTCAGCTGCGGCTCGTTTTTAGCTTTGCAGAGAGGGTTCCCGGAGCAATTGAATTGCAAATAGGAATTTCTTACGGCCGAAACTCTTGCGGCCGTTTTAGATCAAAGGCTTTCCTCCGGTGCGAGCGGCCGCAAGAGATAGCAAGGCACCGGCCGCAAGCCTGCCGGAGCCCCCGGCCGGAAGGGAATAGAATAGCCGAATAGCTTGCGGCCGGTCCTTGCGGCCCCGCAACGGCTGCGGCCGCTAATAGAATGAGGCCCTAAGTATTTTGCTGAGCCTGGTTAGTCAGTGCACTTGTTGCAAATGCCACAGGTTAGCCTACTTGTATTAGGCAACATCCAAGACCATTATTGATGTAATCACACTGAATAGTGACTTGTGACATCATAATACTGCAGTACAAGTGTAGCTGTGATTAACCATTTAATAGCCTGCACTTTCAGGTTTAGGAAGTCAGTGACAACCTTAGTTCTTGTTCAGAAGTCTTCATATAAGGTCTCACACACTGCTGACAGGAGTAGCAGGAATGTTGCAAGGTAGGAGACTAACCCAATGAAGCATTGCACAGATTTCCCAACAGTTGGTTGTAACACCTCCAATATGTCTCTTATTTTCTCAGGACATGGCACATGTCCATGGAAGTAAAAGTCTTTAATCTTGAATTGTAGTTTCTCCAAGCAAAACTTTAGATTTACTTCTCTGCAGAAAACCAGATGCTCCAGCATTTTGCTATCATGATCACAATCTGCCAACCAGGCAGAACCCAGCTAAGAGTTTGTACTGCATAGTTTAATATACCACTTTTTAACAGATGCCCCAAATATCTATGTTAGCCTTTTCTATCCCCAGTGGCTCAAGAAGGATGTTGTGTAGCTGCTTCTGTCATCTACCATGCCCTGAAAAATTGCATCATTGGATGTCCTCAAATTTTGACATACTGCAGTAAGATCTTATCAATGCTTGTTTCAGAAATGTCATCTTATGCAAATGTTTGCCTTGTCGGCAGTCTTTGAGCTCCCAATCATCATTACGGGATGTTCCACAAGTCCAGTGCGTGCCAGCTACTCACAAATCTGTGTTCACACAGTGCTCTGCAGATGCTCTCTTCTATATAGGCTTGATTTAATCTCTAGCCACTTTGGACACCTTTTTTTTACTGATGGCAATAAAGGTAATGCTTTAGGGTATAGAAGAGTGCTAGGCAATAGACAGTCTGGCTGCCACATGCGGCACTTTCCATGCAGCCCCATCTATTCTCTTGGGTTAGAGAGCATGCCACTCTTCTACAATACATAGCCATTAATACTTAATGCTCAATACTTTCCTCATTATCTCATCCTCTATTACCAAAATAAATTCAGTTCATAAATTGATTTTACCATTTTCTTCTTTGGTCAAATAAAAAGGTTTAAGGCATTCCTATGCCCTTCAAGTCACATAATTTGCCAGTCACTGGCATGGAACCGTGTTGAGAATCTAGAACCAAGTTAAAGCAAAAACAGGAAATAGAATATACAAGGTAATATAGCACATTACATGAGAATTCAAAAGCAACTAATGCAATGTGGCTTTGAATTTGTGCCACATGCTTTATTATTCTCTAGTATGGGACTGACTTTGACAAATTTCTATTTATTTGTAATGGAGCCCGCAAGACTTACAGCTATTAAATTGGCCTCTTAAAGCTACCAGCAAGCGATCTGTGGGTTACAGGTGGAAAAAACATACTGGATGTGGAAATCTGAACTCCGTTGCCGCAAAACCTTTGATCTATCAAGCCCGTAACTGTTATGTTTGAAAAACGCTATTAAATTGCTACGAATCCACTGGCATTCTAACCCGTAACCAGCAAATGAAGCCAAAAATCCTACAGGTACTAGAGAGGACCTGCAAGGGGGTAAAATCCTATCCGTAGCACTGTAAATGCAAATATCAACACACTACTGTATTTATAATTAAAGGGAAAGTGATGCTAGGTATTAAAATTAATAGCACAACATTCTCAAGCTCGCAAATCTCCTACATAATTTACGTGTTATATTGATCCCGGCAATCAATGTGTAAATACATAAAATGGAACTCGCATGGACTATAATATCATATATTTACTGATTTATTAATATTGCATTATTTCTGGAATGCGGGTCCGATCGTAACTCGTAATTTAAACTCATAAGGCTTTGAAATCTAACCTACATTTATCAGTGACATAATGATGATGATCTCTTTTACCATTGGCTCCATCTAAATCCGTCACTACGGGTTTGACTGATTGATCATGTTCATGGCCGCACATGGAACGTGCGCAAGAATGTTTTACGGGTTTGCTTCTATAGCCCGTTGGTCGCGGCATGGTTGGATGTAATAGCTCTGTAACTTTGGTGAATTTCAAGCCTACAGGCTTCAAATTTAAAATGGCCACAAATCTACTAAACTTCAAACTATCCTTTGTAGTATAAGTCAAACTCACGTGTATTTGGTTGGGTCCTGATGAAATTCCCATAAGGTAAATAGCATATATTGTAATGACTATGTAACAACGTATGTTCTTACCCTATTTGCTCACAATTTCAGTAGCCTATTCATAGGATTTTTTTTACATAGTTACATAGTTACATAGTAATTGAAGTTGAAAAATACTTTTAGTCCATCAAGTTCAACCTTTTAAGATCTCCTCTAATCTACAGTATTCAGATTAATTATTTGATCCAGAGGCAAATAGAAAAAAACACATGTGATACTTTACTAATTGTCTCAAAAGGGAAAAAATTTAATTCCTTCCTGACCCCAAATATTGGCGATTGGACTCCTCCATGGATGAATATGAAGTTGTGCAAGGTAATTAAATCAGATAATGATGTTCTTTCCCTCCAAAGGGATTTACATAAAAATGAGGAATGGGCATCTAAATGGAAGATGAGATTTAATACGAATAAATGTAAAGTTATGCATTTGGGAAGGAAAAATAGCCATGCAATTTATAATCTTAATGGAGAAAATCTAGGTGTATCAGATATTGAAAGGGATTTGGGAGTGCTTGTGGACAACCACCTAGGTAACAATACTCAAAGCCAAGCAGCAGCTGCAAAGGCAAATAAAATATTAGCATGTATTAAGAAGGGTATAGAAACAAGGGAAGCAAATATAATTCTGCCACTATACAAATCTCTAGTACGCCCTCATTTGGAATATGGAGTACAATTTTGGGCACCACTTCAAAAAAAGGAAATTTTAGAGCTGGAAAAGGTACAGAGGAAGGCAACACAACTAAGGGGAATGGAGGGGCTAAGTTATAAAGAAAGACTAACCAAATTAAACTTATTTTCTCTAGAAAAAAGGTGTCTAAGAGGAGATATAAAGATTTTTCAAGGGAGCTTTTTGTGCCAACTGAGAAGTTGAACATCCCTTGAGGTTAGAAGTAAAAAGATTCCACCTTAAAGAAAGAAAAGGGTTCTTCACAGTAAGGGTGGTTAATCTGTGGAATTCTCTACCAGAGTAGGTGGTGACAGCGGATTCGATAGATAACTTTAAAAGGGGACTGGATTTATTTCTAATTAAAAAGGGAATTCAAGGTTATCATGGATAATTAGAGAGACAGTATTGATCCAGGGAGAAATCGCCAATATCTCTTGTCAGGAAGGAATTCATTTATTTTTTCCCTTTTAGACAATTGGTTTGCCTTCCTCTGGATTAATTAATAATTAAACATAAAATTAAAAAATAATTAACTAATTGATTAATAATTAATTAACAACTAATTAATTAATATTTAATCTGTATATTGCAGATCAGAGGAGATCTTAAAAGGTTGAACTTGATGGACTGAAAGTCTTTTTTTAACCTTAATTACTATGTAAGTATGTATCTATGTAATTAAGCAGGATAACCCTGAATGCCATTTGTATTTAGAAATATATTCAATCCCTCTTTAAAGTTATCTATCGAATCCGCTGACATCATCTCCTTTGGTAGAGAATTCCACAGTTTAACCACCCTTACTGTGAAGAACTCTTTTCTTTCTTTAAGGTGGAATCCTTTTACTTCTATCCTCAAAGGATGTGCTCTTGTGAATATGTCCAAAGGGAGCATGACATTGTTACATTGGGATTATGTGTTATTGTGTGGTTATATGTTGCCTGTACATGGTTATAATGTATCCTAGTTATAATATATTATAAGAGGGAAAATGTTATATAGAACATATGTGGAATTGGTAAGAATGCTCTGCAAAGAAGTTAGCTGCAGATCATTGCACACTCTCATATACAGACCTTGGGTCAAGACAGATGCATGTACTTCAAGTAGTCCTAGGCAAACAATTGAGTTTAACATAAAGTTTTGTTCACTAGATATCTGGTGAATT
Source organism: Discoglossus pictus (assembly GCA_027410445.1). NCBI lineage: Eukaryota > Metazoa > Chordata > Amphibia > Anura > Alytidae > Discoglossus > Discoglossus pictus. Next base: position 342,153,105 of record CM050164.1, on the reverse strand, counting down.
TGATCTCAAGAGCTGTGATAGCCCAACGTTGCAAGCCAGATGGGCTGACATCACACATACACAAATGTACACAAGGGTGTGTTATTGGAGAGTATAAATATGTTGTTTTGATCATTCAATAAAGGTTGAGAGATAGTTTTCACATAAACAAGGTGTGAGACTATTTCTGTGTGTTGTATCCTGACTTGGGGAGTGGTCTTGTCATGGGCCACTAAGTAACCTGGATCCAGTATTCTCTGCCTGTACCTTTTGGGCCTTGCCCTCTTCAGAAGCCATCTTTTGTGCCACAGAGAACAGGAACTACATGATTCTGCTGGGGTAGGTTTGAACTAGGTTCATATCAAGCCCCTTGAAGAACAGATCTTGACACTCTCCCATTTAAGCATCTTGATGGTCTTACTTATTTCCTCTCTGGCTCTAACAATGTTACTGCATTTAGAAATGATATGCAAATCGCTATTTTTAATTAAAATTTGTTCTATGGGTGTAGGGTCCCTGAAATTATACAATTGAAATCCCAAGGCTTTTATTTTTCTTCTAATGGTTATGTAATCCCGCCATTTTAGCTCAGATATTTGAGGTCTATTTAAAATATTTTGACAAGTAGCCAATGCTTTCTTCTTATAAAAATATATTTTATTCCACCCACTTTCCATCTATTCAATTCAATGTTTTGGTTTGTATATTGTTTTATATCCAACAAGGATAAAAGATCCATCCTGTCTCTGTTATGGTACCAAAAAACTAATAGAGACCGAATCCCCTTTGGAATTCTTGAGGCCAAAATTTTCTTTAATTTTGGTAACCATAACAATAAGTCTACTGGGAAGCCAATAATATCCACTTCTAGTTTATATCAACTAGGTTGGTTTAAAGATAGGTTCCACCATAAAATATGATTCATAAGTACCAAAGTATGTGTGTCTGTAATAGATGGAGCTGCAAGACCTCCTCTTTTTTTATCTTCTTTTAATGATGTTTAAGCATAACTGGGATTTCTTGTTTCTGTTCGAAAATATATTTATCACACTCTGAAACATAGACAGCAGGTACCTGGGCAATACTTGGGGTATACACCTCAAAATATACATAATGTTAGGCATTATCATCATTTTTCAAAAATTAACTCTACCTAACCAAGACAAAAGGTTCAAATTCCACTCCTTCAGATTTTGTATTATCTGTTCATATACCGTCATTAGGTTCATTTTCAAACTTTTATTAACTAACGGAGTAAAAATAAATCCCAGATGTTTAAGGACATTATTGTTCCAGTTAAGGTCATATAAGTTTTTTAGTCAACTAGTCTGATCATTTGTCAGTCCAATCCTTAAGGTTTCTGATTTAGAGTTATTAATTTAAAAGTATGGCATTCAATTTCATTCTTCTCCTTTACTAAACAAGATGAAACTGTCTACAAATGATGACTCTGCTGGGTCAACTAGCCCTCACGAGGAGGAAGTTTTAACTACCTCTACAATGAAAAACTATTCACTGAGTTTGAAACTACTTTAAAGCTAGATCTCGCACAAGAAATCCATTCAAGCAAATTGGCCATTAATGGTTTGTTGGATAGAGTGAAGGACCTGGAAAAAAATCAAGAATCTCTACTTAAAGAATATCAAAATGTGGTCAATTATACTCTAGAGTTGGAACATAAATTGGAATGTATAGAAATTAAAACCACACAACAGGAGGACTTTTCCAGACATAATAATCTGAGGATTAAAGGAATCCCTGAAACTCTTAGTGTAGAAGAACTTAAAGCCTGTAACTGCATTCTTCACATATCTGGTTGCTCAAGAGAAACCTTGGATTCATTTGTTAGATCGGATCCATAGGATTCCTCTACTGAAGGACCTCAAAGGAGTTAATGTTAGAGATGCGATAGTTAAAATAAATGTATTTGAATATAAGGAAGCAGTTTTAAAAGCATCATGGCAAAAATCAAAATTTGATCCCCACTTTGAAAATCTGATTATATTTACAGATCTCTTTGGAGATACGTTAGCAAAACGTAGGAAATTCCAAGAAGTTACTAAAGCACTAAGACAGGAAAAAATTGCGTACAAGTGGGGATTTCCTACCAAGTTGCTAATTTTTAAAAACAACCACAGGAAAATGATCAACTATGTGGTAGAGGGTGAAAATTTACTGAGGGATTGGAATATTCCATTTATCGAGTCACCTAAAGAGAACTATTTACATAAAGTCTAACTTCTTGAGTGGAAAAAGAAATAATAGGCTAATATTGTTAAGTAAAAATCTATGGCCCTCATTCTATTATCGGCCATAAATCGGCCGCAACGCTGCGATTCCTTGCGGGGCTCCCGTTACCTTGCAATTCAAATAGACGGTGCCGCAAGGCTATCCCCTTACGGCCAGCCGTATATCTTGCAACCGGCCGTTAGCTCAGAAATCTTTAAATGCAAAAATAAATTCAAGACGGCACTGTAAAGCTCTGTAAATGCTAGGGATCATAATGGGGGACATGAGGATTAATAGCAACCCCCTCTCAAGCTTGCACATCAGCCCAAATCCGAGATTACATTAACTGTTTATTTTCCGGCCACAGCGTGGGCGGGTCTGAGGTGCTCCAAGTCCTCTGGACTTTTTACATGGATATGTGTCATAAATTTAAAAAAAGATTATTTACGGATTTGAGTGTAGGGGAATGTTGTGCTATTAATGCTAACACCTACAATCACTTTATAGTCTCCTCAGAGTGCAGGATGGCTTTATTATGGCTTTATAATGTGCTTAATTGTGTGCCTGCGGGACCTTTTTGCTGCAAGTAAGCTGCGGCTCGGTTTTAGCCTTGCAGAGAGGGTTCCTGGAGCAAATGAATAGCAACCAGGATTTTCTTGCGGCCGAAACTCTTGCGGCCGTTTAAGATCAAAGGCTTTCCTCCGTGCGTGCGGCCGCAAGGGATAACAAGGTGCCGGCTGCAAGCCTGCCGGAATCCCCGGCCGGAAGGGAATAGAATAGGCAAATAGCTTGCGGCCGGTCCTTGCGGCCCCGCATCTCCTACGGCCGATAATAGAATGAGGCCCAATGTCTCTATATTAAACAGGGTTAAGATTCAAAGGATTTTTAAGATGCTAATATGATTTAGATTGTCTGGTCATTTTTTCTTTTTTTTTTGTTCGCTACTTAGCTTTTTTATATAGCCAAACTGGGATTTATCCCTCTTACATAATTTAAAAATTCACCATATTTGAAAATTTCAACTGAAGTCACAGTAAGTAGTCTACTTGTTTAGAGTTAAATTGTATTGATTTTGTGTTTTTTACTATACACTATATACTGTAGTTAAATAGTTATTTTCTTCTTTTGCTTATGGTTTTAATTTTATTTATTTGAAAATCACTGAGGTATTACCACGAGGTAATAAGAAGTAGATTTAGGAGATGTTTAGTTTTTTTGGAGCTGAGTAATGAAATTTCAATGTTGCACTTCTAATTGAATACATTCTCACTGGAAAACAAGTTATTTTCTAAAATTTATAAAATACATTTTTGAAAAGGAAAAAAAAAAGAAAAAAAAAAGGAAAAGATAAGGAAAGATTACACTATAATCATAAAAAACATAGATAAATATGGACTGAAGGTAGTAATGATAGGGCTAATATAGAAAGTTATACACAGTTGAGATACAACTATTATTGAAGTATATAAAAAATATATATATATATTTTTTCTTTTTGTTCTTTTTTTTCTCTTTTTCTCTTAAACATTATTATTATTTTTTTATCTAAAAAAAACAAAAAAACATCAAAACTAAATCACAATTATACAATATTCGTACAACATACTTTCAATCTATGCCTGTTTATTTGATAAATATAGGCAGAAAAAGTTGAATGTGTGTGATAACGAATTCAGACAAAAGAAGTCCGGAAAAGGCAGTTTTACATAGAATCTCATATTTTTCATTTAAAAGCGTCATTACGAGATGAACCATAGGGCTCAAAAATTCTTCTCCAAATCTCTTATCCGTTGGATTATTATTATAATCTCATTCCAGCTTGGAGTTTCTTTACTTTTGCATTTGGAGATAATGGACCTTTTAACTGCCATGACAATTTTGATAGTAAATGCTTTTTTTCTATGGTAAGGTTGCCTGGGAAATTTGTAACAAACTGAACTGGATCAAAAACAGGATTTCTACCTTTAAAATATGGACAATAAACTTAAAACCGTCAATCCACAAAGGTTTAATTTGTGGACATTCCCAAAATATATGGGAAAAGTCACCAAACATTCCACAGTCTCTCCAATACATTTTGTATGAAAGTTTGTGTGAGAACCGGTAGATTCTTGAGGGGACCATTTACCACCTACTCGCCAATAAGTCAAGTATTTGAAAATCATATTTGTAATTCATAATGCAGATTTCCAAATCTCCATTTTAAAGGAGACACAAAGGTCTTTTTCCCACAATTCCATACCAGTTTTTTTTTTTTTTAGTTACAAACATTTTCTTAATATGTCAAACAGTTTGATATTATATGGGAATTACCTTGGACCTTAATGAGATTTTCTAGAGGAGTAATATCCTTTCTAAGGATGACTAGGGGATTGTATGAAGACAACATTGATACTTATCGCCTCTGCCAGAGGCTCTATCAACAATGCAAATAAGAGGGGAGAGAGAGGACACCCTTGTCTAGTTCCATTCGAAATCCCAAAAGTTTGGGAGTTATATCCGTTTCCAGCTACTGAAGTGGTCAGAGCTTTATACAGTGCTCCAATCGCTTGGGACCCAAAACTATTCAGACCAAACTTTGCCAGAGTAAGGTTCATATGCTCCCACCCTACCCTATCAAATGCTTTCTTCGCGAACCTTGTGTGTACAATCAGGTTAATTAATTTTCTGACGTTGCCAGCTCCGAATCTCCCTGAAATGAAACCCATTGCTAATATTTTGGCAGAAAATTTGACATCCACATTTAATAGTGATATCGGTCTGTAATTGGAGCAATAATGAGGCTCTTGATTTGCTTTGGGGATCATAATTATAGTCACCTTAACCATTTCTGGTGGAATCGCACCTTCTGTTTTTATTTAATTGAACAAATCTTTAAGGTGTTTACATAGAATTGATGAAAAGGTTTAAAAAAGAGGTTACTGTATCCAGGTACTGGATTTGTGTAAGGTTTTAAATGTTTAATTGCTTCCATAATTTCCTGGTCAGAAATGGGGCTATTTAGTTCTTCTAATTCTGCCTGAGAAATTGAAGGAAGATTTATTTGGTCCAAAAATGCTTGTCTAAAAGACTTAACATTTGATAAGTTATACAAATATTCATAATAATTTGCAAACGTGTAATAGATAATAAATCCTCTTTTTCTGGATACTTTTTTTGATCTTGTTAGGTAACAATTTGCTTATTTTATTGTCCTGATGGTGGTAAAATTGTAGCATGCGCCAGATAGACCTGTCTGACAAATATTGGTTAATTTTACTAATCTTATTTTGGATTTTCTTCATTTCTGCAGAAACCGAATCTTTAGGATCCTTTTTGTTAGTTTTTTCCAGTTTGCTCTAACGCATGTACAGCGTTCTCAAGGGTTCACCTCTATGCTTTATTAGTTGGAATTTCAGTTTAATTATCAGACCTCTAGTGAAGGTCTTCTGAGTGTTCCAGAGAATGCCCTTAGAGGAAGCTGTACTTTCATTGAGTTCAAAAATTGTTTTGATTTCTTCCCTGAGGAACTTTCTCCTAGATTCATCTTCTAGTAAATAACCTTCAAGTTTCCACTAGGGTCTATTACCTTTGTACTTGTTAAGATTAATTTTCAATTTAATGCAAACATGGGCTGATAGTGAAATTGATCCTATGTCTGCTTCAGTAAAGTTATTAATATCAACCAAAAACAGATCTATCTGAGCGTAGACTTTGTGCACGTTGAAGTGAAATGTAAAATCAGTTTGACCTGGATGGAGAACCCGCCATGCATCATATAAACTATTGTTTTTTATCAAGTTGGAAAATTGTTGTGCTGCTTTGTCAATTCTGTGTTTATTGTAACATGGTTTGGGGGATTTTCTGCCCGTTTCTGAATTAGGAATCATTTTAAAGTCTCCTGATATAATTAGAGAACCTTGTATATATCTTTTAATTATTTTTCATATTTGGATCATGAAGTTCAATTGATTAACGTTGGCTGTGTACAGACTCATCAATGTAACTTTAGTCGCCCATTTGTATCTATTTCAGTAAATTCCTCGATTGGATCTAGATCGTTTTTAAAGAGAATTGCAACAGCTCTCGACTTTTTTTTTATCTAGGCTCATAAAATTTATCACCAAAATTAGGGATTTTAGAGTGCTCCCAGTGTGTCTCCTGCAAAAAAACAATATATCTGCTTTTTCTTACTTGCAGAATCGAATTACTGTGTTTCTCTTGCCTGGCGAGTTTAAGCCCTTTACGTTAAAACTTAAAAATGTTATTAAAGGAGAAAAGGCTTATCCATAATAAAAAAAAATCTACATATTTAAATATCAAGGCATAGGACAAACATTCCAGATTCATACCATACATAGTTACATTTACGACAAACTTTAATGCATACGCATCACTACATACACCATTAATTTCATACTTGTCTATCATAAATATCCACCAACGATTAGACTGCTGAACATCGTATCGCAGTCTATTGAAGCGAGGATCAGTGCCATTGTTCAGAAATGATAGGAACCCCTTAATGGGAGGCAACAGACCGTAAAAGAACTCTCATGTATCTATCTGGTTTTGTGGATCTTGCAACATATCACTACAAAAATTTAATTGTGGGGGTTCCCTATAAATTTGATTGTGCCATAATATAAACTGACCTGTGATAAGGCAAATCAACTTTTCTTTGTGTGTTTAAATATTTTAGATTAGTTCTACCCTATTATAAACAGCCTGTAAGTGATGATATGTGATTGCGTGAATTTATGGACTTAATAATAAGTATAAAAAAAGTGCTATATCCAAATTCTATTTTGTAAAAACGCTTTAGTCAATACTTCATGTGCTTTACTACTTTTAACATTACCTTTGATAGTGCCTATTGTTTCTAATTTTATATCTATTATGTCTAATATTCTTTTTGATTAAGTTTTGATCTTTTTGTGAAATAGTGAAAAAGGAAAATATGCCAAAAATTGCTTGTGTAAACCTTCACCAAAATCCAATAAATAATCCTCCTTGGTAGCTTGCTCTACAAATTTTGCACCCTCTACATAGCAAACCTGAAGAAAAAAAAATTTCTCAAAAAAGTTTTAAACATTAATTATAACCTCAACCACCAAGCAAGCTTTTCTTAAAATCCATCTAACAAGTCATATATTGCAACCAAAAAAAAATAGAGAAAAAAAAAAGACAACTATTACTGGAGTATATAATTTTTTTTTTTTTCTCTTTTTCTCTTAAACATTATGGATGATAAGTTAAATGTTAGGCTTTGTTCTAAGAAGATACTGAACAGAATAATTATAATAGATTGAATTTCTATGAGTGGCTCTGTTGGGATCCCATTGCGGGGCTGCTAGATGTAGTTTGGTCTAGCTCAAGTCAAACCAATAGATTTATTTACATTTTTCTATTGGATTAGTACAGTATGGATAGGTTATGGATGTATCTGTGTATGACTGGGAGTTTTTTTTTTCAAAGAGCTGGAGCCTCTCTGGCGGGTTCCACTGGGTTGATGGTTATTCACCTTTTAAAAGACAGGTTATATTGGACCAATTCCAAAAGGCACAGGCAGGTATTGCCTGTGTCCAGGAAACACACTGGCAAGTTGACAAAGTTCCTTTCATTAGTGATAAGCTATACACTACTAAAATGAATTCAACTTATAAAAAATTGATTATGGAGTGTAACGGAACCCATCACTGTTTTACCCTGTCTTATGGTTATTTAATTCTTGGTTAAAATATGATCACATTGCTGTACTGTAGATATGTTGTTTTATGGTCTACAGAATATATTGGCTCAGAATATTAGCCAGACTTTTGCAGACCTAGGCTAATAGATAATCCTATTACAGAGATTCAAGAGATAAGAAAGTTGTAAAGGATCCTTGCATTTTCCAAAGTGTTTTCATTCTCTGATAAGAACAAAGAAGAATGATCTAATTAATGTCTGATTGTATCCAAGTTGCCAGGGAGGTGTGACTCACCTATTGTCCTATATGTGTATTGTATGGGGGATATGTGCAATGTCTGTGTGTTATGTGTAAAAACATACTTTTACTAACTTTTGAACCCCTGGTCTGATTCATGCCATTTTTGTATATGTTGTTCCCCTGGGTGAGAGATATTGAATGGTGCGGGACTTAAAGGTGTACCCCCTGTATTTGGGGTACATCCAGAATGTGGTTAAAATTGTGTCTGTTTTAATTGTGTTACCTGTTATCTGAGGGGAGGAGACGTGGGGGTTGAACCATGTATATAATTGGCTGTTGTGATAATTATGTGGGTGTAGCCCTTCAGAGGGCACCATTGCATAAAAGGAGATTCCCTGTCATTAAAAGTTAGTTCTTCTTGACCCTTCAAAACGTAGCCTTGTCTCGTTATTTGAGGGGATCGCTATATCATACTGGGGATTGCTATGCTTTTGCATACTCCCTTGAGCTGTAACTACTGAACTCTTGTTCCTGATGTACTATCCTTGGAGTCTGTGGTGGTTTTGGTGTCCGGTGCGGTGCTTGTAGGCCTCGGCGCAAACTAGGACGCGTCTATCAACGGAGGTACCCGGTCGGGGTGCCAGGAGATCCGTTACATTGGCTGGCAGTGGTGGGATGGTGTCCTAGTAAGAGGAAAAGCAGCACGGAGACACCGGTAACGTTTGGAGTTACAAATTGAGGGCAACGCTAGTATCCGTACAGCGCCCCTGGCTACAGCAGGATGGAACCGGCTAGTTTTCAGACAGCGTTTCATGATGAGGAGGAGGCGGCCGCGGACTACAGGGATGCAGACAGAAAGGAACTCTGGTATGATGCCCTGGAAGATGCCCAATGGCGGCGAGGTGAGAGTCTCCCCAGTGATGAGCAGCGGCTACAGAAGCGTGTGGCGATGCGGATGTATCTATTGGGAGAGCAGCCCCTGGATGAGTGGGTGACAATACTAGAGACCCTGGTATGGCGAGAGCTCTGGCTAGACAACGCATACCAGGCCCCTCTGGTGGCATACCGTTCGACTTACCCCCTGGACGTCTGAACACGACTTACCGGAGGGGGATGATTATGATGGCCCGGGTTTATTATGGGATGCCTTGGAGGACGATATTGATCTTGGCAGCACGGAGGGGTCTAGGTTTTGGGACATCTACGACTACCGGATGGGCATGTATGTCTGGGATGACGAAGGCGAGGTGAGCAAAGACATGACCCACCTGGTAACGAGAGAGTGGGAGCTGGAGCAGGACTACCAACACCTGCTCAGCCTTGTGCAGCCCCAACCTACTCGACAAGCAGAACCAGACTTCATTGACTGGTCCTGGGATGACCTCCAGATGACAGGTAGAGATGGGACCGAGGTCTCTCTACCGGCCCTACAGAGGGCAGAAGGTGTCGTCCTTCCCCTCCAGCGGCAGTGTGAACCCCAGGGGGCAGAAGGTGTCGTCCTTCCCCCCCAGCAGCAGTGTGAACCCCAGGGGGGCAGAAGGTGTCGTCCTTCCCCCCCAGCAGCAGTGTGAACCCCAGGGGGCAGAAGGTGTCGTCCTTCCCTCCCAGCGGCAGTGTGAACCCCAGGGGGCAGAAGGTGTCGTCCTTCCCCCCCCAGCGGCAGTGTGAACCCCAGGGGGCAGAAGGTGTCGTCCTTCCCCCCCAGCGGCAGTGTGAACCCCAGGGGGCAGAAGGTGTCGTCCTTCCTCCCCAGCGACAGGGTATACCCCAGGGAGCTGAAGGTGTCGTCCTTCCTCCCCAGCAACAGTGTGTACCCCAGGGAGCTGAAGGTGTCGTCCATCCTCCCCAGCAGCAGTGTGTACCCCAGGGGGCCGAAGGTGTCGTTCTTCTCCCCCAGCGGCAGTGTGTACCCCAGGGAGCCGAAGGTGTCGTCCTTCCTCCCCAGCGGCAGTGTGTTCCCCAGGGAGCCGAAGGTGTCGTCCTTCCTCCCCAGCGGCAGTGTGTACCCCAGGGAGCTGAAGGTGTCGTCCTTCCTCCCCAGTGGCAGTGTGTACCCCAGGGAGCTGAAGGTGTCGTCCTTCCTCCCCAGCAGCAGTGTGTACCCCAGGGGGCCGAAGGTGTCGTCCTTCCTCCCCAGCGGCAGTGTGTACCCCAGGGAGCAGAAGGGGCCGTCCTTCCTTCCCAGCGGCAGTGTGAACCCCAGGGGGCAGAAGGTGTCGTCCTTTCCCCCCAGCGGCAGTGTGAACCCCAGGGGGCAGAAGGTGTCGTCCTTCCCCCCAGCGGCAGTGTGAACCCCAGGGGGCAGAAGGTGTCGTCCTTCCCCCCCAGCGGCAGTGTGAACCCCAGGGGGCAGAAGTTGTCATCCTTCCCCCCCAGCGGCAGTGTGAACCACAGGGGGCAGAAGGTGTCGTCCTTCCGCCCAAGCGACAGTTTACCCTGACAAGGGGAGACACCAATCTCCCAGACGGCGCAGATGGGAACATGGTCTCTGCGCCCCCAGCCTATCCAGATCCCCAACTACCCTCACTGGGACAACTGGAGGAGGGGGTAAGTACAAATTCCCTTCCCCAGCTAACTTCTAATGTGGCCCCAGGGTTAACAGAGGAAATGTTAACCCCCACTGACCCCCACCTTTCCCTGGCTACTGAGCTGGAATATGTCCCAAGTACCCCAGCAGAAGAGCTGGCATCAGGGCAGAGTGCCGCTGGCTTCTGCCCCTCAAGTCCCCTCAGCGTGTTGCCCCATTGCCACAGCAAAATATCCAGTTGCAGTAACGGTTTGTTGTGGGTGGGCTGCTCTTGCACTTTGTTGTTGTGGGGGGGCTTCTCTAGCACTGGTTTATTGTGGGTTGGTGGATCGTCTAACGGAGGCACTGACCGGCAGAAGGTCAGGTGCCCGGTTAGTCTTTCCCCCAAAGGGGAGATGTGTGACAAAGTGCCCTTCGCCACTTTGTCTTGGAGAGGACTGTTTGCCAGCCTCCTGCCCTGCGACTTTGGCCCTGGGACATATTGCCCTTTAAACACAGTATTCGGCCATACCAGAGTGTATGTCACTCATTCTGGCCCTTTACATACAGGGGGGTCATTCGGTTCTTGCCCTGTGGGAGCGGTGATACCCCAGATAGCTATGCCATGGAGCCCATTCATATAATGAAAGACTATGGGAAAGACTTTAGCTACATGGCAATTTAACTGTGTGAAGAGGATCTGAGCGCTATTCGGTAGTTTTCTGCGCTCAGATCCCAGCTATCTGGGGATATGTGAAATGTGAGTCAATGTGAATTGCAGTAATGCTGATGGGTTGTCAAACTAGAGAATTGACCAACAAATACTTTTGTCCGGACATCCCCAAGCCGATCCGTTGGGATCAGACCGTGTATGCCGGCTTATGGTCACGGGGGAGGTGTGTAACGGAACCCATCACTGTTTTACCCTGTCTTATGGTTATTTAATTCTTGGTTAAAATATGATCACATTGCTTTACTGTAGATATGTTGTTTTATGGTCTACAGAATATATTGGCTCAGAATATTAGCCAGACTTTTGCAGACCTAGGCTAATAGATAATCCTATTACAGAGATTCAAGAGATAAGAAAGTTGTAAAGGATCCTTGCATTTTCCAAAGTGTTTTCATTCTCTGATAAGAACAAAGAAGAATGATCTAATTAATGTCTGATTGTATCCAAGTTGCCAGGGAGGTGTGACTCACCTATTGTCCTATATGTGTATTGTATGGGGGATATGTGCAATGTCTGTGTGTTATGTGTAAAAACATACTTTTACTAACTTTTGAACCCCTGGTCTGATTCATGCCATTTTTGTATATGTTGTTCCCCTGGGTGAGAGATATTGAATGGTGTGGGACTTAAAGGTGTACCCCCTGTATTTGGGGTACATCCAGAATGTGGTTATAATTGTGTCTGTTTTAATTGTGTTACCTGTTATCTGAGGGGAGGAGACGTGGGGGTTGAACCATGTATATAATTGGCTGTTGTGATAATTATGTGGGTGTAGCCCTTCAGAGGGCACCATTGCATAAAAGGAGATTCCCTGTCATTAAAAGTTAGTTCTTCTTGACCCTTCAAAACGTAGCCTTGTCTCGTTATTTGAGGGGATCGCTATATCATACTGGGGATTGCTATGCTTTTGCATACTCCCTTGAGCTGTAACCACTGAACTCTTGTTCCTGATGTACTATCCTTGGAGTCTGTGGTGGTTTTGGTGTCCGGTGCGGTGCTTGTAGGCCTCGGCGCAAACTAGGACGCGTCTATCAACGGAGGTACCCGGTCGGGGTGCCAGGAGATCCGTTACATTGGCTGGCAGTGGTGGGATGGTGTCCTAGTAAGAGGAAAAGCAGCACGGAGACACCGGTAACGTTTGGAGTTACAAATTGAGGGCAACGCTAGTATCCGTACAGCGCCCCTGGCTACAGCAGGATGGAACCGGCTAGTTTTCAGACAGCGTTTCATGATGAGGAGGAGGAGGCGGCCGCGGACTACAGGAATGCAGACAGAAAGGAACTCTGGTATGATGCCCTGGAAGATGCCCAATGGCGGCGAGGTGAGAGTCTCCCCAGTGATGAGCAGCGGCTACAGAAGCGTGTGGCGATGCGGATGTATCTATTGGGAGAGCAGCCCCTGGATGAGTGGGTGACAATACTAGAGACCCTGGTATGGCGAGAGCTCTGGCTAGACAACGCATACCAGGCCCTCTGGTGGCATACCGTTCGACTTACCCCCTGGACGTCTGAACACGACTTACCGGAGGGGGATGATTATGATGGCCCGGGTTTATTATGGGATGCCTTGGAGGACGATATTGATCTTGGCAGCACGGAGGGGTCTAGGTTTTGGGACATCTACGACTACCGGATGGGCATGTATGTCTGGGATGACGAAGGCGAGGTGAGCAAAGACATGACCCACCTGGTAACGAGAGAGTGGGAGCTGGAGCAGGACTACCAACACCTGCTCAGCCTTGTGCAGCCCCAACCTACTCGACAAGCAGAACCAGACTTCATTGACTGGTCCTGGGATGACCTCCAGATGGCAGGTAGAGATGGGACCGAGGTCTCTCTACCGGCCCTACAGAGGGCAGAAGGTGTCGTCCTTCCATCCAGCGGCAGTGTGAACCCCAGGGGGCAGAAGGTGTCGTCCTTCCCCCCCAGCAGCAGTGTGAACCCCAGAGGGCAGAAGGTGTCGTCCTTCCCCCCCAGCAGCAGTGTGAACCCCAGGGGGCAGAAGGTGTCGTCCTTCCCTCCCAGCGGCAGTGTGAACCCCAGGGGGCAGAAGGTGTCGTCCTTTCCCCCCAGCGGCAGTGTGAACCCCAGGGGGCAGAAGGTGTCGTCCTTCCTCCCCAGCGACAGGGTATACCCCAGGGAGCTGAAGGTGTCAACCTTCCTCCCCAGCAACAGTGTGTACCCCAGGGAGCTGAAGGTGTCGTCCATCCTCCCCAGCAGCAGTGTGTACCCCAGGGGGCCGAAGGTGTCGTTCTTCCCCCCCAGCGGCAGTGTGTACCCCAGGGAGCCGAAGGTGTCGTCCTTCCTCCCCAGCGGCAGTGTGTTCCCCAGGGAGCCGAAGGTGTCGTCCTTCCTCCCCAGCGGCAGTGTGTACCCCAGGGAGCTGAAGGTGTCGTCCTTCCTCCCCAGCAGCAGTGTGTACCCCAGCGGGCCGAAGGTGTCGTCCTTCCTCCCCAGCGGCAGTGTGTACCCCAGGGAGCAGAAGGGGCCGTCCTTCCTTCCCAGCGGCAGTGTGTTCCCCAGGGAGCCGAAGGTGTCGTCCTTCCTCCCCAGCGGCAGTGTGTACCCCAGGGAGCTGAAGGTGTCGTCCTTCCTCCCCAGCAGCAGTGTGTACCCCAGCGGGCCGAAGATGTCGTCCTTCCTCCCCAGCGGCAGTGTGTACCCCAGGGAGCAGAAGGGGCCGTCCTTCCTTCCCAGCGGCAGTGTGAACCCCAGGGGGCAGAAGGTGTCGTCCTTTCCCCCCAGCGGCAGTGTGAACCCCAGGGGGCAGAAGGTGTCGTCCTTCCCCCCCAGCGGCAGTGTGAACCCCAGGGGGCAGAAGGTGTCGTCCTTCCCCCCCAGCGGCAGTGTGAACCCCAGGGGGCAGAAGTTGTCATCCTTCCCCCCCAGCGGCAGTGTGAACCACAGGGGGCAGAAGGTGTCGTCCTTCCGCCCAAGCGACAGTTTACCCTGACAAGGGGAGACACCAATCTCCCAGACGGCGCAGATGGGAACATGGTCTCTGCGCCCCCAGCCTATCCAGATCCCCAACTACCCTCACTGGGACAACTGGAGGAGGGGGTAAGTACAAATTCCCTTCCCCAGCTAACTTCTAATGTGGCCCCAGGGTTAACAGAGGAAATGTTAACCCCCACTGACCCCCACCTTTCCCTGGCTACTGAGCTGGAATATGTCCCAAGTACCCCAGCAGAAGAGCTGGCATCAGGGCAGAGTGCCGCTGGTGGGTGGGCTGCTCTTGCACTTTGTTGTTGTGGGGGGGCTTCTCTAGCACTGGTTTATTGTGGGTTGGTGGATCGTCTAACGGAGGCACTGACCGGCAGAAGGTCAGGTGCCCGGTTAGTCTTCCCCCCAAAGGGGAGATGTGTGACGAAGTGCCCTTCGCCACTTTGTCTCGGAGATGCCTGTTTGCCAGCCTCCTGCCCTGCGACTTTGGCCCTGGGACATATTGCCCTTTAAACACAGTATTCGGCCATACCAGAGTGTATGTCACTCATTCTGGCCCTTTACATACAGGGGGGTCATTCGGTTCTTGCCCTGTGGGAGCGGTGATACCCCAGATAGCTATGCCATGGAGCCCATTCATATAATGAAAGACTATGGGAAAGACTTTAGCTACATGGCAATTTAACTGTGTGAAGAGGATCTGAGCGCTATTCGGTAGTTTTCTGCGCTCAGATCCCAGCTATCTGGGGATATGTGAAATGTGAGTCAATGTGAATTGCAGTAATGCTGATGGGTTGTCAAACTAGAGAATTGACCAACAAATACTTTTGTCCGGACATCCCCAAGCCGATCCGTTGGGATCAGACCGTGTATGCCGGCTTATGGTCACGGGGCAGGTGTGTAACGGAACCCATCACTGTTTTACCCTGTCTTATGGTTATTTAATTCTTGGTTAAAATATGATCACATTGCTTTACTGTAGATATGTTGTTTTATGGTCTACAGAATATATTGGCTCAGAATATTAGCCAGACTTTTGCAGACCTAGGCTAATAGATAATCCTATTACAGAGATTCAAGAGATAAGAAAGTTGTAAAGGATCCTTGCATTTTCCAAAGTGTTTTCATTCTCTGATAAGAACAAAGAAGAATGATCTAATTAATGTCTGATTGTATCCAAGTTGCCAGGGAGGTGTGACTCACCTATTGTCCTATATGTGTATTGTATGGGGGATATGTGCAATGTCTGTGTGTTATGTGTAAAAACATACTTTTACTAACTTTTGAACCCCTGGTCTGATTCATGCCATTTTTGTATATGTTGTTCCCCTGGGTGAGAGATATTGAATGGTGTGGGACTTAAAGGTGTACCCCCTGTATTTGGGGTACATCCAGAATGTGGTTATAATTGTGTCTGTTTTAATTGTGTTACCTGTTATCTGAGGGGAGGAGACGTGGGGGTTGAACCATGTATATAATTGGCTGTTGTGATAATTATGTGGGTGTAGCCCTTCAGAGGGCACCATTGCATAAAAGGAGATTCCCTGTCATTAAAAGTTAGTTCTTCTTGACCCTTCAAAACGTAGCCTTGTCTCGTTATTTGAGGGGATCGCTATATCATACTGGGGATTGCTATGCTTTTGCATACTCCCTTGAGCTGTAACTACTGAACTCTTGTTCCTGATGTACTATCCTTGGAGTCTGTGGTGGTTTTGGTGTCCGGTGCGGTGCTTGTAGGCCTCGGCGCAAACTAGGACGCGTCTATCAACGGAGGTACCCGGTCGGGGTGCCAGGAGATCCGTTACATGGAGTATCAATCTTGTTTAGCAAAAACATCAATATTAAGGAAAATTTCAGGGAAGTTGACCTAGAAGTGAGATTTGTTATATGGGGTGGAAAAATTAACCAATCATATTATACTATCCAAATGAGAGACAGAATAGTTTTTTGAATAAACTACTTAAACGGATTAGGAATATTAAAATGGGCAAATTAATCATTTGTGGCAATTTCAATATGGTATTCAATACAACTTTAGATAGAAAATCAGCTAAATCTAAATCTCCAGATGCTCTTATCTCAAGGAAAGTTAAACTTTTTCCATGATTCCATCCTGAGATTTGATTTGTTTGATGTCTGGCGTCTTTGGCATGGAAATGAAAAAGATTTTATTCGCACAGTCACGTGTCCTATTCTAGGATAGATTACTTTTAGTGGACTTAGAAACATTGGCAGTTGTTAAATCTTCTAAGATTGATATAATTAAATGGTCTGACCATGCTAGGATTGAATTACAGCTTAATGATCAAATGATTTATAAAAAATATTCTAGAAATAGAATGAATATTTCTCTATTTAGCAAACCAGACAAACAAATCTTACTACAAGATGAAATCGAAAAGTTTTTCAATAACAATGAGAATTCGGTTACTGAGTCCTCAACGACTTGGAACGCTCATAAAGCGGAGAGGAGTTTTACTCTCATGGGGATCATTTAGAAAGAAACACAGTGGTCTCCCACTTCGGGAACTATATGTGCAACTAGCTGAACTCGAAAGACAGAACAAACTCTCTCCGTCATCTGATAAAAGGAAGGATATAATACAGATAAAAACTAAAATAAAGAAAATATATCAAATGAAAGCTGATAATTTTTTTGTGGAAACTCCAACAGAGAAAATACTTTTTCAGTAACAAAGCCGGTAAATCACAAGCCCGGAAATTAAAAAGTTAAAAGTCCAAACAATAGAATTGAAGAACTAATAATCAAATATAAAAAGAAAGGCCCAATTACGGTAACTAATCCTAGCGATACTGAAAAGGCTTTTTATAGTTCTTATGAAGATTTATAAAAACTTAAATTGAGGAAATAAAAACCTTTTTAGTCAACTCGTCGCTGCCTAAAATTAACAAAGATGAGTTTGATTTTCTAAATAGCGAGATAAAACTTTTAGAAATAGAAGAAGCAATTGTTAATCTAAAGTTGGACTCAGCGCCCAGACCAGATGGTTTTTTAAATTACTATTACAAAACTTTCAAGGCATCGCTCACAAAACCTTTAGCTAAAGTGTTTAATGAAATTAAGACAAAGGGCAAAGCGCAGTAATAAATGTTGGAGGCAGTTATAATATATATCCCCAGAAGCAAGGATATTAGGTATTGTAAGAACGATAGACCGATATCTTTAATAAACACGGATATAAAATTATATGCGAAAATACTCGCTAAGTGATTGAATAGCTGCCTTTCTAAATTAATAAATATGGATCAATCTTTTTTTTACAAGGTTGCCAAGGAGCTGATAATACGAGGAGATTAATTGATTTAATAGCCTTTTGTAAAGACAATCGAAATCTTGTTTAGTCGCCACTTTAGATGCTGAAAAAGCCTTCGATAGGCTAAATTGGGATATGGAACAAGTATTTTAAAATTCGTGTTTGAGGACTTTGGATTGAAATCCATTGGAATCCTATATTCTCAGCCCACTGCCTTGATATCTGGAGTTGGTCTAAAAACGTGTCAGGGATGCCCGTTGTCTCCTCTGATTTTCGACCTCATGATGGAACCGTGTGCTGAAACCATCAGAGAAAATACAAATGTCCATGGAATCAGAATAGGTGAACAAGAGTATAAGATCATGTTGTCTGCAAACGACGTGATATTAACTATAGTTGACCCTTCAGAATCTTTAATTCAGATTCAAGATTTAATGAAGAACTTTGGACATATTTCCTATTACAAAGTGAATTGGGCTAAATCCGAAGCACTATCCATAAATATAGATAAATAAGAAATCTGGGAAATTATCTGGGACGCAAATATAATTTTTTATCTGCAAATAGAGTTTTTTCAGAAATTGGAGGAAATAACTACTATAATTTTCACTAAATTTTATGATAAAATTAAATTTCAATTGGTTAAGTGGAAATCAAGCATGTTGTTGTGGTTAGGCAGAGTCTCAGCCATAAAGACGTTTATTTTGCCCCAAATAAATTACTTATTTAGATGTTTGCCATTAGTTGTACCCATTTCCATAATTAAGAAAATATCAAGCTTTAATCGCCTTCATTTATAACGGGAAAAAACAGAGAAATAAATTAAAGACCATTAGGAAGACTTTCATAAAGGGTGGAATTGCTTCTCCTTGTATTGAAGAGTATAACATAGCTGTAATGTTATCACATTTGTTAACCTGGTCTGCAAAAATGAAACAAAATAGTTGGTTAAATATAGAACAAATATTGGCTGATAATCTCTCAACAGCAGATTGTCTTTGGTATGATAAAGTTTCTTGTAGAGTAAATAAAAATCTGTTTATAGTAATTAAAATGGGCTTTGAATTTTGGTTCAAATTGAATAAGAAATTGAATCTTTCTGTATTACCCTCGCCTGGTATAACAGTATCCTGATTAAGTAATATTCTTAATCTCCCTTTCCTACGGGAGTGGAGTAATTGGAATATATATCTACTAGGAGACTTATTTGATAAAGGCAAATTTAAGCCTTTTTCTAAGTTATGGTCAGATTTTAACTTGCCAATAATGAAATGGCTAGAATATGAAAGAGTTAAAAATACTATCATAAAATCTAGATATATAATTATTTCTAACAGAGATTTAACTATTTTGAAAAACTAGCAATATTCACCAATGGTAAACACTTAATTTCTAAACGTTATGATATTTTGAAAAAAACACAATGTGTTAGAGAAAACCCCAGGCATGCAGAAATGGGAGAAAGAATGTAATAACCCAATTACATTAGAAAGCTGGTCTAGGACATTTACACTTTCACAGACAGTTATTAAATATCAATCATATAGAGAGATCTACTTTAAAATGGTACAGAGGTGGTACTTTGTCCCACTTAAATTAGCATTTATTAATAAAAATGCAAACCTAGGACTATGCTGAAGAATTAACAAGGGTCCCATAAACACATTTGTTGGGACTGTGAGCCCATTAGGAAGCTGTGGACCTCCATCTTTGAATATATTTCTAACATTTGTGATAATGCTATTAATCCTTCATGTGAAATAGCCATACTCCATATTATAGAGGATAATCTCATCCTTGAAGAAAAGGCCTTTATTATTCAGGTAGTCTCATCTCTTAAATGGTTGATGGTCACGAGCTGAAAATCAGATTCAGTTCCATCATTGAATTAAGTAATAACAGTTTTAGAAAAAAAACAGAGAATTAGAAAGAGATTTATCTAGTTTGGGTATTGAATTGTCTAGATTTAATTGTTGGGCAATTTGGGATAAAGTCCAGTCTTTGTATGTATGTATATATGTATGGTAATTTGTTTATGTATACTGTACTCTTTTTATTGCTGTATTTGGTGTTTATGTAAAATTTGTGTAATTTGCATAAATAAATAAAAAATTAAGTATGACATTTTACCATAGTTCTCCAGTATATCTAACAAAGAGAAGTTTCAGGTTCCGTAAGTGTTATTATGGTGTCATCTGCATACATTACTACCTTGTATTGCATATCTGCCACAATTATGCCTTTAATAGCTTGTGTGGATCTTAGCATTTTGGCCAATGGTTATAATGTAATTATGAATATTAAGAGAGATAACGGACACCCTCGTCTTGTGTCGTTTGTAATTCAAAATGTCTTCATTTTTAAAGTCTATTCCAGATACGGAGGATCTAGAGTCTCTATATAAAGCCTTAATGGCTTTTGAACCAAACTCCAGTCCAAACCTGTTTATCTAGAATTTCGACTGACCCCAAAAGAACAAACCTTGTATTTTCACATACTAAATCTAAAATGTAACTTCCCCCACTATGGGTCTTTATATATATTTTCTTTCTTTTTTTTCCCTCCTGTTCTCCCTCTCTTTTTATCCCCTCCCCTTCTTAAGCTTACAAGAGCTTTTCCTTTTTCCTTTCAATTTTATGGTATTCTTATACCTACTTCAAGAATGGCTTCAAATATATAATTCTTTGTCAAATATCTTTTCCCACTTTCCTCACATGTTTTGTTTCTCCCCCAGTTATTTCTATTTATTTTACCAACCCTGTGTGAGTAAATATATCATGTGATTTAGTTCACTCTATTTTTTTATACTCTATAATGATTCTCTATAAAAGAGAATCAATGGAGAGTGACTCTATCTTCTTTTCATTTGGTGTATTTCTTAAAGTGTGAATATTGGTCTCAAATAGACCTAATTCTTGTATTCTAACTTCTATAAGTATAACTTATTACAGTGTGTTTTCCTCTGTCATAAAATCAAAGCCATAACAGGCTGGGCTTATTACACCCCCAAAGGGAAAAAAAAAAAACACAAGTGAAATATCATTACAAATTAATTTCATTTTGTGTTACTGTTTGCAATTCGGGAGTTGTAGCTAATAATTTGTGTTTTGAGTCCAAAACTTGGGCGTCTGTTATTTTAATGTTCCATTTTGTTAAAAAGTTTTTTTCCGTCCTGCACTGTATTTATTCTGTGCCATTTTGAGTCTTCCAGATTTATCAATCCAGCTGGGGATTTCCATTTATACGGAAGTTCATGTTATCTTAGAGTAAGAGTGATAATGTTAAAATATTTTCTTTTCAGCAGGATGTATGAAGGTAAGTCTGAGAAGATTTTTAATGACTCATAAGGTTTATCAAATGTCATTTTCTTATAACTTGCTTTAAGGATAGCCTCCTTAAATGGCAGAAAATTATTTCTAGTGATCACGTCTCTGGGGATAGATTTATCTATCAAAGTGGGAAGTAGAATCCTGGGAGAGACTTCTAGCTTATACTCCTCTGTAGGCATGTTAACCCCCAGTGAGAGAAAAAATTCCATCAGGTATTTATTCAGTTCTATATCTGGGACTGATTTGGCTATCCCTCTGATGCAGAGATTATTTCTCCTAGCTCTTCCCTCTTAGAAATTTTAATATTTAGATTCTTTATATTTTCCTCCAATGTGGAGTTATATCTCATTAATGAGTTATGATCTATTATAAGGTTGTCTATTTTAGACCCCAACTCTTTATTTTTACTTTGCAATTCTATGATTGCTGAGGAGTTCTCCTGTATCTTGGTGTTCAGTTCCACTAAAAAAGGTTTGTTTGAAATTCTGAGCATGTCAGTACTTCATGATCTTGGGAAATCAATTTTGTATAAACATTTTCTGAGGCCTTCATTGGGCTTTGATCTAACGATTGTTCCAGAATTGAAATTTCAGTGTAAGACTTATCTCCTTTTAAATCCTGTCCTTTTAGTGAAAAAAAATTAGCTTTTGGGGAGGATTTTTCTTTTCCTTAATTTTTGTTTTAGACATTATTGTCTTCTATACAGCTCCCTGCTTCTCCTATATTCTTCCTCTTTAACTTTGTCAGGGATACCCCAAATAGGACTAAAAACGTATTGTCATGTATTTTAAGAATTTTTGTTCCTATTTTCTTTTATTTCCTTTCTTCCTTTCTCCCGTCTCCTGTTTCACATTTTCTTTAAGTTACTTAGATTGCTATATGAGTCCCTCCAGAAGCTCCACCTGTCAACTGTTTGGGCTAATATGACTTATATTAAGTCCATGTAGGTCATGTGAATCATGTGTCAGATTTTGACCCACCTATATTCCCAAATTTTAGTAATATGTAATTTAATTCGCCAGCCACCGCAGTGTCTCTGTGATAATAGTATCCATTTAGTGTGTGTGCAGCTGTGCTTCTAGTATCTTGACCGACTTTAGCCCTGGATATCAGTTCCAGTTGTAGTGTCTCACTCACCACTGGCATTCTATCTCCCCCTGCTGGAAGTCCCGGGGGCCTGGGTCTTATTTTCCTCACCACTCATGGTTTCTGGGGAGTTAGGAGGCTATCCCATATAACACTGACGTTCACAGGCCCTATTACCGCTGATACTCTGCCACCGCTTTAACCATGGGCTACTCTGCACTTCCTCCACTCCCCTGGCTCCACTGCTACTCACTCTCCCTTCACCGGAGAACCCGAGGGCCGGGTATGTGTTTTCCCGCCATTCGCGGGTGCTGAGGGATTTAGGAGGCACTACTGTTTAGTGCTGGCATCCACCAGCTCGTTTGCTGCTGGTACTTAGCCACCGCCTTGTCGGTGGGCTGCTACACTCTTCCTCCGTTCCTCTAGTGCCGCTGCTTATTGCCTTTTCTGCAATGCCTTTTCCAGGACTCTGGAGGGTATTGGGAGGGTGAAATTCTCAGAGATCCAGGGTGTGGTGTATCACCAAATTAATATATATAAATATTACATAAGGTTCGTCTACATTAAAAGGTATTTATTAAAAGGCAACAACACAATACTATAAATGTATCACAAACACACAGCCCAGACCCACGGAGCAACAACCCTTTTTAAATCTATCTACCTATGTAGTAATCCCCTTTCCCAAACGCTTTATCTCACCCACGGTTAGACCATCGCCATCACCTCCATCACCCTCACCATCAAGGAAGAAACAGGAAGCAACAGCAGTTTCCTGCCTGGAAATACCCTTAGTTGCATCACTTCCTCCAGCAATTGTGGGAGGGAAGCAAAGACTTCCAGCCCTCCCACCTAGACCTGTTTAAGGAGGTCCTGAATTACCATGCAAGGAAGACAAGTTACCACATTCCCTCACTTTTTCTTCTTCTATGTTGCTCAGTTTTCTAGTTATCCCTCTAGTACAGGAGAACCTAGTGGGAGCAAAAACCTGATATACAGGAGAAATTCAACCCACCGTCCCTCCGGAATAGTTCCCTCAGCGACATAAGTTCTCCTGTACTTTCCTATGGCTGTCAATCCATATATTACACAAAAACAGAACTTATAGAATTTAGCTGAGAGTGTGTGATAAATGTTTATGTATGTGTAATGTAAAACTTTATTGAAGAATGTATGAGAGAGAGAAAGAAGAGGAAAAAGATATCCTCCTTGCAAGTTTCTTCCTCATTTGTTTCATTGCCACACAAAAGTATATTATTATAATTGTCGTTAATACTTGAATGAACATGAGTACCAGCGACAGTGTTCGTAGGACTGGATGTGTCTCTGCATTGGTAAGAATTCCCCACCAGGGATGCTCAACGTTTTTTGTAGTAATTTCTATTTCCTTTTTCTGTTGTTCCAGCAGTAAGCTGATGGGGTGTAGTTGTTGTTTGGTACGTTTTACTAACTCATGAAGTTCCAAGGTAAGTTTTGGAATTGGGGGAAAAAGCTTCATTGTCAAATTTGTCCAATCTGCATTTGCAGTAAAATTGATCATTTCGGTGGTAAGGTTTCTTGATGGGACCATGATACAAGACCCTTCTTCCACCAAACATATTTCATCAACTGTCCTATATTCAGAGTAACCGATAAAGCATGCAATGTCCCCTATGCGGATCACCTCTTGCACCAGGTTTTCTTTTATCAACTGCACCCAGCCATCCTCCTCAGCTCCTTTCTCCCAAACACAACTGCACAGCCATCGGTGTTGAGATTTCCTGCAACAGCTTTCATCCATCTCCAATCCTGTAATAGTGGCCAGTCTTTTTGATGGGAAGTGTTGCTTGTAGATTCCATCACTTAACGTGCCAATGCTATCTATAAAGTTCAGTTGCTCTGCCTGCCCCTGCCAACGGGGAATTGCCAGGATTAGTCCTATTGTCCCAGATTGTAGTCCATGTGGCATCCATTGATCTGGGCCTTCAATTTAGCTGTATTTAAGATTGTCCTCAGTGATGTCCACTCCTTTTCTTTTCAATGACGTGATAATCCTTGTTGCATTGATTTGTCTTGCCCACTTGTTTTCCTGGATGTCTTTAATAGTTTCCTTTAAATCTGCCAACAGCTTTCCTCCAATCATAGAACAGAAAATGGCAGTTCCCACTATTTCATTCTTAATGCTGTTAGCAATGGAAGCAATATTTTCCTCAACTAGATGCAGGTTGTTGGCAATAGTGTGTATGTCATCAACATTGTCTGTCAGTCTACTCACTATAAGGGAGTCAGCTACTCCACCTATTTTCATAGCTTGTCCCATGCCATCAGTAAGGGAGTTTATCCTGCTGTTCAGTCCAATGATGTCTGCTGAATTCCATACTCCCAATCCAGTTCCGACTCCTCCTAAAAGGGCTGCAAGTGTGTCCCATTTTTCTCGACTCCCTGCTCCGGTCCACTCAATGATGGTCTCTTGTATACTTTGCTTAAACCACTGCCGCTGTGATTCCAGGCACTTTGGAGGAATAGAAAAATCATTAAAATTTTGAATTATTGGGTAGTAAGTCCACCCAACCCCTTGCACAACTCCCATACTACTTGGTACCACCACCAATCCGCCTATTGGCCATGGTACCTTCTTCTGATCTTTACAACGTTGCAGCTCCTTTACAGAGACAAATACTTCATCTATTGTTAGAACACACCCCTTTCCAGTATCAAAATTGCAGAATTCCTCTAGATCAGGCTGGGCAGCTATAACTGCAGCGTCCCATTCTCCACCTTCTTCTAATGTTAAGTTACTCACTACTACTGTAGTATTTGTAAACCTCCCTTGTATTGGAGCTCTAAGAGCTAATCCCCTGGTACTATTATGTGGCAAAATAATGTTTACTTGTAACCCTCCACCCTCTTTTACTTCCAATTCCCTGGGCCAAATAAATCTATCTGCTTGAACGTAATGTAACTCCAATCTTTTCAAACTCTCTCCCTTATTTGCGGTATCTTCTGGCCTTATTGCCTGTCTCCCCATTCCTACTGTGATACAGCTTATACTTATCCATCCTGTAACAAGGATCCACCACAATCTTCTGTTGACACGCATCTTCATTCTTATACAGCCTTGCTCTGTGGGAACACTAGATTCCATCATTAGAAACATATACATACACAAACAAAAAAATAAAAAATATCAATGGTAAGTCTCCATGATGAGGCTGCTTTTTCATCACAATTCCCTTTTAACACAGCTTTTCTCACAGGCCAACATGGTGAGTTACATGCATACCCATTTCCAGATTTAATTATTCCACGTCTCTCCAGTATTTCTATCATCTTGGTGATTGATGCCACTGATTCTCTTGGGACTGGATATTGCTTTTGCCATTGTGGGTCTCCTCCTTCCAAAAAGACCATTCCTTTCATTCTTCCACAGTCTAATTTATCTGTAGCCCAAACAGGTATGTCTTGGATTAGCTTCTGCAGCCATTCTGGTTGTCCGTCTAGTTTCAGTTTGGTTTTTTTCCAGACTTTTTATCAGAGAGACAATATATGCCATTGGGAGCACAACCCCTTTCATCAACTCTGTACTTACCTGATTCACCTTTTCTGTCTTCCACAAACAAAAATTGGCAAGATCTACAATGAAATTTCCTTTTTTTAAAGCTTCTATTCCCAATATTTCCTCTGGCCAACCCACTATTGCTTCTACTTGTATTGTTTTTTCTCCAACTGCTACATCAATTGGACCTGCTCTAACCTCCTGTGGATTCCCAGTAACTCCCATACTACTTACTGAAGAATCTCCATTTTTGACCCTGTTGGTCATTGTAACTGCTGCTCCTGTATCTACCAACATATTTTTCCCTACCCCTGCGATGACTGTATAACTGGTAGGCCGACCTGCCTCATCCATGGTTAAATTAGCTGAGTGAATGAGATGCTGAGGCGCAGGGGTTGGGATTTGTCATTGTGACTCACTTCTACTCTGTCCCTCTTTTATCATCTTTGCCTCATTTTCCTTCAATTTCCTCTCTGACTCAGCTACCTTGTTTTTAAGTATGTGATTTTCCTCTTCTATCCTATCCTTCTGTCTCCTGAGTTCCCAATAGCCCATGTTACCGTTTCTCTCTCCCTCCTGATTAGCCCTCCAGTTGCTGCCATCCCTATTCCTATAGTCCCTAGGTGGATCTCTCCATCTTTTGTCAAAGTTCTGTTTTGGTCTCCAGTTTTGATCATCCTTCTTGTTCTGGGGTACATCCCACGTCTGGTTTCTCCAATTACCATCTATATCTCTACCAGACTCGACCTTAAATGTTCTTACAGCTGAAACAGAGCAGGCCTGTTCTGTGAAAGGATGCTTGATCCACCACTTATCAGCTCTAGTTAGTACCATTTCCAAGTCTGTTGGTGTTGGATCAAAAAGCCTGATAAATTCTTGACACTCCCGGGGAAGGGCTTCCATTACTTTTGCTATATGTTCTGGTGAGCCCAGCACTAGAGGCTGTTGAGGTTGTCGTAGAGTATACCAAAAAAATATCCTTTGAGCTACCTCTCTAGGACCATCTGTTGGCCTCATGGTAATATTTGCTATTTCTTTCTCTATGCTAAGTAGATAGAAATTAGTTGCAGCAATTCTTCCTGCCTGTTTAGACACACTGTTATTAAATCCCAATAGTCTACTAGCCAAAGGACCCATAGCGTATTCTAACAGTTCTGTCCATTCCTCTAAGTTAAGACCTCCTTTTTTAGCTCTATCTGCTCCCCTCATAAACCAATGTGTAAACGTATTAAAGTTGTTAGTTGGCATACTTCCCCACCATTTCTGGAAATTGTCTTTATCTGCCATAGACATCGGTCGAGTCTGCATAGAAAATCCTGTAGGTGTTTGCCTTGCATTAAATAATTCTGAAACAATAACTGGTGCTTGTGGTATGGTATCTACTTGTGGAACAGAATAACATAAGAAATATTTTCTATCTTGGTTCATTTTCAGCACTGGTTCTTTATTTTGTGCCACGAACATATCCAGATCTGGATATATTTTGGCAATGTCTCTGACTCCTTTTATCCCTTCTAACTTTGTTTTATTTTTATAGTCCATTATTATGTTTTGAAGTTCTGTTATTTTTACTCCATAAGCATCCCTCTGCTCTTCTATTTCCCGTAACTCCCTTTCTAGTTCCCCCACAATTGTAGTTGTTCTCAAAGCTGCAATTTTTAAACAATCCCTTTTGTCCATTGCTTCCTCCATTTTATTTGTTGTTTCCAAATTATGCTGCCGTAATTCTACAACTAAGTCTATTAGGCCTCCTATTGTGGCTACAACAGCTTGTGTGACCAAACTTTTTCTCTTCTTTGTTCTATACTTTTTGTTATTTACAATTTGTGTTAGAACATCCATTAATCTCTTCTCTTTTTCACTGTCTGGGTTTGCTGGCTCTGGAAGCTCATATGGACCATCATGTTTTTGAATATGTTTCCTAAAGTACTCACGCACTTCTGTGGGAAAGTATTTGGCCCCTTGAAAAGACATTCCTACTCTTTTACTCACCCAAGTAAGAATCCAAATCAATTTGCGACTAAAGTAGCATGCTTCTGAGTAGCCAACAATAGTTGATGACTATTCAGTAGGCCAGGTGTAATATGTAGAAAAATAGACTAGTACCCACAATGCAAATTATACTTACCTTAGTATGGTGAAGGTAATACTTGCTAATTAACTTAAAATATAATAGCAAGGCCTGCAGGGTAGGAGATATACCTGAACTAGGATATGCAAGACACCCAAAAAGTATAAGGTATGGAAGCCTATAGTGTATTAAAATTCACGCCTGAAATAATATATATATATATATATATATATATATATATATATATATATATATATATATATATATATATATATAAGATTTAAAATGGTTTATTTATTTATTTTTCTCCAGGCCTGTACTATGATAAAGGACTAGAGAAAGAAAAAGAAAGAAGAGAAAAAAAAAATAATAGTATTAACAAACTCAGGTATTTGAAACACACAACAAACTAATTGTGGCCTGATGCCCAAGCTTGTATATTAAAAATGGAGGCTTGAATTAGCATTCAAATACACAAAGAAGCCGCATGGAGCCTATTCAATTGTATTCAAATGCAGGGCTAGGCCTGTACTAGGGCTAGGCCTGTACTCAAAAGCACAACAAAACTCAACTCAGATAAACCCACAAAAACAACCTGTATGATATATATTTGTTTTATGTATCAAAATAAGCTAGTACGAACAAAACTCAACTCAGAAGCTAGTACGATATAAAGGATTAAAAATAATAATTGAGTCCTGATGCCCAAGCTTGTATATTAAAAATGGAGGCTTAACCTAGACTCCACACACAATCAGCACTTGATTTCCCATGCAGAGGATAATTAGACAAAGTACTTTTTTTTTTCTTCCCCCCAAAAAAATAAATCTGACTATCTATTAATGTGATATTACCTCATAAATAACCTTTGTAGAAGTCTAAAATTCGTGGTCGCCAAATGTGGTGTATCACCAAATTAATATATATAAATATTACACAAGGTTCGTCTACATTAAAAGGTATTTATTAAAAGGCAACAACACAATACTATAAATGTATCACAAACACACAGCCCAGACCCACGGAGCAACAACCCTTTTTAAATCTATCTACCTATATAGTAATCCCCTTTCCCAAACGCTTTATCTCACCCATGGTTAGACCATCGCCATCACCTCCATCACCCTCACCATCAAGGAAGAAACAGGAAGCAACAGCAGTTTCCTGCCTGGAAATACCCTTAGTTGCATCACTTCCTCCAGCAATTGTGGGAGGGAAGCAAAGACTCCCAGCCCTCCCACCTAGACCTGTTTAAGGAGGTCCTGAATTACCATGCAAGGAAGACAAGTTACCACACAGGGGAGTAAAGAGGAATCAGTCTCCCTCATACTTCGTTGTTACAGCACCATAAGTACAGATCATTTCGGGTCACACCAAAAGGATACTCAATTCTTACTCAGTATAAACAATATTTAGTTGATCAATTATTCATACTGTTTTTTTACATACATGAGTGCCTGGGGTATTTATTTAAAAACATATTTTAAAGAATATGTGTGTCCTTGGACAGTAGATATATTTATTTACTCCTTAGTTGATCCACACATTTTTGACCCTTTGTTACCATGTAATCATATGTATATGAAAAGAAGCATGCATTATGTTGATATACTTTAACAAACAAATGAAGAGTGACAAATTTAACTTAAATATGATTGGTATGTCATCAAAGGGTTCATGTTTGTACTTTATTGTAGTGAATGTATTTCAATAAATCCAGATATTTTAATAAACACTCACCCACGGTTTATTTTTTTTATTTTTTTATTATTCATTATTAACAATATTTTCTGAGTGTTATTTAGGGAGGTATTCTCAACCTACTGCTATCCTTTCTCTATTATCAACTAAATTTGACTTTTCTGATTACTTCCATCTTTGGGGAGACATATGTTATTTATGATAAGATTACTTTTTTGGATAATTAAATAATAACCTTGATTATTTTCTCCATGGAGGCTCCTTGGCAACAAGCATAAGATGTCACATCACGTCCAGTTACCATATAGTAATGCTCACAGAAACATTCCTGTTAGGGTTGGAAACACACTGTTAAGGACTACTCCCGGGGGACTTTTCCAACCACTCTTCCGTACAGCATCTCTCTCGTCTTTATCCAAGTAACTCGGGAGATAAAGTGATCACAACTGAAGGTAGAATCAGAATGTCTCATTTATTACATGCAAGTCTTGACTTTATATAGACCATGCCCCCACACATTCATTACATCATGTTTGTGGATGTACAAAACTTCACATATATTAGAACACCTGATATTGACAAAAGATAATGTGGCAACCTTGAGTTTTGCAGGCCAGTCTTTACATCAAGTAAACAAGAATACAATCTTTAGTCTTGCACACCCAACCTTCTAGTAAACAAATGCATTCCACAAAATACTGCTAACTACAGCAAACGGTTTAACCCTCTATTGCATTTAACCCCTTACAATTCCTCCTTTTGTTCACAAAGTACAACTATAAAGAATGATATGCATGAAAGTAAAAATTCCAAAGGAGAAAGCCTCCGTGGGGGGGGGGGGGGGATTCCAAAGCAAAAATCTCTGGGAAACAATGCTCATTCTCATTTACCTGTTCCTTCTTCAGTTTGTCTCTGGATATATATTATCTTATGGCTGGTTAATGTGTATTGAGCATTTACGGATAAACTTGACAGGGGTGGCATTATTACGGGTATTTTAATACATTTGGTTCATTCTCCTATGAATGATGTTTTGTTATGGGGATCAAGTAACAAATCTTTGTCAGTATGCAAAAGAAGTCCATCAACAAAAGGCGCAAGCCCATGACCTGCTAAAAAGGATATAAGAAGGATGTTCCCATCCCATTACAGGAGGCTTGTGTGGATCCAAGTAGGACTCTTGTCAGTGAGGACAGCAGTTCTGGTGAGTCCAAAGATTTTTTCCACAGTATCCTTTTTACCAATACTTTACCATTGGGCTTGAAGGGGTGGGTTGGCTCACCTGGTGGATGAGATAAAGAGAGCTACATTACAGTAGATGCTATTCAACTTGTTGCAGGGAAAGGTCTTCTCATTAATATTTCTAAAGCAGAGAGAGAAGAGGAAAATCTGGGATACAGGGAATATGCAAGGGAACGAGTTGGCAAGAAGGAGTAGTATGGTAAAAACGCTAGAGAGTGGCAGGCATGCAGGGCAGAATCCTTAGCAGCAAAATTAACAAAAGCGTTACTGTAAGATACAAAGAAACTATTAGAAGAATGACTTTTACACTTAACGACTGCAATAGCCGAAGGTAGTTGAATGGCGTCTAGCAGTTGGGAAACTAGGTGAGAGTTACCCTTACCACCATTAGATTTTTCAAAAACATTCACAATTATGCAGGGGGAATCTAAACAAAAAGTACAAGCCTCAATAAGGGAAACTAGTTCTGCGGGCTGTGCTGAAACAAAGGTTAATGAGAGAACTAGAGATTGGGAAACTTCTGTCATCAATGCCGTAGTAGCAACAGCTCATAGGTAGGCAGGCATGCAGCAAACTACAAGGGCAATAGCCAGAGCCATGGGGGAGGAGATGGAAAATACAATTATTGTTACAGATTGGAAATGCAGCTAAGCATGGCAAGTTATAATAATGAGAGTTTTTAATTACCCTGAAACTAACTCGATAAATGAGACCAGCAGTTCAGCTAAGGGGAGCAGGTTCTTGAGTACACTCAGAGATCATTATCTGGCCCAGGTTATATAAGAACCTACTAGAAATGACGCTAGGCTATCTTGGATTTAGTTATCACAAATAATATTGATATAATATCAAATGTTGAAATAGGGCAAACTTTTGGCAACAGTGATCACAACACAGTCTCATTTGAGATTGAATTAAAAAAAAATTGGAAAGGGCAAACAAAAACTCTTAATTTTAAAAGGGCAAATTTTAATGATCTAAGGGCAGCAATACAAAGTATAGACTGGGACATAGAAGTGATGGGTAAAAATACTGAATAAAAATGGACAACATTTAAATACTAACTAAATATATATACTTATCACCATATACCATGTAGGAATAAAAGTAAAAGGAGTAAATCCCATCCAATGTTGCTTAACAATGATTTAAAGATCAAGATAGTATAAAAACAGGCATTTAAATTATACAAACAAGAGTACAGAGACTGCCTTATGTAAGTACAAGGAAATTAACAAGGCTTGCAAAAGAGCTATTAGACTGACTAACATAGAAACATAGAAAATGAAAAGTTATTTGCCAAAGAGAGTAAGAATAACACTAAAATATTTTTTTAAATATATGAATGGGAAGAAGGCCAGGAAGGAAGCTATAGGAACCTTTGCAATGCAAAACAGGCTGTCTGATAATAAGTGACCAAGATAAGGCACATGTGCTAAATAGGTCCTTTTATTCAGTATACACTGTGCCATAATGGGGCTACACTACCTTCACCAAATAATTGGTTAACACAGATAAAATCCAAAAGAGGTTGGAAAAAATAAATGTTAATAAAGCCAGAGGTCTTGATGGAATACATCCACAGGTACTGAGGGAACTGGGTTCTGTAATATCCAAACCATTCATTTTAATTTTTCAAGATTCACTCAACACAGGGTCGCTACCAGATGACAGGAGAAAAGCAGAGGCGATACCTATAGTTAAGAAAGGAGCAAGAGCAAATCTGGGAAGACTATTGTGCAAACTAAGTGATACAGGAATTACAGTAAATATCTGTTTATGGATTGAGAGCTGGCTAAAAGACAGGAAGCAAAGGGTTGTGGTAAATGGAAGATACTCCGGTTGGACTAATGTGGTAAGTTCCTCAGGGTTCAGTATTAGGTCCTTTCCTTTTTAACACACTTCTTAATGACTACGAAGTGGGACTGGAAACTAGTGTCTCCATTTTTGCTGATGACACTAAGTTCTGCAAGGAAATTAAATCAGATAATGATGTACTTTCCCTCCAAAGGGATTTGCATAAATTAGAGGAATGGGCATCTAAATGGGATTTAATCCGAATAAATGTAAAGTTATGCATCTGGAAAGAAAAAATAGCCATGCCATTTATATTCTTAATGGAGCAAATCTAGGGGTATATTGATATTGAAAGGGATTTGGGAGTCAAGCAGAAGGTGCAAAGGCAATAAAGGTCTACAAAACTAATAAGGGGGATGGAACGGGCTAAGTTATGAATAAAGACTAACCAAATTAAACGTATTTTCTCTAGAAAAAAGGCGTCAAAGAGGAGATATAATTACATTATATAAATACATCCAGGGTCAGTATAAAGCTTTGTCAGGTGAGCATTTTGTGCCAAGAGGTTTTCAACAAGAAAAAAAAAAGTTTTTTGACAAGAGGATATCATTTGGGGTTAGAAGTAAAAAGATTCCACCTTAAAGAAAGAAAAAGGTTCTTCACAGTAAGGGTGGTTAATCTGTGGAATTCTCTACCAAAGGAGGTGTTGACAGCAAATTCGATAGATAACTTTAAAAACAGAATGGCTATATGTGTAATCAAAAAGGGCATTCAGGGTTATCCTGGTTAATTAGAGAGAGAGTATTGATCCAGGGAGGAATCTGATAGCCAGTATCTGGGGTCCGGAAGGAATTAATTTTTTCCCCTTTTGAGACAATTGGCTAAGTTTCACTTGGGTTTTTTTCTGTTTGACTTCCTGTGGATCAATTAAAAACTAATCCACATATTGCAGATCAGAGGAGATCTTAAAAGGTTGAACTTGACGAACTAAAAGTATTTTTTCAACCTCAATTACTATGTAACTATATCCCTGTGCCAGGACCCCTGCCGTCATGTCCTTGTCTTCCTTGACATAAAGATGAAAAGGTAATTTGTAGTTCAGAACACCTAGTGTGGGTGCTTGGCAGAGGGAGGACTTTAAGTATTTATATACAATGTCACTAGTCCAAGAAATAACATTGGGCGCTTCTTGAAGAGTTGTTTTTTCTGAGGATACATTTATAATGTGAGCAGCCTAAAATCTACTGCTGATAATGTGTGACACCACCCAAGAAGGAGAACAGAGCATCCTTAGTCTTGGGTTTAGGTAAAATGTGGTAAAGCAAAAACATGTTCTGGAGACAAAAGTCTTTACCCATGATGGAGGAGGAAACCCAAATACCAAACGGTATATTGACAATACTGCATTTTACCAGGAGAGACCTTGTGTCCTTTGATAGTGAGCTGGGAGATGAAAGACAGAAAGTCCTCTTGGAAAGATTGGGGCAGATCATCAAAATACTGAAGGAGGACAGATAACAATGGGGGGACCATGGCTGAGGGGTGGTATGGACTGCAGAATAGGCCATGGGGAAGTCACGAAAACCTTGAGGACCATGAAATAAGTGGCATTCGATGGGATTGCAGTAATGATAGAATTAACATCTGGAACAGTAGGGGCCAGGGGCTCTACCAGATTATTAATAGCCCTGAGATTCTGGATAAGGAACCCAGATTGCTGGCCAGGCTTGGGGACATGATTAATGGGGGTATTTTAAGGTGAAGTAGTGGGAATAATGACCCCTTTTGCTAAGGAAATCCTGAATAATAGGTAACATATCATCCTCCTTGTCTTTAGACAGTGGGTATTGTTTAACCTGGACAGGAGAGTAGCTTTGTTATAGTTTGGGTACAAAAAATAAATCCTGGATCAGTGGGGTGGTAAATAACAAATTTGAGGGCAAATGATGAAGGGAAGAAGGCAAATGGTCAAACAGAGTAGATTGGGTTATATAGCAAGAAAGATTATCTAGCAATGTATATTTGGTATGTGTGCATAATCCTTCACCTACTAACCATGTAAACATCTGTCGCTTGGTATTAACCAGATAGGCAGTAGTAGGGGTAAGCCATATACCTTAGCTAGTGTCAAAGGTTCCCTTTGATAACTGACTGGTGTTAAGAGAAAAGCATGCCAAGGGATTTCATTAGCTGATATAAGAGGTAGCATTAGTAAGAGAGGGAGACACAACTTTACATAAGATATTATTAGAGCAGCAAGTAAGTTCGAGAGGGAGGGGGGGTCTAAATCAAATCTCCACACAAGAGCCTTAAAATGATTTGATGGCTTATAAATCCCAAATATCCTGCTCCCTTGCAAAAATATTTTTCTCAACTTTTCTCTTCAAACCAATTTTTTAGCAACACACTCCAATTGTATCCAAATTCCCTGAAATCCTGAACTTAATAATATTTAACATAAGTATGAATCAAATCAAGATAAAACATTTATTAGTAAATATCCAAAATGGCCAACAATGTTATACTGCTGTAATTCGGACATCGGTCTCCTTTCCTATTGGCTGTTTCAAAATGCGAGGTTACAGGCTTGCTTAATTGATCATGTTCCCGCCCTCATCTTCTCAGAACCAGTTAATGGTTTACGATTGTCGCTTCAAGCCCGCAACTTGCGAGCTTGAGCGATTAAATAGCCTCGCAAACGGAGACCCACGGGAGCCTGCAACTCACTCGCTACTCACGCACAGACAATCGGCTGTCTGCGATCGAGTTATGGGCCTGGAATTTAATGTGGCCCTATATTTGCAAATACAACATTTTTTGCTAAATGGTCCCACACTCTTAAAGGAACAGAGAAAAATACTTTCACACAAAGAGATCTCACATTTTCACTGAAATTTCTCGCATTTTTAATAATGTTGCAATTTCAGACAACAAGCATAAGCAAATTGAATCACAATTCATGCGAGTACCCAGCATCCCACACCTATTTCGACCAGGAGCACAGAGTATAGAAAGGCAGTGAAATCTTACAACTAGGGACTTTAATCCATAAACTAGTCTGGCACACTAACCCACGAAAGGTAATTGTGGACTCTATCACACAACAAAAAAAAGTGCTTCCCTTTACAATAATTATAATACCCTGCAGACAGGTGAGTACACAAAAAAACAAAATTAGAATGCCTACTCACCGCTACTGAATGTATCCCACTACTGACACTAACAGTGTATGAGCAGGAAACACACTTCTATGGATAAGCATGACAGCCAGGGATCTTTCCAACCATTCGTCCTTACAGCATCTCTCTCGTCCTAATCCGAGTAACTCAGGAGACAAAGTGACCACAACTCAAAGTAGAATCAAAATGTCTAATTTGTAACATGCAAGTTTTGGCTTTATGTATAGATCATAATCCAACCCATTCATTACATAATTTTTGTGGAAGTGCAAAACAGAATTGGAAACTGTCACACTGGATTACACTCAATGTAACAGCACTCTACACATCGATTCCATAAGATCTGTGAATGGCAGCAGTTAAAAAAAATTTAAATTCCAAAAAAATATGGAAATTACTTAGATGGATTTTATTGCAGTTTCCATCAATTTAATTTGGAAGCACAATAGATGCAGATCTCTTACAAGATATAACAAAGGAGTCAGAAGCATTGCAGATTGTCTGAAGAAACAATGGTCTTTTCTCTGGGAGGATGAATATCTTAAGGACATCCGACCTGAAAAACCAGTGATCACTTTCAAGGAGAACAAAAATCTGAAAAATATACTGGCACCAAGTGAGTTGAAAGCAATATCCTCCAAACATAAAGGAATATGACTTAGCTCCATTACAGGGTGTTTCAGATGTGGAACCAGAAATTGTAGGACCTGTGCTCACCTGAAGAAGACCAATAGAGGCACAGTATTTTCAATTGTCACCAAGAAAAGTTTACACATTAAGCACCCTATGAACTATAAAAAACTATTTTTTTTAGTGTACATTATTACCTGTTCCTGATCTGGTAACATTAAGGTTTTGTTTTGTTTTTTTGCAGGCTGTAGAACACATTAAACGTATTAAAAGAGACAGCAGAGTACTTGCCCTAGGAAAAGCTGAAACTAAGTGGATTCATCTAATGGGTTCACATGAACCCGAAGGTCTAAACAGGGATACAGGCCTGGCAGATTTTATAGAAATCTAAGCTTGTTGATCTCCCTAGGCGCCTTTCATCTGTGGTCGTTTGATTTTTATATCTGCCTTTATTTTTTTGGTTCTCAGCTTCTGTTTTTAATTTTAATTTTACATTTTTATGTGCTACCTAAAATAATTATGAGTATTTTTTTCATATAGCCATAGGGGTTGATTTGTATTATGTACTATGGTTATGTTTTTATAAATAATATTAGCTTTTGGAAGGAACATATGGAGGATTATCATTACGTAGGTATAGCCTGCTTACGATTTGGATGTAAGATACAAAAGCAGTTTCCCATAATGCAGCCAGATTCACTGCTGAACTAGGAACAGTTCCATGTCATCCTGCAGTGATATCTTCTGGCCCTTTTTGGTTATTATCTGCATTATTTTCCTTTGTTTTTTTTCCTGCTCTTTTTCCCTGTAACTGCCTCACATAAATTCACCCGAAGGTGGGCAAGCTAAGCCCACAGTTTTCTCTGCCTCCTGATTGGCTCCTCATGGACCAATTATGAACATACCCCCGGAGGCACATCTAGCATTGGGAAATTCTAATCTAGGCAGGGATTTTGAATATGTTCAGCGCACTAACATGTAAATCTTTTGGTCTGAACCTGCATAAATACTGTTCCAGTAACCAAATAAAATCATGCTCTTCCGGGACACATATAGAATGGTGTGTTTCATTTAGAGGGAAAACTATTGAGCTAAAATCACTTTTCTGCCCTGACCCTTGGCTGCTCTTTTACCTTTTCAAGCCCACTGAAGAAGCAGATCATACCGGTTGGGTTGATTCAGTGACCCTCTGCTCCTTAGCAGCTGCTGCTGATCTGACCACCAGGCACAGAGAGGCCCATAACTTCTAGAATATACCTGGGGGAGGGTTCCTGTAGCTAAAGGCAGACATTTCTGGAGCTGAATAGACCCTCTCCCTAGGACCTTCATAAGCTGGTGGCAGCAGTGGGACTTTGGTGCAGGAACCGCCATTCAAGATGGCAAAATATGACCATTTAACTGTACCAGGATTTAATCAAGGACAGCAGAATTGAACCTATTCCACCGGACCTTGCAGAGGATTACTACAAAGTCTGGCAAGTACTCCTCGATCGGCATGCCATCACTCCAGGAAATACCATATGCAATTCCACACCCTGACTAAGCAACAGGGAAACCCATGTAGATCTAATGTGGAAAATGAGGCATGCCTGCAAAAGCTGGTTGAAGGGCAAGGCCATCCGCAACCAAGAGGATGCTATGCACCTCATGTTGATGGAGCAATTATGTTAATGGATCCCAGACCCGATGCAAGAGTGTATCTTAGACCAAAAGCCAACTTCCACTGAGGAGGTTGCACTCCTAGCAGATAAGTACCAGGAAACACATCAAGATACATGGTCAGCATACCACACCAGCACAGTAAGAGCATTGGCAGCCATGCAGGAATCTTGAGGTCCAGCGTGCCCCAGCTGCGGGAGGGAACCATGGCCTGTGACCCGGGAGGGACAGTTTGAGCCCCGGTGTTTTGGCTGTAATAGAATGTGGCATCTGAAGAGATTGCCCCCGTCCATGCTGCCAGACTTATCCGGGCCCTAGCCAGCCAGTTTATTACTTAGGGAACTGAGATGGCCCATTGTATGAGGATGAAGACCCTGAACAGTACCATGACTTTTCCGATGGAATTACAAATTGTTTGGCCATAAATACAGAGCAACTGCTGCAGCATCTACAACCGTTTTTTGTAGATGGACAGACAGTACAAGGTTTCAGGGACACTGGGGCTGCAATCCATCCATCCAGACTTTGTTAGCTCTTCAGCATTGCTATCTAAAACACTGGATGTATTGATGGCCTGTGAGCAGTATCTTTCCATTCTGTTGCGGTACTGACAAGGGTCTCCGGGAAGTAGGAGAGATGTTGGGCTTGCCTGCGGATTTATTACTTGCAATGACCTGGAACTAATGGGACCCGGGCTCAAGCAACCGCCCAGCCACCGGATTCAAGCAGTCCTTTGCCAGCGTATTCCTCACCCACCAGTTAGCATGGGGTAAGTCCATTACCTGCTTGGGGGACTGGGGTGACTTGGGCCAGTTAAGATGAGCATAAGAGGGAGTTACGGGATGATAGCACCTTAGAGGGGATTCGGTGAAGGCTGACAATGGTGAGTTAGAGAAAGAAGGGGAATGATCTATCTGGGACAAGGGGTTGCTCTATTAAGTTATCAAGGGGGAAAGTACCGCAGACCCAGTGGAGATCATCCCCCAAAAATTCAGATTGGCCCTATTAGAATTTGGGAATAAAAGAACCTGACAACGTCTCACTCAAATATTTTACTGGCCCAGGGTGAACAAAGACAGAAAAGATTATTGTGATTACATGTGACATGTGTCAGCGGTTCAGCTACCGAGATAGAGGGACCCAGGCCCCCTCCAGAGTATGCCCTTTATAGAGAACCCTTTCCAGCGGGTTACTATAGATATAGTTGAACCATCCCAGTCACTCAGGGAAAAGGTATATTCTGACTGAAATTGATTATGCTACCCGGTACCCTGAAGCTATAGCCTTAGGTAAAATAACTGCTACTACTTTAGTCAAAGTCTGAGTTAATATTTTTTAGAGGGTGGGGCTCCGAAGGGAGATACTATGCGATCAAGGTACTCAGTTTATGGTTGATCTGACCCAGCAATTGTGACAGGTTTGTGGTATAAAACATCTGTGTTCATGGAACCCTCCAACGAATGCTTAGAGACTTCGTAGAGCATGGACGGGATTTTGAGTAATTGTTGCCCCATCTACTCTTTGCTTATAGGGAAGTCCCTCAGGAGTCCATTGGGTTCTAACTCTTTGAACTCCTATATGGATGAAAAGTGAGAGGTCCCTTAGATGTCATCCGGGAGGCCTCTGAAGTATGAACACAGTGGGATTCCAGTAGTCTCCTATGTGCTAGCTTTCCATAAGTGACTAGCCACCCTTACTGGGATTGATCAGGACCACTTGCAAGTAGCCCAAGAGAAGCAGAAACATCGGTATGACCAAGGTACCCACTATAGGGAGTTTGTTGATAGGCAGCTCATCCTTCTCTTAGTCCCCAACCCTCGGAAGGGCCCTATAGGCTAGCATGGAAGATTGCAGAAGCCATCTATAGGATAGAGTTAGACCCTGATCGCCACATCCCCTGCAATGGCTATATCAACAGTTTAGAAGCTTGCCAGGATCAGGCCGCTATGGTCATGCCTATCTGTGCTGCTCCCGGTAGCAATCCCAAAGAAGGGTTACTGCCTTACTGTTACTGATTTACTAGAAGATGGTTCCTAAATTCCTGTTACTGAATTTGCTAAGGCTTCCAGAAATGTAACTGATAATCAGCAGGGCCAGCTAACAACTTTAAGCACCAGCAACCCAAGATTATTTATGAAAACCCCAGGACCCCTCAACACATAATGTGCTTACAGCTGACTGCTCACCTCTAAGACAGCCCCTCTATAGAGTCCGGAGGTAGTCCATGTGACCATTCATACAGAATTAGAAGTGATGCTCCAGATAAAAGTTATTGAACCCTCTAGTAGCCCCTGTGCTACTGGTACCACACAGTTATGTGTAGACTACAGCAAGTTAAATGAGAAAACTAAAACTAATGCCTATCCAATCCCTAGGATGGATAAGCTCTTAAACCAGTTGGGGTCAGCTAAATAACTCACTACCCTTGACCTTTCAAAGGGCTATTGGCAGATTCCTCTTGTGAATTCAGCGAGGGAAAAGTCGGCCTTTATCACCCCATTCGTGCTCTACCAGATCACAGAAATGACCTAGCCATCTTTAGCTCTACTTGGGACAAACATCTTGCCCACATCCAGGAGGTCCTAGATAGGATTAGGGATTCAGGGCTTACCATTCGGCCAGATAAGTGTCAGTGGGCTATGGCTGAGGTGCAGTACCTGGGACACTGGGTAGGGGGTGGCAACATATTAGATGAGCCAGCTAAAATTCAAGGGATAGCTACATGGCTAACCCCCCAAACTAAGAAGCAGGTAATGGCTTTCCTGGGCATGGCAGAGTATTTTTTGTAAATTTTTCCCTACTTACAGCATGATCGCAAAGCCTCTACCCAACCTAACCAAGAAGAAGATGCAGCATGGTGGACTGGACCCCAGCATGTGAAACTGCTTTTCAATGGCTGCAAGATGGCTTGGTCCAAGCACCAGTACTCGCTACCCCTGATTACTATTACTATTATTTTTGGTTTATATGGATGCTTCAACCTCTCAGCCAGGTGCTTGTGAAGTTTTTTTCCCTAACCAAGAGACTTTCAGATACTAAAACCATTTGTGTCAGATAATATAATGCACCAGATTCGCTGCTGAACTAGGAACAGTTCCATTTCTTATCCTGCAGTGACATCTTGCAGCTCTTTGTGATTATTATATGCATTGTTTCCTTTGTCTGTTTTCCCTGCTCTTTTTCAATGTAAGTGTCTCACATAAACCTACCCTAAGGTGGCAAGCAAAGCTCACCCCACGGTTTTCTCAGCCTCCTGATTGGCTCCTCATGGACCACTCAGGAACATACCCCTGGAAGCACATCTATCATTGGGCAATTCTAATCTGGGTCGGAGATTTTGAATATGTTCAGCCCACTAACATGTAAATCCTTTGTTCTGAAACTGCATAAATACTTTGCCGGTAACCAAATAAAATCCTGCTTTTCTGGGACACAAAGAAAATGGTGTTTTTTATTTAGAGGGAAGACTATTGAGCTAAAATCACTTTGCTATCCTGAACCTCTGCTGCTCTCCTGGAAGAACCAGATTGGAATCTGCTGGGTAGGATTGGTCACCTTGAGCATTTTTAAGCCCACTGAAGAAGCAGACAATACTGGTTAGATTGATCCAGTGACTTTCTGCTCCTGCACAACTGCTGCTGATCCTGATCTGACTACTGGGCACCGAGAGGCCCATACCTTCTAGAAGATACCTAAGGGAAGGTTACTGTAGCTAAAGGCAGGGATTTCTGGAGCTGAATAGACTGTGCTGGTGTGGTATGCTGACCATGTATCTTGATTATTTCTATATTGGTATTTATATCATATGTATTTATCATTTTATTACTACAGGGTGTTCTATATCTGGGGGATATTTCCTCCTTTATATGTATCCATTTATATACTCCATTGTTCTCTTTATATGCACTATACGGTCAATGATATCTGTACCATATTTTTATTATATATTTTTACTTTTGTTTCTACTTTTATTTAAATATTACCTGTGTGGGTTCTTTTTCTATTTAGGCAATTGTACCACCTATATGGATTAATATATAAGAAATGTAGGTGCTGATCATTTAAGTACTGAATACATATTTACATTACCAGCCACAATACTATAAAACAGTGATGTGTATTGTCACTAATAGTTTGTTTAATTATTATATTATAGTTCTTTTATCTTTTATAATATACTTGGTACCTTTTATAATAGAGAGATTCTCTATAGGTTTTTTTACTCATTTATGATATTAAAGAGAAGTGTTTTAATATATGGGTGCTCATATTTTTCATTCTTGAGGTACAGAAACAGCCTAAAGTAGCACAATAGGGCTGGAGACAGTCAAGTTTTACTTTCACATTCGGTTTTCGGGCTTCCCGATACATAGACATGACTGGCAAGCCCCTGATTGAACAGGAGGTTGCCTAGTAATGGTGCAACCAGAGCAGAGTGGCTGGACCATCGATAATTATTAGAACAACAGTTTTAGTTGATGTTAGGGGATTAAAACTTGCCATTCAATGCCATGTTGGTCCTATAGCATTCGCTGACAAGAATCATTGTTTTCTAAACATATTCTAATATGTGATCATTGAGAAAGCCCTAAAGCATGGGTGAAACTCGACTGCTCTAATTAATGTATACAACACTAGTGCATTTCAGTTTGACGTTATCATTACATTATTTACAAATTCTGTTCACTCATTTTCACTAATTTCTTCATTTAATAAAGTACTGGTTCTATCTTACCCCTAAGAAGTCCATATGTATTTCTTGTTCTCTGAATTATTGCTGTGCTACTAGAATTTGAGGTGTTCTGGACAGTGCAGGGACACAGAGAACTGACTAAGGTTATCCAGAATAGAAATAAATAACTGACAGCACAGAGACATGGGCAATAGAGCCTTACATAGATCATAGTGGTTAATTTTGATCACAAGAATCCACAAAGAGCAGGAACTGGCCACGGTGATATCAGGTGGAAGACAGCAGTATCCTGAATTGAGTTACAAGGTGGTGGACGTGCATCCAGTAAACCTAAGATTAGACCTATCCCCACATTCTATACATACCTCTTATTACTGAGGTAATCACATGTGAGTAAGATACCATTCACCGTACTTTTTCTGAAATATATGTGTATCGTTAACAGGTGTATATAC
Source organism: Discoglossus pictus (assembly GCA_027410445.1). NCBI lineage: Eukaryota > Metazoa > Chordata > Amphibia > Anura > Alytidae > Discoglossus > Discoglossus pictus. Next base: position 342,110,153 of record CM050164.1, on the reverse strand, counting down.
ACTTAGTTTGGTCGCACTTCTCTCTTACCCTCATACTTTTTATTTTACATATATGCTGGACGCCTTGTTGACGGTGCCCTTTTGAGAAGCTGCACAGTAAATTACACAACAATCAACAACTCTGTGAGGAGGAATTACAGTGAAAGAGTTACTGCCGTACATCCATATATTGGAAGAAGTAAACAGACTTGGGTTGTATAACCTCAGAGACTTACTTTGAATGACCAATAGGAGGTGTGTGGTTTAACGTTTGTTTGATATATAGTTTTTGTAGTGGATTTTATTTGTAAATATTCTCCCTGTATTGGTCACACTTATGCAATAGTACATATCTCAGTAAAACCAAATACTCTTACTCACAATAAATGTTTTCTATACAGAGGATTTATATTATATAATATTTGTGTGTTTTTTTGACCCAAACAATTCTATACCAACACTCTACCATAATTATATATGCCATTTCACTGGTAGTTTGTGTGTATAGTCCTACGTCCTGGGTTATTTGAATGAATAATAGAATACAGTGGCACTTCAGTATTTAGGGTAGAACATACCAGTTATTTCTTCTATCTATGCAAGTCTTGGCTTTATATAGTCCAGGGGTGTCCAAACACGGTCCTGGAGGGCTGCACCCGGGCCTGGATTTAAAGATATCCTTTCTGTAGACAGGTGAGTCAATCAGGATGCCTGAAGAAGTGATTGACTCACCTGTGCACAACAGGGTTATCATCAAATCCAGGCATGTGTGTGACCCTCTAAGATGTTTGGACACCCCTGATATAGACCATAATCCCATCCATTCATTACATTATTTTTGTGGAAGAGCAAAACTGCACATGTATTAGAACCTGGCATTGACAAAAGCTATGGTGGCAACCTCGAGTTATAATCACAGTCTTTACTTCTAGTAAGCAAGATTGCAAACTTTAGTTTTGCACAAACAACCTTCTAGTAAACAAATGCATTCCACTAAATATTGCTTACTACAACAAACACCTTACCATTTCCATGCTGGCAAGCTTTTTCTAGTATTTCCAGAAAAGTTAAAAAGAAAGGGAAGACCTGCAACTCCTCTCTGAACCAATCAGGAAAGGGATGGTGACACATCAGAGATTAATATACAAATACTCAATTCTGATAATGATAATGTTTCAGCCAATCACATTTTTTTTCCAGGGCTGAATATTGATGATCCTTGCTGAAGGGTCATCAATGGGAATAAAATATTAATTAACCATTTTTTATTTTACGCTATTTCATTTTATTATATTAACTGTAATACTTTTTTTTTATTGAAATATTTTTCTGTCACTTTTTTACTTTAATACTTTTTTGTCTTGTAATGATTTTTTTATTCACTCCATCTAAAATCTTAAAATCAAAATACTCAGAGGAAATTTCAATACCATCCAAGACAGACAAACATTTGAAATAAAGATGAAAACATTCTTCAACACTTTAGATACAGAATTGACCATGGATTTGGGTTTCCTAACACATTATCAAAATTTTCTTCTGACTCTGTAAGCTTGCAGTTGCCTTCCTACAGGCCGTAAGGCAGTTTGAAATTTGCAACAGTTACAGATCGATGCAATTAAACAAGGCCAAAACTATAGGGCCGAAGCCTCAAGACCATAAACCCTTTCCACGGCCGCAAGCTATTAGTGGGCTGGACTACATGCAGTCCACAGTTACAATCCTGTGCGACACAGGCCTCAGAGCCAATAGAAAGCAGGCTAGCAGAAAATGATTGACATAGAGAGATTTCAAAGATGCGTTCCCCACGTCCATGCGTTGACTGTATTGTAGATTCTCATGAAGTAGCACGCAGGTGCCGGAATTGGTGGTTTGAGCAGTGATAAAGAGAGAGTAGGCGATTTTTCAATGTAGGTTCTTTTACAGTTTAATTCTTCTACGTTATTAAAATTATGATTCAACACTTAAACTTTGATTACACATATTTACTGATTACACATAATACAAATACACATAGCGTAAATAACACACATAGATACACACATAGCTAGGTTACTACATACACCAGCGGTTCTCAAACTTTCTAGTGCCGCGACCCTTTGATAAAATTTTCCACGTTGTGGCGACCCCCTAACAGTAAAATGATTTTCATTGCTCCTTCATCTCCATCATTTCACTACTGTTATAAATCGAAATATGAATATCTGATTTGCAGGATGTATTTTCATTCTTACAAATTTAACATAATTAAAGAATAGTGATTAATCACAAAAACAATATGTAATATATATTGTGAAAGTAAAAAATAGTAAAGTTACGAGAATAGAAACGTTTGTAATCATTATGATTAAATTGTCTGCCCAGATCTATCGAATGACAATTATAGTAAGAAAGTACTAACTACCAATGGAAAAAAAAATATTAATTTCTAATGGTTTTAGGCGACCCCTGGCAAATCGTCATTCGACCCCCAAAGGGGTCGCGACCCACAGGTTGAGAACCGCTGACATAAATACACCCCCATCCTATATCCCCCACCCTATACCCCAACAGTTACACATAAAACATAAAAAAAATTACCTCACAAATACAGTTGTGCTCAAAAGTTTGCATGCCCTGACAGAAATTGTGACATTTTGGCATTTATTTAGAAAATATGACTAATCATGCAAAAAAGAAATGTGTTTATTGAAGGATAGTGATTATATGAAGCCATTTATTATCACATAGTTGTTTGGCTCCTTTTTCGATCCCAATGATAACAGAAATTACCCAAATGGCCCTGATCAAAAGTTGACATACCCTTAGTGTATTGCCCCCTTTAGCATCAATGACAGCGTGCAGTTTTTTGTAATAGTTGTCTATGTGGCCCCTAATTCTTGCAGGTGGTATAGCTGCCCATTCATCTTTGCAAAATGCCTCCAGGTCATGCAAATTCTTTGGTCGTCTTGCATTAACTGCACGTTTGAGATCTCCCCAGAGTGGCTCGATGCTAAGGTCAGGAGACTGTGATGGCCACTCCCCAACCTTCAGCTTTTTCTGCTGTAAACACTGGAGGGTTAACTTGGCCTTGTGCTTAGGGTCATTGTCATGCTGGAAAGTCCAAGAGCATCCCATATGCAGCCTATGTGCAGAAGAATGCAAATTGTCTGCCAGTATTTTCTGATAACATGCTGCATTCATCTTGCCCTCAAATTTCACAAGATTCTCCATTGCTTTAGAGTTCACACATCCCCAAAACATCAATGAGCCACCACCATGCTTCACAGTGGGGATGGTATTCCTTTTGACCACTCTCCAAGCATAGCGCTTATGGCTGTGACCATAAAGCTCTAGTTTGGTCTCGTCACTCAAAATTACAGTGTTCCAGAACCTGTGAGGCGTGTCAAGGTGTTGTCGGGCATATTGTAACCAGGCTTTTTTGTGCCATTGGCGCAGTAAAGGCTTCTTTCTGGCATCCTGACCATGCAGCTCATTTTTGTTCAAGAATCTTCGTATTGTATTGTGCTCCTTGAAACAACCACACTGTAGTTTTCCAGAGCAGTCTGTATTTCTCTTGTATTTATCCTGTGTGTGTCCCCTTGTGTGTCTGTAAGAAGGCCAAACATTCAAGGCTATGTAAACTTTTGATCCATTTGGGTGATTTCTGTTAATATTACGATTTAAAAAGGAGCCAAACAACTATGTGATAATAAATGGCTTCATATGATCACTATCCTTCAATAAAAGTGCATGATAAGTCCTATTTTCAAAATAAATGCCAACATTTCATAATTTCTGCCAGGGTATGCAAACTTTTGAGCACAACTGTATATACACAGATACATTGTTTGATTTATCCTTATTTTATTTTTGGGAATATTATGGAGGGAGGAGAGAGGAGGGAAGAGGGCTGAAGAGGTGTGGAGGAGGAGAAGAGGCGAGGGGGAGAGAGAGGTGGCCATGCGGAGTGGATGAGAGGAGGAGGCGAGTGGAGGAGAGGAGGTGGGGAGTTGTGGAGGAGGAGGAGAGTGGTGGAGAGGAGGCGGGGAGTTGAGGAGAGGAGTGGAGGTGGGGAGTGGAGAAGAGGAGGTGAGGAGTGGAGGAGAGGAGGAGGACAGTGGAGGAGAGGAGGCGGGTCATGGAGGTGAGGAGGTGGGGGTGGTCAGGTGCCTATAGTGATAGGCACATCAAGTTCAGGGCCAGAGGGAAAGGTGCCTGATACCAGGGGGATGGTAGTGCAGAGGAGGGACATGACTTATTCTCATGTAGTTGCAGACTGAAGCCAAAATCAAGATAGTGTTAGGAGCCAAGAACAATCACGATCAAGAACCAATGAATAGATCACAACTAGCAAAGGATAGCTACTGATAGTTGCAATTAAGAGAATAATCCAGGTTCAAACCTAGATGTCAGATAGATAGGAATGAACACAAACCAATGTATTATTCTACATAATTAACACATATACCTTTCTTTGCTCTTTTCCAGCACATATTTTTGTACCTTCTCAATAGTACTCCTCACTGACAATCTATTGGTCTAAATGTTAACGTAAACTAGCCTGGCTACAGAGTATAGGATCATGGCCTATGTGATGGTGATATTTTGTACACAGATGTCTACCTCTCGTCACATGGTCCATGATCCCCTTCTGTTTAACATTTCACCAATTGATGGTCACCAAGGAATGTGGTTGAGAAGAGATGCTGTAGTCACTATCTTTTTTTAAGGCCTTATTTTGCAGGTTATTGTTTTCTTTTTTTTTATGTTTTAGGCACAATTCAGGTCCATTAAGGCATCTATTGCATCTGCAAGCATTGTCAAGGAAATTAAGTAACTGTAAGATATTCCCAGGCCCTCTCAGGTAGACATTCCTTCAATGACAACCACACTTAACATGTAGCTCCAACAATATTAAAGCTATGATATATCAAGATATCTAAGACGTGACTATTGTTAGCTTAAATGTAATACCGCTATGGCGGTAGACTTGCAAAGTCTCACAATGGCATGTTAATGAAAGCACAAGTGAAGCATGTGATCATCTCCTCAATGTCAGTATGAGAACAGATCCTTCTGTCTGATGTAAGTAACAGTGAAACTGGCTGCTGACCTTTGTGTCCTCTCCGTATTAATGGGTGTTTTCCTGTATTGCAGATATCATGAGTATCCTTTAGCTGATGGATATGATATCAATGTTGATTAACAATATCAGATGGAGAAGGTGATAGTACACATGACCACTGAAGCTTGTCACAGCTAAGCATTTATTGTGAGGGGACACATCATTATTAATGGTCATGGGCAGTGAGATATCCTGAGAACTAGCTAATGATTAGTAATGATTGCATATGGAAATCATGTGAGTCGGTATATTGTTACAGTTACAGTACTTAGCACAGTACTGCACATGCATGTTTTTTCTCGCCTCCGCATTTTTTATTTTGACCACCTTTTTTCAGATTTTTGTTTTGGTAACGCACTGTATGTGTGAAACTGGTTTGGATGAGATAGTCCAAATGTTTATGCGTCTGTTCAATGGAGCAGATGATCACCAGAAGTACTGTATATACTCAAGTATAAGCCTACCCGAGTATAAGGCGAGGCACCTATTTTACCACAAAATACTGGGAAAACTTAGTGACTCGAGTATAAGCCGAGGGTGGGAAATGTGCTGCCCCCTGTGTCCCTCTTGTTCCCTCTGTGTCCCCTTCTTGTGTGCCCTCTGTGCCCCTTTCTTCTGTCCCCCCTCTCTCCCCTGTGTCCCCCTCTTCCTCCCCTGTGTCTCTCCCCCTCCCTCCCCTGTGTCTCTTCCCCTCCTCTCCCTCCCCTGTTTCTCTTCCCCCTCTCCCGCCCCTATGTCTCTTCCCCATCCCTCCAATGTGTCTCTCCCCCCCTCTCCCTTCCCTGTGTCTCTTCCTCCCCGTCCCTCGTGTCTCTTTCCCTCCCCCTCCCTTATCGCCCTCCTCAACCCCCTCCTCAACAGCCCTCCTCATCCTCAGCCCCTTCCTCATCCTCCCTCCTCATCCTCTCTCCTCAACCCCCTCCTCATCCTCCCTCCTCAACCCACCTCCTCATCCCCCTCCTCATCCCCCCTCCCCATCCTCCCTTCTCATCCTATCTCCTCATCCTCCCTCCTCATCCTCTCTCCTCATCCTCCCTCCTCAACCCCCCCTCCATATCCCCCTCCTCAACCCCCCTCCTCATCCTCCCTCCTCATCCTCTCTCCTCATCCTCCCTCCTCATCCCCCCTCTTCAACCCCCTCCTCATCCTCAACCCCCCCACCTCAACCTCTCTCCTCAACTCCCCTCCTCATTCTCAACCACCCTCCTCAACCTCTCTCCTCAACCCCCCTCCTAAATCTCTCTCCTCAAACCCCTGCTCATCCCCCCTCCTCAATCCCCCCTCCTCAATCCCCCTCCTCAACCCCCTCCTCATCCTCAACCCCCCTCCTCAACCCACCCTCCTCAACCTCTCTCCTCAACTCCCCTCCTCAACCTCTCTCCTCAACCCCCCTCCTCAACCCCCCTCCTCATCCTCAACCCCCCTCCTCAACCCCCTCCTCAACCACCCTCCTCAACCTCCCTCCTCAACCCCCTCCTCATACTCAACCCCCTCCTAAACCTCTCTCCTTAACCTCCCTCCTCATCCTCCCTCCTCCACCCCACCTCCTCCTCCCCCTTCTCATCGGCAACTCCCCTCCACAACCTCCCTCCTCAACCTCCCTCCTCATCCTCCCTCCTCATCCCCCCTCCTCATCCCCCCTCCTCAACCTCTCTCCTCAACCCCCCTATTCACTTTAACCCTCTCTTATTACCTCCCCCTCTCCCTTTCCCCTCACTTACCTTCCATCAGCAGCTGCTCCTCTGCTCCTTCCGGCTGCGTCGGGACCCGGCCAATGCTAATGATGTGACGCACATGTGTGGAAGGTAAGTGAGGGGAAAGGGAGAGGGGGAGGTAATTAGAGAGGGGGTTTGAGGATGGAGGATGAGGAGGGGGTAGAGGAGGGGTGTTGAGGTTGAGGAGGGGGGTTGAGGATGAGGAGGGGGTTTGAGGATGAGGAGGGGAGTTGAGGATGAGGAGGAGGATTGAGGTTGAGGAGAGGGGTTGAGGGGGGGTTGAGGATGAGGAGTGGGGTTGAGAATGAGGAGGGGGGTTGAGGAGGGGGATTGAGGAGGGAGGATGATAAGGGAGGGGGAGGGAAAGAGAAATAAGGGAGAGGGGGGAAAGAGACACGGGGTGGAGAGACACAGGGGGGAAAGAGACATAGGATGACTCGAGTATAAGCTGAGGGGGTTCTTTTCAGCCTTAACAAAATGGCTGAAAAACTCGGCTTATACTCGAGAATATACTGTAAGTCCTATGGGCATTACTGGTTACTTCGATTAAATGGAGTGATTTCTGATGATCCTTTTCTTCATCAGTTTCCGGATGCAGTGGTGTAGTGACCAAATGTGATCCTGGTAGAAGCTAGGCATAATGATTATTCTATATATAAATAATCTATAAAGCTTTGTTATACCGTTATCACTGTGTCAGTGTGTTTTCAATGTTTTTTTTTTTATATCCACATACATCACATTTGTGTCACATTCCCATATCTGTAATCAAATGAGCCCTAGTTACTGTGCAAACGATTAATACATATAATAATAATGATAATAATGATACTAATATAATAATATAGGGTTAATACACATGAGAGGTCCAATTTGTGATACTGTGGAGTATAAACATTCCCCTGAAGGGCTTATAACAATATGACAGGTGTTAATTTGAATTGATTGATATCAAAACACTTGATGTGATTTCTTCAAATGATAATGGGTATACATCTTGGCACATGGCCACCAGCAATGGCGTGGGAATTTCCAGAATGGGCATAGGTGAATTGGCTCTTGCTCCAAGTGCACAGCCTCCATGTGTGTTTGCGGCCCTACATGATGCGTTAGAGTAGATTAGTGCGATGTATGTTCCTCTGGTACTTGATATATGTCATGTGGGGGTTTAATTTGTCCACTGTTTCGTTTCCCTATATAGATCTGATGAGTGAGATGTATATAAGATTATCTTTTTATTTTTAGGGTCCAGATTAGAGCCTCTGTGAGTGAGAGGGAGATAATATTGCAGACAGTTTCATGTTTTTGCATTGCAATTTAATCAAGTAGTGTGTCTATAATTTATGCATTTTGCAGCAACACTTTTCATATTGGCATATGCATGACCATTCCAACATATTAGAAAATAAAATTGTTCCTTGGGGATTGTTGTGCAATGAATAGCAGTTTGCGATTTTAGCAAATTTAACATTTTGTGGGCTTGAAAGATCAAAGGCTAGATGGGTTCGAGTTACGATTTTGACAACTAGCTAGAGAAGGCCAATTGAAGCTAGCTAGAGAAGGCCAATTGAATAGCAAAAAAATGTACAGGCTCCAGTAATTACGATTTGTTCAATTGAATGGAGGCCTTAGTGAACTATAACTACAGTGCTCTGTTTTTTCATGTATATATTGATGTATATGTGTAAATGGTTTATGTATATACAGTGTTTCCTACAATATGTGGTTTTGGTTCCTCTATATATGTTTACCTCATGATTTCAGATCCTGTTACACTCTCACTGCATCGCTGTTTTTATTCTAACTGAGGGTTTCATTTAATTGCAATAGTGTTTCAGACTTGAGAAAGAGAAGTTAGTCAATAAAAATAAGGCATTTGTCCAATAGAAAAGGTATCACAATATACTGCAATAGTCATTATTAATCAAGATTATTGGACATTCAGAGTTGCTTTATATATATATATATATATATATATATATATATATATATATATATATCTATGGGGGTCTTTATGGACCCTTATCAGGGGATATGATCCATTGGGTCCATAAATGGACCTATTGTAGTGGTAAGGATGCTATGAGGGTCCATAGAGACCACAATGGTTATAGGTTAGGATAATATGGTGGTACATATAGACCCCCGTGGTATTCATATGAATATTAGATTTCACATTCTTTGCAATATGTTAAAATAGTTTTTATCTATACCTAACCCATGTATAGTGCTACTATAAATGTTGAACCGTTACAAATAAATTATAATAATAACAAAATGAGGTCCCATAGGGACTCCAGTAGTAAACAGCTTAACATTGGATTCCATGAGATTCCACAGGGACATTCTTATAGTTTTAAATACCATGGGGGTCCACATAGACCCCTTTGGTCTATATTATGTATTTGAGGTATGGGGGTCGCCATGGTAAATGGTAACAGTGGGACCTCCATGGGGCAGATAATAATTACTTAGTGTGGGTGAGGTAGGTAAGAGTAATAATGAGTGTTTATTGGGCTCCCAACTCCAAAGCACAAGGTGGTGAGGAAAGGGGCAATGGCTCCCTGAGTGCTGAGAAAGTCCAATGGACACTCTGGCTCATAGAGGGTAGCAGGTATCTGGGTATAGGTGTAAGAGTTTTTAACCCCCATTTACTTTTTTTATTATTGTTTAATTCCTCCCATGGGAGGAGGTTTATATAGGTGGATAGATATGGGAGGATGTCGCATGTTCACATTAGATAGTAGGTAGAGTTGTATGGTGAAGATATGGACTACTGAGCATACGTTAATGCTAGTGATCTACAGATGAAGACCCCAGGATGCAAGTCAGTAATTTTTATGGGAGCCATGTAGTAGCTCCTCAAGTTAGCTTGTAAATGCTTTCATAGGACCAAGTTTGCATTACAGGAGTTTGTACATGAGCCATGTAATCAAACTAGTTATTAGGAAAAAAGTTCTAGACATAATATGAGTGATTAGGAAAAGGGGGACATAATCCAAAAGTTGAAAGAGCAAAAACTCAGAGAAGAAGATCCAATGATTTTGTTTCATTTACTTGGTTAATTATCTGTGATAATGGGAAGATATCTAACTAGTAGGTAAAGAAGTATAGCCACAAAGCAATAAGCAGTAATAAATGTAATATCTGACACAATCTTAAAAGGGACTTCAGAACTTAGTATTTGTACTTTGAACTGTCTTGTGCTGAATTTAAGAATAATATATTCACATGAACAACTGTATTTTTATTATTAAATAAACATCCAATTCTAATTTTACAGAGGGGCAAAATAATAACCTTATAATATGCGTCTATGCACACAAACACCATCAAACTAAGTCAGTATATCAGAAAAGCCTAAAATCAAACAAAGCCTGGGAGGCAAATTTGAAAGTGTTTGCCTTTTAAAACTTTTATAAATGTTTAGTAGTTCAAATTAATTAAGCAATTTAATAACAAATATATTTTCAGACATTTAATTAGGTTATTCATTTTTCATTACTTTTCTTATACTTATCAAACATGCACATGAAAACAAAATTTAAATATTTGCTATTACATTCATCTAATTATGACCTATTTAAATAATTGTGCTACTTGCTCTTCTCAAATTACCACTGCTATTTTTATTAAATATGGGAGCATTTTCATCTGTGATTGCAGATTATGTTTGTTTATTAAAGTCACTGCCAGATTTATGTCTCAGGAAATGCAGTTATTTGAATAAATTAAACTAGTGTTCTTGTAATGCAAATAACACCAAAAAACAAAAGAAAGGAAATATGTATTAAAAAGTTAAACTATGTTGATTTTTACTTGAGGTGAATTTATATGTACATGTAAAGCATATAAGGCCAAAACTTTCAATCATAAACATATGAAAAAGAACACACAGACAAAACCACCTTCAATGAACAAAAAAGACAAAGGTAAGAAATAGAAGAAAGGATAGTAAGCTGAGATATTGGCACAAATAAGAGTAGCTAAAGGTATAACTAAAAAACACACACATTCTACTCTTTGAGCACATTTGCATTATTTTCTAAAACAAATTTGGGTATTCTAGAGTAATTATCCAAGAGAGATGCCCCTAACAGGGGGTCTGTTATTCCAGAACAACACATTGTTTCAACTAGTGTCATATTTTGATACAAAAATGCCTATTTAGCAAAATCATTCCTTAGAACGGAGCCAATGCCAGTATCTAAATCATTGGTGTTGTTGTGCTCTGTTGCTCTTTTTAGATATTCATCACTGATTCCCATGCATAAACCTACCTAATAAATCAGACGATTCTCTTGTCTGCATCCTGTGCAGACCTATTGTCTATAACCATAACAATTTAGATTGTCTCTACAGCCTCTTGCCTGTAAAATTGGAAAAGTTTATGGTCACTTCAATGCCAATTCCTGGGCTCTGACACTATGTTCTGTTTTCTGCTCTACCACTATACTGTGGGCTGCTTCCTTTCCCAATGAACTGGTGGAGATGTGTGTTTTATATTATTTATGCTGATTATAGCAGCTAATATCCAAAACGTCAGGACATGCTTGACACAGAAGAGAAGCTTGTGGAAATATATAAATTATTTGTAGCATGATAATTCTACTATATGTAACGCTTTAATCATGGTTACATAGTTACTTACAAATTCAAAGCTCGTTTGTGCAACGCGAGACCCAAAAACGGCTGCGAGCCTGAAATTTTGCAGATTTACGGGGCTGTGAAATTAGAACATGCTGCGAGTTAAGGCTTCAGAGGCCAACCCCTAAACCATTTTTCGCTCGTTGGATGTGCGTCAGTGAACATGATCAATTAGTCAAACTCATAGTTAAGGGTTTAGAAGCCGTAAATATGATATTCTATTACATGCGAGTTACAGTATATGTATTAACACATTGACTGCCGGGATCAATATAACACTGAAAATAAACATGAAATAAAGTATTTTATATGGCCAATTTGCAAGCTTGAGAATGTTGTGGTATTAATTCTAAGACCTAACATCACTTTCCCTTTAAATTAAATGTGTATATTTGCCATTACAATGCTATGGATTTGACTTTACCCACCTTGTGGGTCCTCTCTAGCACTAGTTGGCTTCTTGGCTCTATTTGCGAGTTACAGGGTTGAACGCCAGTGATTTTGATGCAATTTAATAGCTCAATTGGAATGTAGCAATTACAGGCTTTACAGGTTTTTATACGTTAGGGGAATTTAATGTCGCTGATAGTAATTGGGGTTGAAAAAATACTTTTAGTCCATCAAGTTCAAGTTTTTAGACTTCCTCTGATCCTCATAATACGTGGCTAAATTGTTAATTATTTTTGTTATTTGTTCCAGCGGAAGGCAAACAGAAAAAACCCACTGAAACATCCCCACCTGTCTTATAAGGGACAAAAGGTGAAATTCCTTCCTGACCCCAGATACTGGCGATCGGATTCCTCCCAGGATCAATACCTCTTCTCTAGTTATCCAGGATAACTCTGAATTACCTTTTTATTCAAAAATATATTTAACCCCTTTTTAAAGTTATCTATCGTATCCACTGTCACCACCTCCTTTGTCAGAGAATTCAACACTTTAACAACTATTAATGTGTAGAAGCCTTTTCTTTCTTTAAGTGGAATATTTTCCTTTCTTCAAAGGATGCCCTCTTGTCAGCTAAAAACCTTTTAGCATAAAAAGTTCACTTGACAAAGCCTTATGTTGAACCTGGATGTATCTATATAAAGTAATCATATACCCTCTTAGACACCGTTTTTCTAGAGAAAATATGTTTAATTTGGTTTGTTTCTCTTCACAAATCAGCAATTCCATTCTCCTTATTAGTTTTGTTGCCCTTTTCTACTTTTTCCAGTTCTAAAATGTCCCTTTTATGAAGTGGTTCTCAAAATTGTACTCCATATTCCAGATTAGTTGGTATAGTGAAATAATTATATTGTTTTCCCTTGCTTCTATATCCTTCTTAATACATGCTAATATTTTACTTGCCTTTGCAGATGCTGCTTGGTATTGAGCACTATTACCTAGGTGCTTGTCCACAAGTACTCGCAAATCCCTTTCAATATCTCATACTCGTAGATTTGCTCCATTAAGATTATAATTTGCATGGCTATTTGTCCTTGGTACCTAAAACTAGTACTAGATTGGATGTTATAGTCTTGACAAGCTTCTTTATTGTGCTACTACTGGTATATAACAATGTACATCTTTATGGACATGTCCTCCTTTGTCACTGCAGTTTAACAAAGCAAAAGCTGACAATTTTTAGGAAAATATAATGTATGAAATACTGGCAACACATTTTGCTGATAGTGAAAATAAAAATAAAAGCATTGCTCTACTGGTAACATTCATCATAAAATGTTATGAATTTTGTACAGAAAAATATGTTTTATAGCGGTACAGAAAAATATATTTTTTTGCTGTAGCATTCAAGACTTACATTACATGTTGGAATTATTAATGCATTACATTTCAAGAACATGGTTCACTTAACTTTATAAACTATATTTCTTCTTCATGTAACAATCAACTAAACAATGGCAGATGTGAGCAGTTATATTTGAAAACATGTAATGCTCTGAGCATTCTGGGTAACACACAACACACAAATAATGTCTGCTTTTATGATATGTGTATAAAGAATATATTTAAAGTAATGAATTAACCTCACAGGTGCCCTATGAAATATACTGTACCTTATCCTTGCTATGACATATGAAGCTCTTGTGGTATAACATACCTTCTGTATATTATAATGGCTCCAGTCACAGTCAAAACCTGCAAGCAAAGTGAAACACTTCAGGATCACATATATAGTTGTGAGCGTACGGGTCGTTGCTCACGCTTGCGGGCTCGCATAGCGAGCCCGCGGCCCTCGCGAATCGGCGCTCCATGCCAGCAACTGAGGCCCCTCGCGAAGCGAGGGCCTCAGTTGCTGGCGATGTCACTGGGCAAGGGCCTCAGTTGCAGGCATGGAGCGCCAAAGGCGCTCCATGCCAGCAACTGATGCCCCTCGCGAAGCGAGGGCCTCAGTTGCTGGCGAGGTCACTGGGCAAGGGCCTCAAACCCTCGCAAACTTCACGTCGCTACTCAAGAAACACAACACACAAATTACGACACTCGCTAAATTTTACGAGGAACGCAAACAACCTACGAAACACGTTACCACACATTACGACCTAGCAAAAATCGGACGCAACACGCCGACATACAAACATTTAAAACACAATACATACATACAGCACATACATAAAAACCTTACCTACACCAAGAGGGAGCACCCAGGACCTCAAAAATGCAACTTAGACCTCGATTTTACTCGAAATAAAAGAGTTTGGAGACTAAAAAAAAATCTAAGCGATAGAAAAAATGGCCGCCGAACAAAACGAAAACGAGGCTACAGCACTCTAAACTCGCAAAACACCACAAGAAACTCGCAAAACACCACAAGAAACTCGCAAAACGCCACAAACCACCTACGGATATTCATACCACACAGTGCACACATTCAGCATGCTTACACAGCAGCTCCACACCACTACTGCAGCAACATCAACACAGATTGCCAGCTCTTCATCACAATGCTTCAAAATAGGTACAGTATATTCATTTCGTAATGTATTACAGATTTCATTATTATACACAAAACAGCATTAGCTACCTTACAATTTCATTGCCGTCATTTTTTGACGGGCAATTCGCTAGTAAAATAAATATTGTCAAAGGGGACAAGATGGCCTATATAAGGGCACCAGGTTATAGGTCATATTAAATGATCTGTTTATTATTTTGAAGAACTTGTGATATGCAAAATGTTTTTTTAGAATGGAAAGTACAGTGCCTTGCAAAATTATTCACCCCATTGGCATTTTTCGTGTTTTGTCATCTCATAACCTGGAATTAACATGGATTGTTTAAGGATTTGCATCATTTCATTTACAGAACATGTCCACAACTTTGAAGAAGTTTTTTTTTATTATTATGATTGTGAAGCAAACAACAAATAGGACAAAATAACAGAAAAAGCCAAGTGCATAACTAAAGTCAATCCTTTGGAGAGACACCTTTTGCAGCAATTACAGCTCCAAGCAGCTCTATGGGCTCCAGCTCCTTCAAGTTGGATGGTTTACGCTTGTGAACAGCAATCTTTAAGTCTGACCACAGATTTTCTATTGGATTGAGGTCTGGGCTTTGACTAGGCCATTCCAACACATTCACATGTTTCCCCTTAAACCACTCAAGTATTGCTTTCGCAGTGTGTTTAGGGACATTGTCCTGCTGGAAGGTGAACCTCCATCCTAGCCTCAAATCACGCACAGAGTGGTACAGGTTTTGCTCAAGAATATCCCAGTATTTAGCACCATCCATCTTTCCCTCAGGTCTGAGCAGTTTCCCAGTCCCGGCTGCTGAAAAACATGCCCACAGCATGATGCTGCCACCCCCATGTGGGAATGGTGTTCTTTGGGTGATGTGATGTTTTGGGTTTGCACCAGACATAGCGTTTTCTTTGATGGACAAAAAGTTAAATGTTAGTCTCATCAGACCAGAGCACCTTCCTCCACACATTTTGGGAGTTTCCCAACATGCCTTTTTCGCAAACTCAAAACGTGCCATTTTGTTTTTTGCTGAAAGTAATGGCTTTCTTCTGGACACTCTGCTATAAAGCCCAACTCTATGGAGCTGACGGCTTATTGTCGTCCTATGTACAGATACTCCAGTCTCTGCTGTGGAACTCTGCAGCTTCTCCAGGGTTAGCTTAGGTCTCTGTGCTACCTCTCTGATTAATGCCCTCTTTTCCCGGTCTGTGTTTTGCCATGTTCTGTCCACTTGGTTATGATAGATTTGATGGTGCTCCTGGGGATCATCAACGATTTGGATATTTTTTTATAACCTAACCCTGACTTCTCAACAACATTGTCCCTTACTTGTTTGGAGAGTTCCTTGCTCTTCATTGCAGTGTTTGGTTAGTGGTGCCTCTTGCTTAGGTGTTGCAGCCTCTGATGCCTTTCCAAAAAGGTGTGTATATGTAATGACAGATCATGTGACACTTAGATTGCACACAGGTGGAAATCATTTCCCTAATTACGTTACTTCTGAAGGTAATTGGATGCACCAGAGTTTTTTATGGGCTTCATAACAAAAAGGGTGAATACATACGCACATGCCAATTTTCTGTTTTCTTTTTCTAAAAAATAGTTTTATGTATATATGTTTCTTATTTCACTTCACCAACTTAGACTATTGTGTTCTGATCCATCACATAAAATTCAGATTAACAAAACATTGAACTTAAGGCTGTAATGTAACAAAATAGGTAAAAAGTCAAGAGGGGTGAATACTTTTGCAAGACACAGCATATATATATATTTATATATATATATATATATATATATATATATATATATATATATATATAATTATATTAGCCTATATAATTTTTAATTATGTTGGAGGTTCGGGGCAGGGGCATTGGGAATTCAAATGAAGAAAGTAAAAATAAAAAATCTTGTGGGGCACTACAGCAGTGTCCCTTCCCCCCACAGTAGGACCCCAGTGCAATTCCCCTGGTGCAGATCCGCCCCTGCTTCCTGTCATGGGAGTAGAGTTGAATTAAACCCCCACAGATTTTTTGGGGCTCTTACACCCATGGCATAATTACTATATTTATTTTTTCCCTTACAGGTTTAATCATTTGTTTATTTTTTATTGTTTTATTTATTTGTTTAGTGTAAATTAGTATTTATTTTCTGTAATATTAAATTATGTTTTTGCAATTTATTTTTTATTTTACAGTATTTTATTTTTATTTTAATGTAATTTATTTTCTTAGGGCCATTGAGATTCCTTTTGGAGGGGGGGTTTACATATATGGACCCCCAATGTTTGATAATTAGGGTGCCATGGGGGTCTTTGAGCACTCCAGGACACATAAGTTTTAATGTTAGTTGCCATGGGGCTTCTTGAGGATACATCCTTAAGGTCACATAGGTGTTAAAAGAAGTTTGAAAAAGTATCATTAATAGACTACCTGTCCTAAAATATTGAAAATGAGCATACAGTAGAAGAATTAAAAGAGGCAAAGGGAAAGATAGTATGATGAATTTTAGTTTAAAAAACACCTATAGGGCAAAACAAAATTAGAAATACTGAGCAAGTAAAATTAGAAGAATCAATGGGATAGTTACTGGAAAAATGCATATTGTCAGAATGTTATAAAATTCAGTAACATAAGTTTTATTTACATCTATTTACATGTTGTGTGCTTCTGTGAATGTGACCTGGCTGCAGCCAATCTGTGAATGTGCGCTGGGGTGCAAACAGACTGTTTAAACTCTCAGTGCTCATTTATACTCTATCACATATATAGTTGTGAGCGTACGGGCCGTTGCTCACGCTTGCGGGCTCGCGCAGCGAGCCGCGGCCCTCGCGTAGCGAGGTCACTGGGCAAGGGCCTCAGTTGCTGGCATGGAGCGCCGAAGGTGCTCCATGCCAGCAACTGAGGCCCCTCGCGAAGCGAGGGCCTCAGTTGCTGGCGAGGTCACTGGGCAAGGGCCTCAAACCCTCGCAAATTTCACGTCGCTACTCAAAAAACACGACACACAAATTCCGACACTCGCTAAATTTTACGAGGAACGCAAACAACCTACGAAACACGTTACCACACATTACGACCTCGCAAACATCGGACGCAACACGCCGACATACAAACATTTAAAACACAATAAATACACACAACACACACATAAAAAGCTTACCTACAGCAAGAGGAACCATCCAGCACCTCAAAAAAACAAGTTACACCTTCATTTAAATAAAAATAAAACACTTTAGACACTAATAAAATCGCTAAGCGAGAGAAAAATGGCCGACGGACAAAACGAAAACGAGGCTACAGCACTCTCCAGACGTAAAACACCACACCACACTCGCAAAACACCACACGAAACTCGAAAACCACTACAAACCAACAACGGACAATACGCAAAGACGCACAACACACATAAACCGCCATTTAACGCAAATGCTGAAATACGACACTAAGCGCACGCTTTCGCCTCGCGCACGCACAGTATTACACTGCACACATTCACCACGCTTAGAGAGCAGCTCCACAACACTAATGCTGCAGCAATGTCAAAACACATTCACATCTCTTCAACACAATGCTTCCAAATAGGTAAAGTATATTCATTTATTAATGTATTATATCTTTACTATTACACACCAAACAACATTAGCTACCTTACAATTTCATTGCCGTCATTTTTTGACAGGCAATTCGCTAGTACTATTTATACTGCTGAGCTTTTGGCATGTCCACTCTTAGATGTTTTAGTTTCATGTTCCTCAGCTACTTATATTGGCTTCTTGTTCCTGACCTTTTGCTTTGGATTTTGTTTTGGATTATTACATACTCTGACCTTTGGCTTACTATACAGGTTCTGACCCTGAATTGACAGTACTTGAGTTTGGACTAGCCACAAATCTGCTTCTGGCTTTCTTGTTCTGACCTTATATATCTCTGCACATAGAATGCACTAAATATTTTGATACACTTATTTTTTGTTGTCAAAAAAGCTCATGGTATTAAAGAAAGGTACCCAAAAAATCATGGAAGCTGTGGAAATCACCAAATAATATCTGGTAAATATGTTGCTCTCCTAACAAAAGCTAATTATGAATAAATAGTAAGGGACAGATTAATAAAACTAATCTACAGCGCCTGAAGCTAGTACAGGACAAATTAGCAGGAACTGAGTACATAATTGCTGGCCTGCAAAAGCGATATCATCCAAACATTCTCTAAATCAGAGACCATAACCTCATTAAGAAAATAATTTATTAATCATAACTATATTTAGCACTGATTTGGTGAGATATCTGACATTTCTTTTGTTTGCATAAATGGAAATTTGTATTCTCCTAACTTAATAAAGTAGGTTTGTCACCTTTTAATTAGCTGAAAACTAAAAAGAGACGCTTTAACCCATTCACACGGTGCAGAACATACCTTTTTCATCTCACATGTCTGTATATATCTGTATTAATTTATATTATTTTAAAGCATTTGATGTGCTTTTAAAATTATTTGATAAAAGCTTGAAGAAATGGGTGCTTTGGGGGGCTTAGCTATAGAAAGAGTGTGGGAGGGAGGGTGGAGTAGAATGAGTAAGAGAGCTGAATCACAACTTTACACCGGGATCTTGATGCTCCTTTGTCACAAAATACGGACACACAGTTTTGACATATACAGTGCAACAGAGTATTCGGACGGCCACATTTGATGCATTAAATTATGTGTCACGTACTTTACTTTCTGATCTCTTGACCACCACTTAACACTAATAGTCATACAACTCCTGTTTGCAAAGCTGAGTGATTTTTTGTCTAACAATTGCTTAAAAAGAAGTCTAGCTACATCAAAAGAAGACTGGTCTGCTGTTAGCATGTAAGAGCTAGCAGACAGTATTACTATTAAGTTTTATATTTTTTGAGAATAAAATAACCTTTGTGATGTGATTTTGATTCCTGATTCATGGTGCAGAGCATGTTATCTAATGAATTGTTGTGTGAACAATTTTTTTTTAATTGTGGACTATTTCTTTATCATACTTTTTGACATTAGAAGTTGGAATGTTGTAGTTAATGAACCACTTTAGTATGTTTGTTTGTTGGGCATGGACTATTAAAAACAATATACAGTTTAAAATAAATACAAGTTAATGCTTTTACTTACTTTTTAATATTTCAGTTTTCCCCCAATTAGATCTGCCTTTCTCCTTTTCCTGTGCAAATCAGGGGTGTGGCAAGCTCTGTCTATAGACTAGACTACAAAAAGTCTGATCAGTCTACATTTTGTTTCATACTTAGCATGCACAATAAAAGGGTGCATGGTTATGACGGCTCATGCACTGTCTCTGAGCAGGACCAATGGGGCAACTGCACACAGGTTACAATAGACCTGTTACCTCTGTATAGACAGTGGGGGTGGAGCCAATGAGATCACAAAGTAGGGCATGACACCATAGCCCTGCCTGTTTTTACATGATGGTCCAGCCCCCAGCCAAAGGTGGCCACTCCCCCATATAATGCACAGGGAGGTAGAGAAAAGCAGTTTTGCTTAGGGGGAAAACAGTTTGGAAGTAAAAAAATACATTTATTTATTTTAAACTGCATATGGTTTTTAATTCTGTTCGGCCAACAAACATATGAACTTTCCTTTAAGTATATGACAGTGGTCCTTTAAATGAAGAGCAGTCTCAACAGAAAGAACAATATCTAAGACTTTATTGGAAACTTGTCAGAAAATGGAAGTAGTTTAATAGTGCACAGGAAAAGATGTGTTACAAAAGGTACAGGGCAATTTATTATCTAGCTTATAAATACAGGCACAGCAAACCTTTTAAAAAATGATAATCTAATAGCAACACTGAACGTCACAAATTATGATTACATGTGTGCAATCCATAATTCAAGACCATGTTATATATCTTGGAATATATTTCCCCATGTCCTCGGTCCTATACTTTATCTCTCCTATTTTCTCAAGTTTCCTGTTCTCTTTCCCAACATGTGTGCTTCCAGCTTTCCTCACTCTTTCAGGGGCTATTTTTCTCCGCTACCTCCTCAAAACACAGACACATTTTCTTACAGGGGGGCTCAGAGATATTTCAGCAGTGAGGTAACTGGTACTGCAGGCATGTGGGAGGCTGGTCACATTGGCCATAAAATAGAGAAATTCAAGTTTAATGATAAAGGCAAAAAAGAATGTGCAATAATAACTTTTAAGCTGTTTTCTCTGTTTTCTGTTTATGAGCACTGAGTTATAAGCTGAATGTTAATTGAGGGAGATAAACTTATCTAAGGTCAACATAGATTCACTTCAAACACACAGCTGTTTGAAACATGGTTTGTCTGTCGTGCAAGCCAAGTATCCAAATAGTATGTACAGTCAATCCAAGTTCTTACATTAAGATATTACATGATGAGGGATACTTTTATGCCAACAAGTGCCAGCTCCATCACTTTACCATTACTAGCCTCACAACTGCTCCAGACATATGCTTCCTGCTACCTTCAACATCAGTGCCATCTTTTGAGAAATATGAAAGTGCATCCACCTTAGTATTACATTTTCACAACCTATGTCCAAACAATAAGTTAATAATATAATACATTATATTACATTGTAATTACCAGTTTATAATATTAAAATCTATTCTCCATGTGCATCTAAATTATATAAGCTAATTATTTAATTAATGAATATATGTATGAATCTGGTAAATAGAAAAGATATGTTCAGTGCTAGTGTCTATGATAATAAATTTAAATCAGGTTTACTGGAATGTGAGAAATCCAACAAAGTGGCAGTTGCATTACAGTATATATAAAAGGACCTGTTTAGCACTCTTCTATGGTACTGATTCTCTATTTGACTATGACATCCTAGATTTTAGGAAATAAAATAGGCATGGATGGGACATCTTGTGGTTAAACAGCAGTATCGCATTAGCGAGCTGTAATACTATCTATCTATTTATCTATCTATATATCTATCCATCTATCATTTATATTGAATAATAAAAATATGTAAGGATATAATATTTTTACTTTCATGTTTTTTCCAATTTATTGAAAATGTTATACTTATTCCATCCATGCTTCAATTCCTTTGCTGCACAAAAAAAGAGAACTGTCATAGGTTTGTCAAACAGAACAAGCAGTAGTTATATAATGGAATTATAAATATATATATATATATATATATATATATATATATATATATATATATATATATATATATATAATCTATATATAATAATCTGGTATAAATGAAATAAATACCCAAAATAAACTTCAGATTTTACATGCATGTATGGTTGTCAGATGTTCCTTATTATGGTTCATTCAGACAGTAAAGTAAAAATTACAATCTAAGTGATGGTTGAATAGGACCTGTGATGTCAGCATTCTATGTTCTTTATATAAGCCATCAAGGGGTAGACTCGCCCCCCTTTGATGAAGACACAGAGTTCTAGTCGTACCTCCAGCCGTTTAGGCAAGTTTGCAGCAAATTACTATTTATCACTGGTTGAATTCATTTAACTACTTATAGCTTTTAGTCAACCCTTCAGGAATTATTATATGCAATCTTTTCCCAATTATATGGGGTTATCTATATCATATAAGGTGCTCTTAATATTAATAAGACTTATTTTGGCTACAGCTCAATTATATCTACTGTATATCTATTCTAGCCTATGCAACCTGCTTTTGTCTCTCATTCAACAGCTTAGTGCAGGGACATTTACAGCCTCATTAAATTGGAGCCCAGTAACTCCAACGTGAAGCACGTAACGGCTGCGGGTGCTTCAAATTTGGCTTATATTAAATTGGAAGGGGCTGTGAGCTACGAACGAGAGATGCAAAACCTCAACACAGTCTGTTGCACGTTGCATGTGCGGCCGTAGAAACATGTTAGAGGTAGCCAATGGCAAAGGAGATTGCCATACTGGCTAATTAAAGCCTGCGGGAACCCCCGCAGACTCCCAACCATAGCCCCTGCTGCGGGGGTCCCAATCGGGACTCCCGTGGCAGTTAAACCCCGAACCCCTGCTGCTGGCAATACTTCAAGTACCTCCCCGGGCACTAAAATGAACCCCCCAATGCTGGGGGACCCCACAGTGTCCCCATATTACCCCTTGCAGCGGGGGACCTGATCGTGACCCACGCTGCATTTAAAAATTGAAATTTCCCAAGTCGCAGGTCCTTAAAGGACCGTAAAGGTTCTTAAAGGACCCTCATCAACTAAAAAATTAACCCATTAACCCATGCCGTGGGGGTACTATAAGTCCCCCCCCGGCCTCCAAATTAATCCCATCACTAATGGGAGTCTCTAGACCACAACAAAATTAGAGGTGCTCAATCTGAGAACGGACAATACCTTAAGTAGGTTTGTCCTATAGGTTTGGTTACCTACTCATTTCGGGGCTGGGTCACTCTTTTGAGTGAGACCAGACTGATATACTTCAGGATATTTCTTCCTGTGAAGGGCACAAGTGAGCTAAAAGAGGTTACTCTCTGAGTAGGTAACCAGACCTATAGGACAAACCTACTTCAGGTATTGTCCGTTCTCAGATTGAGCACCTCTAATTTTGTTGTGGTCTAGATAGACGCTCATGAGCCTCTAATTAACCCTTTCAGTCCCATGAGGGTCTATACAGACCCTTATGGGACAATACTTCACCCTCTCAATTAACACTATGACACAAAGTCTAAACACTACACTTTTAACCCTTTCCTACCCTATGCCATTCGATAACCCCTCTCTAACTAATTAACCCCCTCTACTCTATTAACCCCCCTCTATCTAATTACCCCCCCGCCCTATTAACCTCCCCTACCCTAATAATCCACCTCTATCTATTTAACCCCCTGTGAGGAATTGACTCTGCTGGCTTTTGAACCCTGGTCCCCAGGCTGCTGAGCCTCTTCCCTACCACTGCGCTAGCCTGCCTTTGTGAATTTCCTTGAGATCTTATAAACCTTGACTCTGCTAGCAATAGTATCAGTGACTAGTATCTTTAGCTGTGTCTGGTCAGGTGTCTGGTCCTTGGCCTATATCAGGCACTTCCTATCTATGTACCTTGCCAGATTATTGTGGTTCCTGTTCCCTTCAATAAAGCTTGTTTCTGTTTCACCTACAAGTTGCTGAATTGGATCATTGCTAACCTAGGTCTCCAAAACCTTGTGATTCCTATATCATTACAGAATAATCTGGCCATTTCATGGAGACCGCTGGGTCAGATTCTGCATTGGCCCAGCAGGTTGCTTTTACTGCAAGAACTGTGCAGACCCAGGCATAGACCAGTCAAGTGCTGCAGGACCAGGTAGCTGAACTGCAAAATAAAGTTCAGTCAATGCACAGTGAGTATACCAGCTACAGGGCACGTGATGTTGCGGCTGCTACTGTTACACCTGCACAAGATGCCCGTTTGCCCCTACAAGAAAAGTTTGGAGGAGATCGCAAAAGATTTAGGGGTTTCGTGAATCAATGCCGTTTGCACTTCATGATGTTACCTCACCGTTTTCCATCTGAAAGAGAGAAGGTGCGATTTATTTTCTCCCTTTTCAAAGATGAAGCCCTGGCTTGGGGCTCCCCTCTTTTGGAACAGGACAGTCCAGTCTTGGGTAATTTAAATGACTTTCTTGAGGCCAGGTGCCTAGTTTTTGATGACCCCAATCGATGTGCTACAGCAAAAGCCACTCTCCTTCATTTGCATCAAGGGAGGTGCTCTGTGGCTGAATATGCTGCTGAATTCAGACAGTGGGTTGCTGATACTACCTGGAACCAATCAGCCCAGAGGTTCCACTTCAGAAAAGGTCTCTCAGAAGCTATAAAAGATGAGCTAGCTCGTGTTGATCTTCCTGCTGACTTTGATGCATTTGTGCGTTTGGCTTTCCGTATTGATCGGAGACTTTCTGAAAGAAGATTTGAAAGACACTGCTCTTTTAGACCAAGTGCTACTCCTATTTCCTATTCAAGAATTTCTACTCCGAACCCACAAACACCTACAGAATCTGAGCCTGAGGCTATGCAGGTAAATCTAATAAGAGGGCCATTATACAATTAAGAAAAACAGTAGCGACGCACCCACAATTTATGCCTGTATTGTGGTAGTGCAGGGCACTATGCCATCAATTGCCCTAGCAAATCCAAAAGAACAATAGCTATGGCGCCTGAGGGTGCACAGACTGGACACCAATCCCAGATTTCAGATCAACTGTATTCTGTCACACAACCCTTTTCTCTGGCTCATGGTGAAGAGGGTATGTTGACTCAACATCCTCATTTTGTGGTGCCTATCACGTTGCAATGTGGTGATCGTAAAATTTCAACTACAGCTATAATAGATTCTGGAGCAGGCGGAAACTTTATGGACATCAAATTTGCAGCAGGAAATAGAATTCAGTCTATCTCTAATTCTTCACCTGTGTTAATGGAGACAGTAGACGGTTCTCCACTTACGTCAGGCCCGGTTACACATGAGACTGTGCCCTTAAAGTTGACTCTGGAAGTGAATCACCATGAGGCTATATCTTTCCACCTAATTTCCTCAACACAGTTTCCAGTGATTTTGGGGGTACCTTGGCTTGCTCTGCATAACCCACAGATTGATTGGAAGACCAGAACTTTGTCCTTTCCTTCAGAACACTGCTTAATGAATTGTCAACCCTCTAAGGTAACACCTGTTGCCACAATAATTAATGAAATGGTTGCTACAAACTTGACTAAGCTTCCTCTACAATATCGGGATTTTGCAGATGTCTGTCATAAGAAGAATGCTGATCAGCTTCCACCCCACAGGCCTTATGATTGCCCAATAGAGCTGTTACCTGGGGCTGCTATCCCATTTGGCCGTATATATTCCCTTTCTGAGCCTGAATTGAAAGCTCTTCGTGAATACATACAAGAAAATCTTGCCAAAGGCTTTATTTGACCATCTACTTCTCCAGCAGGAGCTTCTATATTCTTTGTAGAAAAGAAAGATGGCAGCCTACGGCCATGCGTTGACTACAGGGACATTAATAACATCACTGTTAAAAACCGCTACCCCTTGCCTCTCATTCCTGAACTTTTGGAGAGACTTCGCTCAGCTAAAATATTTACGAAGCTTGATCTTCGGGGGGCCTATAATCTGGTTCGCATAGGACCAAATGATGAATGGAAAACAGCTTTCAGAACCAGGTACGTGCATTACGAATATCTAGTAATGCCATTTGGGCTTGTAATGCCCCTGCAACTTTCCAGCATCTTATCAATGATGTACTACGAGATCTCCTGGATCAGTTTGTTGTGGCATATTTGGATGATATCCTAATATTTTCTAATAATCTTGAAAACCACAGAAAACAGGTCCGTATAGTTCCATACATTAAACTAGAAAAATGTGAGTTTGAACAAACAGAAATTCAATTCCTGGGGTATGTAATAACTCCTAAAGGTTTAAGTATGGACGCAAGTAAAATTAAAGCTGTGCTGGACTGGCCCATCCCCAAGAATGAAATGATTCAGAGATTTGTGGGGTTTGCCAATTTTTACAGGCGTTTCATTAAGAATTTCTCTGCTGTTATTACACCGATCACTGAACTTACACGTAAAGGGACTCCTTTTCAGTGGTCCGATAAGGCTGATACCGCATTTTCCCGATTAAAGACTCTGTTTACATCTGCCCCCGTCCTGGTACATCCTCAGCTGGAATTACCATTTATTGTGGAAGTTGATGCTTCTGATTCAGCTGTTGGTGCTATACTGTCTCAAAGGACTGGACCTAAGATGCTGTTACATCCGTGTGCCTTCTATTCCCGCCAGATGGTGCCAGCAGAAAGAAACTATGACATAGGGAATAAAGAACTATTGGCTATAAAAGCTGCCTTCACGGAATGGAGACATCTCTTGGAGGGAGCTACCCATCCAATTACTGTCCTCACAGATCACAAAAATCTGGAATGTATTCGATCAGCTAAGAGACTGTCAGCCAGACAAGCACGCTGGTCCCTATTCTTCTCGAGGTTTAATTTTTTGGTTAAATGAGAGAGAAGAATGGTAAGGTGGATGCCTTGTCTAGAATAGCTGACCCCCTCCATACTACCGTAACCAAGACCACCATCTTGCCGGAGGATATATTTATAGGAGTTACATTTCCTTCTGATCTGATGTCTCGCATTAAAAAGGGCTACGCTGAAGACCCAGTTCTTCTTGATCCTCCTCAAGATCTCCATATGACGATGCTTAATGGCTTTTGGATTTTTCAACAACGTCTGTTTGCTCCGGAGTCAGTGCGACTGGACCTTTTACGTCTCTACTATGACTCAAAACCAGCAGGTCATCCAGGAATCCGAAAGACACAAGAGTTACACGCCCGATCCTTTTGGTGGCCGAAGTATTATGAGGATGTTAAGAAGTATGTGTCCTCTTGTGATGTATGTGCCAGACATAAGACTCCTCGCTCATGCCCTGTTGGCTTGCTTCAGCCTCTTCCGATTCCTCATCGTCCCTGGGGATCTATATCCATGGACTTTATTGTGGAACTACCTCCCTCTAAGGAACACACTACCATTCTTGTTGTTGTGGACAGGTTAACTAAGATGGGTCATTTCATGCGAGCTTGTGGTCTCCCTTCAGCTAAAAAGACGGCTGACCTGGTTATACGGGAAATATTTTGCTTGCATGGAGTGCCTGGTGAAGTAGTTTCTGACAGGGGAGTGCAGTTTACATCTCGTTTTTGGAAACATTTTTGCTCTAATCTAGGTATTAATGTAAATCTGTCGTCAGCTTTTCATCCACAAAGTAATGGACAGACTGAGCGAACCAATCCGACTTTAGCGCAATATTTGCAGTGCTATATTAGTTACCTGCAGGATGACTGGCTGGATTTTCTACCCACGGCGGAGTTTGCCTATAACAATGCCCAACACTGCTCCACTTCTCTGAGCCCATTTTTTGCCAACTATGGTTACCGTCCAACCTTTCTAGGGAGTCTCCCAATTACTACTTCCATTCCTGCAGTCACTGATCGGCTAACCACCTTACAAGATTCCCAAGACCTGTTAAAGGAGACTCTTTCGGAGGCTTAGGAATGTTAAAAGAGAGCTACTGATAGGCATAGAATGGAGGCCCCACTTTATCATGTTGGTGACAAGTAGTGATGTCGCGAACATCAAATTTTCGGTTCGAGAACAGCGGACGCGCACTTCCATCAAATGTTCGAGAACGGGCGAACCCGGCGAACCGCCATAGACTTCAATGGGCAGGCGAATTTCAAAACCCACAGGGACTCTTTCTGGCCACAATAGTGATGGGAAAGTTGTTTCAAGGGGACTAACACCTGGACTGTGGCATGCCGGAGGGGGATCCATGGCAAAACTCCCACGGAAAATTACATAGTTGATGCAGAGTCTGGTTTTAAGCCATAAAGGGCATAAATCATCTAACATTACTAAATTGTTTTGAATAACATACTTCAAAACATCAGGTATGATGTTGTATCAATCAGGTAGTGTAAGGGTTACACCCGCTTCACAAGAACAGACCAATCTTCCCGTTTAATGCACCGCAAACAACCGCAAACAGTCCCTTTGCACAACCGCAAACTCCCCATTTACACAAGGTTGGATACCAAGCTAGCCAAGTCCCGGTCCTTGTACTCACTGATGTCATTGAAGGTCTCTTCCTCCACCCAGCCACCAAGGGTCCCCGAAACGTGACAACAAGCCCCCTGGGACGCCTGCTGTGTTTGGTCTTCCACGTCCTCAAAGCCACCTTCCTCCTCTGACTCCTCTTCTTCAGACTCCCAGAGTCTGGGGGCTTCCACTGCCCAGCATGGAAGATTATACACAGGTCAGAGTCTGGGGGCTTCCACTGCCCAGCATGGAAGATTATACACAGGTCAGTGTCTGGGGGCTTCCACTGCACAGCATGGAAGATTATACGCGTTGCCTCTGTCTGCGTTATTATAAGGTATGTACTGTTAAGTAGTAGTATTCCTATTGGTTTAATCCCTGTTACTTCCACTATCAGGGGACGTGTATATGGCATGGATTTTTGGAAGCGGGAGATGGAAAAAGATGCTTGGTCGGTCCTCCCACTTCAAATTTGGGGCACTGCGTGTGTATGAGTGTCACTGTGCACTGGCAAAAGTTGGCAGAGTAGATGCAATAGGCTTCACACACATGCCTGTAGGAAGGCAATTGCTATTCAATCTATTACAGTCAAAAAAGTGTTGTTTTATGTCACTGAGCACAATATAAGCTGTGAGCCTGACACAGGCAGGCAACTGAAATTAGATTACAGGAAAAAAATGGTTGTTTTCAATGTATGTTAAACCACCAGGTATGAGTAGTGAAAATAAGCACAATATAAGCTGTTAGGTGTTAGCCTGTCACACACACACGCTGGCAGGCAGGCATAGATTACACAAAAAAAATGATAAAATAAAATAAATGATGTTCAACGTTTCCTCAATGATAAAGTATAGGGGGCGAACTGAAAAGCGCATGTGTTCGCCGTTCACGGCGGACGCGAACATACGAAAATCGCCGCGAATAGTTCTCCAGCGAACTGTTCGGGACATCACTAGTGACAAGGTTTGGCTGTCAACAAAGAATCTTAAGCTTAGGGTTCCTTCTCATAAATTGGGTCAGAGGTTCATGGGACCTTTTGAGATCATCGCTCAGATCAATGCTGTCACTTTTCGTTTGCAACTTCCAGATTCCATGAGAATACATCCCGTGTTTCACGTTGCACTGCTGAAACCTTTCCATGACAACACTTTCCCTGGCCGAGCCCTGCCTGCCTCATCTCCAGTCCTCGGGGATGGTGAGGATGAATACGAGGTGGAGAAAATTCTGGACTCCAGGATCTTCCGCAACAAGCTTCAGTATCTGGTTCATTGGAAAGGCTATGGTGAGGACGATAGTTCGTGGGAACCAGTGGACAATATTCACGCTCCTGATCTTCTTCGGTCTTTTCATGTGTAATGTGAGGACTTGACTCTGCTGGGTTTTGAACCCTGGTCCCCAGGCTGCTGAGCCTCTTCCCTACCACTGCGCCAGCCTGCCTTTGTGAATTTCCTTGACATCTGATAAACCTTGACTCTGCTAGCAATAGTATCAGTGACTAGTATCTTCAGCTGTGTCTGGTCAGGTGTCTGGTCCTTGGCCTATATAAGGCACTTCCTGTCTATGTAACTTGCCAGATTATTGTGGTTCCTGTTCCCTTCAATAAAGCTTGTTCCTGTTTCACCTACAAGTTTCTGAATTGGATCATTGCTGACCTAGGCTGCTGGTCTCCAAAACCTTGTGATTCCTATATCATTACACCCCCCCCCTACACTTTTCACCCTCATCTACCCTATTAACTACACTACCTACCTAACCCCCTAATAAAATCCCTAGCACCTCGCTAAGTACCAAAAATAATAAACCTACTAATTACACACACAAAAAAACACTACATTACAGAAAATAAAAAAGGATTACTGAAAATAACAAACTACATTACAGAAAATAAAAAACATAATTTATAGAAAATAAAAAGCCTACATTACAGTAAAATAAAAAAAATACAATTACATAAAATAAACAAAGACATTACATAAAAAAAAGACTACTTTACAGTAAAATTAAAAACATACATTACATACAATAAAAGGCCCATAATTACACCTAAAACAACCCCCCTTACTAAACCTTGAATAGGGTAAATAAGGTCTTCTGTGGTTCGTCCCAGACAAGGGCCCTCCATAAATGTCCCCAGGTCTGGCACAACTAGAAAAAAGAAACATTACAATTAATACAAAAATAAATACAACATGTAATACAATACATTCTAAATAGTACACTTCCCTGTCCAAAAGGCCCATCCAGAAATGCCTCGGTCCTTCTCGAAGTCTTTGCAGGCAGGGCCCCTCCAAAAAACCATGTCGGTGTAAAAACTGAAAAAAATCTAATGGAGCTCCTCCCTTGAGGAGCTCCACGCCGCAAATTAGGATTCCCACTCATGCTCTGCTAAAATTTAGAAATGGCACCTTTTGATTAGCTGAAAACGCTATCAATCATATTTCAGCCAATTAGAAGGTGCAAAGGAGTGAGCCAATCAAAATGGGCTACACCCCTATAACCCATTCTGATTGGCTGATGTAACTGTCAATCAATTATAATCCAATCAGAAGGCGCTATTGCCTTCAGCCAATGAGAATGGGATGCACCCCATGGGTTTATGCCATTCTGATTGGCTCCAAGCATCTGTGTCTCCTGATTGGCTGATGTAACTGTCAATCAAAATGTCAAATTTGAAATTTGAACTGCCGTGGGGGTCCAGATTGGGACTCCTGCAGCAAGGGTTAATATGGGGTTCACTGCAGGGGTCCTGATGGGACCCCAACATATGGGGGTTAAATTTAGGTGTCGCAGGGAAGTACCCCTCTGGCAAGGGTTAACATTTTAACTGCCACGGGATCCCAATCGTGACCCCCGCAGCAAGGGTTAATATTGGGAGACTGCGGGGGTCCTGTTCGGGACCCCTGCAGCATGGGGATTAGTATGGGGAGCAGGGGGGAGCTTTAGGGGCCAGAGGGAGGTTTGGGGGCCAGAGTAGGGGTCTCTTCTGCTGCCCATGCAGCTAACGTAAGGGATTTTAAAGCCGTTGCGAGTCCTCCCCAGCACTTGTTGGGCTTTGGGCTCCACTTGCATGTTACAGGCTAGCTCAAGGGGGACTTCGTAGCAATTTAATAGCAAAATGGGAACGTAGTGGGTACGGGCTTGACAGATCAAAGGGTTGCGTGCTGCAATGTTCCACGTTCCACAAAACTTGGGCATTTTGTGGCTGTCCTGCGTTCTAACACGCATGTCGCCAACGTAGAGGTTTACGAGGTTAATTTAATAGCCTTCAGCCCTTCTTTTTTCACTACAAGCTACATTTTTAAACGTAGCCCCAATTTAATGAGGCTGTTAGTAAGCTTTTGGGATCAATTTTACTAACCTTCCAGATAGGAGCAAACCCTTATGGGTCTCAGTTTATTTAATTCTTTATGGTGCATGTTTTATTTTTGGCTAGGAACCACTGATATTTTGTTTTTCTTCTACCATATTACTTATTAAGTATTTTAAATTAATTAATTAATAAATATTGTCAATTTACTTTTACAGTTTGCTGTTCTTAGAATGTAATGTTATTCACTTGGGGATACCATGTTTTGTAAACTCTACTTATTCAGACAGTGCCCACAAATGACTCACACTTATCTTCAGGATGTCTACCATCCAAACCACAGTGCTACATGCACCAAAGTAGGTATAAGAAAGTTGAATGGTGCATACGTATTGAGGACAGTAATGGAATAAAACATATAAAGCAACACCATTTTCAATTATTTATTATTTCATAAAAGTTCATGTTTTAAGCAAAAGAAAATGTGAGTTTGTTTACGTCTCCTTGTATTTCCTGTATTTTATTACTATCCTTCTGATGCCAGATTAGATACCACATCCTACCAAACTGTTTCAGTTCACTAGCCAGGATAAGGAATATCACATATGTTGCTTTTTTTTATCTTTGTTGATGTTGGTTTTCTCCATATAATTTGTTTTTCATGTAGCTTTATAATAGATAAAAATGCAAGGATGGAATTACATTGGATTCTATGGACAATTGCAGGGGTTGGGCATGAGATCAGCCTTGCTTAATAAAACCTTACCAAACCCTCAAAGCACATGTAAGCATTGTGATCCTAATTAAAGTAGATTTATTGAAACATTTTAAAAGTTATGAGAACATTGATGTCTAATTACAACTGTCTAAGTCACAGGGTCTTTCTTACACTTTTTATACTTCGGGAACATATTTTTATTTTAATTGTGTTTCAGTTTTGAAAGAACTGAATAGAGAATTCTATTCCACGACATGGTGACATCTGACTCAAAATATTAATACTCTTTCTAAATTCAATCTATTATCTGGATCAAAAGGTTTTCCATTAACATTTTTACAGTCTAGTATTAGAGCTGAATGACTTTACACCATAGATCTTCTCTCAGTATTATTGTGATAGGAATAATTATATTACTATCAATTACTATAACCACTAAATAGTGACAAGAAATTTGAATTACTTTACATATATAAAATGTATTACATTAGATTAAATAATGTCTTATCAAAATGTTATACTAGTTAACATCCATATACAATGTCAGTTAATATCAAACAGAAAATTGTGAATTAAATCTTTCCATAAAGCTATTACATTTTAATATGATTAAACGCATGCGTTGGCTACATGAAAAAGGAAGAATAGCAGTTATAAAAATAACAAACTCATTTTTAGAGCTGTGGTTATTATTTTTTACTCTTGTAATGTCACAACAGATTTGACAGTATCATTTCATACCAATCACATTAGAGATATTTTGCTGCATTGTTTATGTTAATCCCTAAACTATTTAATAGATTCTTCCTTTTTACTCTAGACTTTGGGACTCTTGTCACATTTCCCTTTACTATACAATTTACCATAGTTATCCAATAGCTCTATTGTAAAGATCCAATGAGTATCAGAATACAGTAATTAATTAAGAAAACAAAATACACGATGTGTTATTTTTTAACGTTTAGTATATTTTTTTATGCAGTATGTTTGAGAACAATATGTTTGTATGTGTTGTGTGGCAAGTCAACTTCCACATAAACTTAATAGATTAAACAATACCATTTTTGGCATATCCTGAAACCGTAATTGAATTGCAAGGATGTTGATAGAAACGTAATAGTTGCATAGTGGATTGTACTTATGTACAGTTGCAATTTAACACTTCTTTTGCATGCACACTTAATATGATGCTGAGTGTAAATTGTGTTTTTCTAATGAAAATCAGCAACAATATTTACTATACAATAAAGTATAATATGTGTTGTGTTAAGTACCGTGCATATGCATTGCTAATAGTACAGCAGACAATATAAACAGCACATTAAAAAAAATAATGCTGTAAATATACTTCAATAAATAATGTACTGTTGCAGAAAAACAAAATGCTTGAACAGCTTGTATCTGTACACATGTGTAAAATCCCAAACACGTGAGACTGCTGTGCATGAGGAAAACTACATTAGCTATTAACCTTCCCCCAGCCCATCAACTTTATTTTGCAATCTTTCCTCAGAACCATTAGAATACCCTGAAGAAATGACTTTCCAATTAAAAAGGATCTCTGAGAACACAGCCTTTTTATCTCTGACTCCTGGTGTTCTTTATTCCAATAATTTAAATTGGAATTGATTTTTCAATTTAGCCGTTGACTTGCTATGGACACACAGTCAAAAAGGCCGAATGGAATTGCATGGCTGAAATGTTTGTCTTTGTAATGTACTTCTCATAAATTCACAGGAGTCTGATTTTTAATGTCTTCTTCTCTGCTGCTACTGATGCTGAAGACAGCAGCTTTTTAGCTCAGCATGGCACAGAGAAGAGGCATGGATAACTTGACCTTAAAAAATGTATTACTGTATAATTATTTAATTATATTAAGAGCCCTGTTTTCTTGTTTTTGTATTAATTGTGAATAGTGTACAGATGCTACAGATTGTGAAAGAAAGATAGATAGATAGACAGATAAATATAATATTAAAAGGTGCATGTAACTTACATTGCCTTAGTCTCATCCTTTCTTAGTACAACACATATATATCTGCCCTGAAAGTAAATATTTTACAAACAATATAAAATACGTCTTACATTACATAATAGTTTTCTTAAGAAAAAAATGTACAAAATCTTGACATAAAGGGTGTAAGGACTGGGTGTGGTGGAGCCTAGTGTCACAGCAATCTAGGGCAGCAGTAACTGATAAGGGTCTGAGAGAAAATAATGGTCAAGAGGAAGCCCAAAGGTTGGGTTGGCTGGGCACAGACAAGTGGATATTTGTAAGATATGCCAAATGTTTTAAACAGGGGGTCAATCAGGTAAACAGTGAGGTGGCTATTTGGAGCTGAGAAACCAGAAAAATTGAGCACTGCTTCTCAGTTGCTACTGATTTATATAAACCCAAGAATGCACTTTCTAGTTCCAGCAAAACTTAATTAACATACTACAAAATAACATATATATATAAGTATTGAAAGTAAGCTAATTTTAAGACCATTCAGGACCTCTATGGGACTTTAAATCAGGACCACTGTGTGAAGGGAAGGTGATTCTACTGGGAGTTGCACTTATGTTTAATTCTACCTAGTTCCCCAATTTGTTGCAGCTTTTTAATGCAACCATATGACCTAGGTTGCAAGCTGCCTCACCTATAAACAGACATTAAATAAACTGAATCAGATCATGGGATATATTTAGTTATATGTCCATGCAAATTAGCTTTTTTTGGAAAAACAGAAAAAGCAATATGTCAAAAAAGGCACAGATTTGCCATCAAAACTTTTTTTTGGGGACAATCAAGGAGAAAACACAATAGCTAGCATTTTATGAAACTGATTAAATTGTTATTTATTTATTTAGCATTGTTATTTATTTATTATATGTTGTAGCTATTGCTTCGATCCCCCATTACATAGAAGGCATGAAAAAAAAGATGGGATGATAAATTTTTTGCATAAAGTTAAATTAAATGTAACCTTTCTAACATATTCCTTCAGAGCATTAAGTCTGTCTTAATTTGCTGCGAACTGATACTCCCACCAGTGGAGTAAGCTCAACAGTGATGGAATATGTCATATGGTAACATCAGTTTCATAATAGTCCCTTTAGTTCTGAAATGCTGAATTATCACATATATAGTTGAGGATCTGCATGGTTGTTTGTAACGTTTGAGATGCTGGTAACGCACTTGTGAGCCTTGGGACTTAGGCTGCAACTCCAAAACCACGAAAAACAAGCAAAATAATAAAAAAATATATACAACACACTCACACACAGTACAGGGGGAGAGCCGGGAAGCCTGGGAGTGAGGTTGCAAGCGATTTTGAGCCATATTTGCCGTTTTTCGCCACTCGAAAATCAGCTAAGCAAGAAAAAAAATGGCGGACGAAAAACATAAAACATCTGATACAGGATGAAAATGAGGCTGAGCAAAGCCGGGCATGCAGGACTTAGAAAATACACGACAGCAAAGACAGTAGCACACACGAACAATGGCAGGCACGCAGGACTTTGAAAATAAAACAAATGGCATTCAGCTCGTAACAAGCAAACACTCAGCAGACACACAGAGGAGAAACACACAGGGAAGGGACAGAGGAGACACATGCCATTCATAAGCACAAAACTTGCAGGTTTACAAGCCCTACAATGGGCGGCCCCTACACTCAACGCAAGGCTCTCGATGAGCACCGTGAGCGGGAGAGGCTTGCAATGAACGCTTTTGGCACTCATTGTGAGCCCCACGATTAGCGTCGAAGATGCTCATCATGGGGCTCGCGATGAGTGCCGAAGCTGATCATTGCAAAGCAGAAAAGTTGAAGAACACGGGGGGAGAGGCTCGCAATGAGCTCCAAAGGTGCTCATTGTGAGCCATGCGATGAGCACCAAAGGTGCTCAGTGCGGGGCTCGCGATGAGCGCCAAAGGTGCTCAGAGGAGCAAAAGCCTCACATTGTGTGGCAAACAGCATTGCCAGCCGTACAATTTTAGTTCCGTCATTTTTGATGGGCAAGTTCCTAATAATATATATTAATACATTCATAAATATTACAGGCAGAGCATAAAATTCTGAAATAATTTTTTTGGTGATTTATCCCTTTTGGGAAATTACCTAGGTGATATCGGATAACTATAATATAGTAATCTATAGTAATCTTATCCTACTTATATCTCCTAGGTATAAATCTGTGATCAGCAGTGTTTATTATTCAGAATATATGAAAAAGAAAGAAAAGGAAAAGACACCTTTAAATTCTGACCATTTAAATATTTCCCCTAAACGACCAAAATTATATAATGTATCTATGAAAAAATACATAAATACCTTCTCCTTTTTCAAAATTAAAATATAGCTTTTATTAAATACAATATAAAATATATCTATACACAAGAATTAATATGCATACTTTACAAGATTTCTATAAAATATAGCATGTGTCTCCAGTCTCAGAGATAACCAAATAAGGAGATAAAGTAAATGTCACAGGGATGCTGAATACACAAATCCTTGTAATTAATATATAAGATCAATGAAAATCAATATACTAGTGCAGACTTCATCTATATCTATGTATAGTAAGATGACCTAAAATATCAAAAGAATATCTGATATATTATACTTCTTTCTTTAGTCATTTATGTACATTGTTGTTATCATTCAACACTGTGAGACAAATAATATACAAATAACAAAGAGTATTGGAAAAATTAAGAAAGAGGGCAGCGGTGGAAATAGAAGGGAACAGCAAGTTTTACCTCTGTGGCCCTCTCTAAATATGTTATAGCGGAATTGCCCTGAATTACAATTAACTAGGGGGACCCGCTATTTATCCCCTGCCCCTGTTAGGTATGTAATAGCTGGGACTAGTCCCTTCTATCCCACTTACCCTGTGTTCACAAACTTGTGCTTGTTGTGCTTGAACGCCACACAATTAATACATGGTCTCTGGCAGCGTCTCGCTGCTTGGTGACATCATCAATGGGAGATCCGACGCGCAGGTTTCGCGTATGATGCTTCCACTGGGATCAGTCTCATAGTAAGGACATTCGGGGTCTTATATGTGATGAGTGTTTGATTAAATGATTGACAATCTCGTTTCAATCATAGAGGTCCTGGAAGGGCAGTAAATGAAAAAATAAATAAAATTATGTACAAAAAAATCGGCAAATTGACAATATAAGAACTGAAGAAAAAGAAAAGAAAATATAATTCAGTCATTACCATAACAATTAATCTTAGTGCTCATATACATCAGCATTATTAGTTGTATTTAAATGTATAAGTGCTATACATTAAGAAAGAAACTTCGTATTAATGTAGGAACTTCTAACTGAAAATACAGATGATGGAATTAACTATTAATGTTCTAAATATAATAATTGGATCTTATCTACTATAGCACAACTTCATTCCATAATAAGATATGTTGTTATTCATTCTGAAGCTGCATCGTCATTTAACAAACAGACAAAAGATATATGAAAAAAAATGTTTGTGAAAAAATTTTTAGGAACTTTATACTTTAATGGAGCATAAATCAGAGAGATGTAAGGATGTAGAAATATTATTATATTGTAGTCAAAACTCTGTCTTAATCACTTAAAAGTGATAAAAGCTATTGTAATCTTCTCTATTATACTCATGATTTTTATTATTCAAAATAATTTTAGAATTGAAGTTTCATTATCCTGTTTTAATAGAGCATGATTATAAAAAAATAATTGGATTAAAGATAAACACTAAAATTATTATTTGCATTCAAACCATTTGGAGATACGGTATTGAGCATAAATATCCATCTGGTCTCGGCTTTGAGGAGTTTAAGATCTAGGTCACCCCTTCTAATACCAAGCGATATCTTCTGGAGTACCCAACATTGGACCATGGGTTTTGCATTGTGGCAATCATTATAATGCCTAGCCACTGTTGTCAGTTTTTTGCCACTCTCAGTGTCTTTAGGACTACTGCATATATTACGTATATGTTCACCTAGTCTTTTCTTGAGTTCACGTGTCGTGATACCAATGTATCTAAGGGGACATGGACATTCTAGGCAATAGACTACCCCCTGTGTTCCGCAGTTGAAGATACCTTTTAGATAAATTTGTCTTCCAATTCTATCTGTTATCTCTAATTTTTTCTTCATATATGGACAAAATTTGCACCAATCACATCCATTGGATCCATCTGGTAATGACTTCGATCTTTTCTTGTTTTTAACAAAATGACTTCGTACTACAGTGTCTTTCACATTCTTGGATCTTCTTCAACCCATCTGTATCTCATCAGCTACAAACTCTTTAATGACTGTATCAGTCTTCAAAATGTCAATATGTTTGTTCAGTATGTTGGTGATGTTTTTCCAATCTTCATTGTAAGTTCCAATAAACCTTATAGGCCCATCTTTCTTAGATTTCGGTTTCGGATAAAGTAGCTTCTCTCTGGTGGTATGAAGTGCTCTTTGATAGGCTATCTTCAATAACAAGTTGCTATAGCCTCGGCTTTTCAATCTCTCTTTAAGTTCAACAGCTCTCTTTTTAAATATCATTACATATGAACAATTTCTTCTTATTCTGAGGAATTCATCCACTGGTATAGCTCTCAATGTAGGTAAAAAATGAGAACTTTCAAAATACAGAGTACTATTTGTTGCAGTGGGTTTCCTGTATAGATCTGTTTTGATACATCCCTCATCATCTTTAATGATGGTAATATCCCAAAAATATATTTTCACAGGGTCAATAGTATGAGTTAGTTTTAAGTTCAGAGTATTAGCATTAAGTATCCGTATGAACTTTTCAAAGTTATCAGTCGTGTCGTTCCATATGATGAAAATATCATCTATGTATCTTAGCCATAGTAATATATGTTTAGTGAACATAATGTTTTCTTCATTAAAGACTAATTCATTCTCCCACCATCCCAAATAGAGATTGGCATAAGTTGGTGCTACTGCAGATCCAATGGCAGTTCCTCGTTTTGTAAATAAAATTTGTCATTAAAGACAAAGTAATTATGGTGAAGAATGAATTTAAGCATCCTGATAAAGAAATCATTTTTTCATCGGTTCTCAATAGATTCCATATCTAAGAAATATTTTACCGCTACACAACCAGCTTGATGGTCATTTGACGTATAGAGACTTTCAACATTACATGTAATCAATAATGTTTCAGAAGATAATATGATGCCATCTAATTTATTCAATACATCCATTGTATCTCTCACATAACTAGGTAAGTTTAGAACAAAAGTTCTAAGTTTGGAATCCAAGAATTGGCTTGCTTTTTCATCCAGACTGCCATTGCCCTATATAATAGGTCTTTCAGGTGGTTTGTGGTGGTCTTTATGTACTTTGGGCAGTAAGTATAATGTGGCTATTCTTGGATTTAATACCGGCAAAAATGTAGATTCCTTTGTATTGATGATATTGTCACTTATGCCTTGTTCAAGCATCCTCTTGTATAATTCCATGAAGTTATCGGTAGGATCACCCAAAAGGCGTTCATAACAGTGTTTATCATTGAGTTGACGTTCAGCTTCATCCACATACATTTTGATAGGCCAGACAACAATGTTGCCTCCTTTATCAGATGGTTTTAATATAGCATCTTCCCATTTATTTATTTCCTTACGTGCATTCCGTTCATCTCTTGAGATGTTACTTGTTTTAGTTGATATGAGATTCTCTAAATCATTTGTTACAGCCTTAACAAATATGTTTACTGCCGGACAACTAGAAAGTACAGGATTAAAGTGTGATTTAATTTTTAGTTTATCAGTTGGAATTGTCTGATTTGTTGACTCCAATCCTGCTGTATTTATATCATTGGTAAATGTAGAGACAGATTGAGTGTCATCATTTTTATGGAAGAATTTCTTAATCAATAGTTTGGGAGCATATAGATGTATATCTTTGAAAGTTTCAGTTGCTTTGAAAGTTGCAATATTTTATATAAATCTTTGAAAGTGTGCGTATTAATTCTTATGTATAGATATATTTTATATTGTATTTAATAAAAGCTATATTTTAATTTTGAAAAAGGAGAAGGTATTTATGTATTTTTTCATAGATACATTATATAATTTTGGTCGCTTAGGGGAAATATTTAAATGGTCAGAATATAAAGGGGTATTTTCCTTTTTTTTCTTTTTCATATATTCAGAGCATAAAATTAGTCTTGGGTTTGTTGCCAAGGATTTAAATTGCATAATGGAGAATCAGGAGTGGAAGAGATAACCACATGTGTAATGTAAAGTTGTAAAGTTGCAAAAAGAATAGAATTCTGATCGGGCAGTACTAATGCATAAGAGGAGTTGTGCTACAGATACTGAGATAGCAATGCAAAGTACAAGGTTTGTGCGTGTGACCACACACACACACACAAATATATATATATATATATATATATATATATATATATATATATATATAGTTGTGAATAGTGATACCTTTATCAAGTTAAAAAGCGATATTGATACAAGTATGAACTAAAAACAATAAACAGAAAGAGATGGGGAAAAAAAATGGAAAAACAAGAAAGACAAAATTCATTGGCCAAAAAGCTACAAAAGCTACATGCTGTGCTGAAATGTATTGCTCTTTGTTTTACTCTGCTGTGTTCTTATCTACAACCTGATCTATAGGCTTACTTACTGACCTATCAGGACATTCACAATGCTGGTCTATTTCTCACTTAACTCTGGCCAATTAATTTTTTCATTCTTGTTTTCCTATTTTTATATCTCTTTCTGTTTACTGTTTTTAGTTCATACTTGTATCAGTATCGCTTTTTGACTTGATAAAGAGAGGCATTATCTCTCGAAAGCTTGTTGCTTTATTATGAATATGTTTGTCCAATAAAAATGTATCACTATTCACTGCAATACTCTGATTATTCAACTGGATTACTGGACATTCACGGCTACCTCTCTCTTCATATATATATATATATATATATATTGTTATCTTTTAATTATAATGCGCCAACATATTCCATAGCTCTGTACAGGGGATAGGAGCAGGGAAATATACAATATTATGAAACTGCCGAAAATGGAGGGCCCTATTTTGAGCTTAGAATCTCTGAAGAAAGAGCTTTTTCCAAAGCACCATGCAAGATTAAAAGCTCACTACTTACAATCTAAAGGGCATGGAAGAGGCAGAAACATGGACAAGAAAGGTATGTAAAGTTAGAACAATTATTTAGTAGTAAAGGGCATGGATCTGAACGTAGTCATATGAGGGGAGTGGCTCTAATATGTAATCTGTTATATGCCCCTAGTGATCAGATAATATAACCTGCAAGTTGAAATGTCAGGTGAGGGCCTGGGTTAGGAGATATATAAGGAGAGAGAGAGACGGGAATGGGATTTGCAGAAGCGTAGTGACTGGAAGAGGAGAGTAGCCCATGGGAGCATGAAAGAGGAGAGGAGAGCATAGAAGGTGAGATAGTTATGTTGGAGACATAATGTGGAAAAGTTGACAAGAGCCTGAAGAAAAGCAGAGAGGTTATGAGGAAGAAGAAGGCATGAGGAAACATTGTGTAAATGGTTAATTAGTAATAGTAAGCAGGTTTTGCTAATTGATCAATTGATCAACTGTGAGAAAGTAGTGACTCAATACATTAAGAGTAACCAGGGGTGGTGGGAGAGGAGCAGGGTGGGAGGGGGTTAGTTTCCAGGTCAGAGAGAGCGGGTCAGAGAGATATGACTGCTGAGAGAGAGAAAAAACTGTGAGTAGGCAGGAAGTAATTCTTAGATAAACAGGATGCTATTAGTTTGATATGGAGGAGTTGAGGGTAGATTTGAACAAAAGAGAGGAGATTTGAGGGATTGCAGAGAAATACCATGGGAAGAAATTGGTCTAAAAAATAGCAATGTCCCCAAAAATAATACCAGATAAATGCAAAATAATATTAATAAAAGTGGAGATGGTATAGATGTCTGAAGTAAATGTAGCCCCCTTAAGTGTCTTCAGTATACCTTTAGTATATAACTTTCCAGGTCAGGGAAAGCAGGTCAGAGAGATATGGCTGCTTTAGTATATACCTTATAGGGCCATATGAAATTCCAGCTACGTAAATCCAACGTGTAGATCTTAAGCCCTACATGCATGAAATTCTCCCGGGCTACATCGCTATTAAATTGGAAGGGCCTGCAAGCAACGTGCGAGAGAAGCTAAATCTTAAGCCAGTCTGCTGCACGTGGGATGTACGGCCATGCTAATCAATTAGTCAAACCCATAGAAATGGGTTGACTTAGCCAATGGCAATTGCCATCATAGCTAATTAAAGCCTGCAAAATCACCTGCAGGCTCCCAACATCAGCACTTGCCACAGGGATCCTGATCGGGACCTTCACGGCAGTTAAAAACTCAAGCCCTGCAATGGGGGTACTTCAAGTACCCCCTGGCCCCTAAATTTAACCACCCTATTCTGGGTGTCCCCACTGGGACCCCTGCAGTGTACCCATATTACCCCCTGTGAAGGGGGGTCCCAATCGGGACCCCCGCTTCATTTCAAAATTAAAATTTCCTTAAAGGTCCTTAAAAGACCCGTGATAACTAAAAAAGAATTAACCCCTGCTATGGAGGTATTATAAGTACCCCCACAGGCATCTAAAATTAACCCCATCACTCATGGGGGTGCATACAGACCCCCATGAGCCTCTAATTAACCCCATCAGTCCCATAAGGGTCTATACAGACCCTTAAGGGACAATACTTAACCCCATCAATCCCATAAGTGTCTATACAGACCCTTATGGGACAATAATTAACCCCAATATTAACACTATAAGTGCCATGAGAACCGTCATGACACAAAGTCTAAACACTACACTAGTAACCTCACTCTACACTACTAACCCCCCTCTACACTATTAACCCCCCCTCCACCCTATTAACCCTTACACTACATACCTAACCCCCTAATAAAATCCCTATTACCCCACCAATTACACAAAATAAAAAATTAAAATTTCGGGGGGGAACTACATTACCAAAAATAAAAAAACAGGCATTACATAGAATTAAAAAAATAACATTACACAAAATTTAAAAAAAACTTACATTACACAAAATAAAAAACATAATTTACAGAAAATAAAACAGCATAAAGTACTGAAAATAAAAAAGCCACATTACAGTTAAATGAAAATGCCTAAATTACTGAAAACAAAAAAACTATATTACAGTTAAATAAAAACATATATATATATATATATATATATATATATATATATATATATATATATACAGTGGATATAAAAAGTCTACACACCCCTGATAAAATGTCAAGTTTCTGTGCTGTAAAAAAATTAGACAAAGATAAATCATTTCAGAACTTTTTCCACCTTTAATGTGACCTATAAACTGTACAACTCAATTGAAAAACAAACTGAAATCTTTTAGGTGGAGGGAAGAAAAAAAATAATAATGTGGTTGCATAAGTCTGCACACCCTCTTATAACTGGGGATGTAGCTGTGTTCAGAATTAAGCAATCACATTCCAAATTGTGTTAAATAGGAGTAAGCATACACCTGTTATTATTTAAAGTGCCTCTGATTAACCCCACATAAAGTTCAGCTGCTCTAGTTGGTGTTTCCTGAAATTTTCTTAGTCGCATCCCACAGCAAAAGCCATGGTCCACAGAGAGCTTCCAAAGCATCAGAGGGATCTCATTGTTAAAAGGTATCAGTCAGGAGAAGGGTACAAAAGAATTTCCAAGGCATTAGATATACCATGGAACACAGTGAAGACAGTCATCATCAAGTGGAGAAAATATGGCACAACAGTGACATTACCAAGAACTTGAGCTCCCTCCAAAATTGAGGAAAAGACGAGAAGAAAACTGGTCGCGGAGGCTACCAAGAGGCCTACAGCACCATTAAAGAAGCTGCAGGAATATCTGGCAAGTACTGGCTGTGTGGTACATGTGACAACAATCTCTGTATTCTTCATATGTCTGAGCTATGGGGTAGAGTGGCAAGATGAAAGCCTTTTCTTATGAAGAAAAACATCCAAGCCAGGCTGCATTTTGCAAAAACACATCTGAAGTCTCCCAAAAGCATGTGGGAAAAGGTGTTATGGTCTGATGAAACCAAGGTTGAACTTTTTGGCCATTATTCCAAAAGATATGTTTGGCGCAAAAACAACACTGCACATCACCAAAAGAACACCATACCCACAGTGAAGCATGGTGGTGGCAGCATCATGCTTTGGGGCTGTTTTTCTTCAGCTGGAACTGGGGCCTTAGTTAAGATAGAGGGAATTATGAACAGTTCCAAATACCATTGGCACAAAACC
Source organism: Discoglossus pictus (assembly GCA_027410445.1). NCBI lineage: Eukaryota > Metazoa > Chordata > Amphibia > Anura > Alytidae > Discoglossus > Discoglossus pictus. Next base: position 342,065,828 of record CM050164.1, on the reverse strand, counting down.
TTCAGGCTTCTGCTAGAAAGCTGAACATGAAGAGGAACTTCATCTTTCAGCATGACAACGACACAAAGCATACATCCAAATCAACAAAGGAATGACTTCACCAGAAGAAGATTAAAGTTTTGGAATGGCCCAGCCAGAGCCCAGACCTGAATCCGATTGAAAATCTGTGGGCTGATCTGAAGAGGGCTGTGTACAGGAGATGCCCTCGCAATCTGACAGATTTGGAGTGTTTTTGCAAAGAAGAGTGGGCAAATCTTGCCAAGCCAAAATGTGCCATGCAAAAAGACTGAGTGCTGTAATAAAATCAAAAGGTGTTTCAACAAAGTATTACTTTAATGGTGTGCATACTTATGCAACCATATTATTTTATTTTTATATTTTTCTTCCCTCTACCTAAAAGATTTCAGTTTGTTTTTCAATTGAGTTGTACAGTTTATAGGTCACATTAAAGGTGGAAAAAGTTCTGAAATTATTTATCTTTTTGTCATAACAGGGCTGCGTCGACTTTTTATATCCGCTGTATATATATATATATATATATATATATATATATATATATATATATATATATATAAATTGAATATTCACCAGTGTGAACTAAAACTTGGTAAAAGACATTTGATTAAAAGAATTATACATACAAACTCATATAAACATTCATTTTCATCTAGCTAATATTCAGTGCGGGAGCATTACACATGATTATAGCAAGCTCAAATTCAAATCGTGTTTTTTATTTTATTATTCTGGCCACCAGCAAATCATCCGTACCCCTTTGTTATATTAGCATAGCATTTGAAACAGATAGGGAAGTGACTTTTCTGTATTGTGCTCTCTCTTTACTTGACTAAGCAAGGAGAGAACTATCAACTATGCTACCAATGGCCCTGTCATTGACTAGTTACGTCACTAGGCCAAGACATAACAATAACTAGTAAGCTACAACTTAAAGGAAAATTGGATGCTAAATCAGTTGGAATTTACTGAGAAAAAATGTTTTGTTTTGATTTTTTGCCTACTCCTTACCTCCATCATGGCTATAATTACAACTCCCACTAGCAATAAACCAAACTATTAAATAAGCTACATATTTCTTTTAGTGTGCCAATTACTGCTTCTGCTAATGTAGAGATGGTACTCCTAATCTTTATCTTCCCCACCAAATATCCTGTCCAAAATTGTGAAATTATCCCAATGATCACAAGCTAAATTTGTACTTGTAATTTGCCTAAACATTTGTTATATATTAACATTCAGCCACATATTAAACTAATCACAATCATGTATGTATGTCAATTAGGAGTATTATGCATATTCTTACCGATGATAATTCATATTTTCACAAGTTTCATACAACACAAAGAAAGCTGAGTTTCAAAAACATATTTGAATTTTAAAATGTTTAACAGCTCGACATGAATATGCTCAAAAAGACAACAATCCAATAGTATTTATTATTAGAGGAAGATCATTCTGTAATCAACCAACTACACAGATAGGTAGTTGTTCTTTAAGTATATCTATCCTACTTAAATACTATATAAATAGTAGACTAAGGTCTTCATTCTATGGCTCCCATAGGAATTTTTGGAAATCTGACTAGCAGCTACAGTAGACAAGCTATTCTATGGCTCCCTCAACAAAAGAATTTCATAAAACGTACTAACTTGCACCCAGAGGGGTTTGCCCAGAGCTCTCTTCCTCTAACTTGTGCTCACAGCCTGCTCGCAATAGCATCTAAGTCTGAATCTCAGTAGTCTCAAAAGCACTGCTACAGAACAGTACCCAATAACTTGACTTGAACATATTAAACTAGTGCGACCATCCTCCTTATCTCTATCTATCAATCTATATAAAGCCCTTCCCATGGGAGGAAAGGGGTAAAATAATAATTTAAATGTTTTTGGGTTGTTTATGATCCCTCTGCCTATGACCCACTAACCCGTATGAACACGGGTATCACTGGGATCCTCCCTCAATACCCATTATCCTCTATGAGCCCAGGTGTCCCCTGGGACTTCCCCTTAACACCACTTCCCCTATGAGCCAGGGCATTCCCATGGACCCCCATTGTACCTAAATTAACCTTTATACCATGGAGTTGCAATGGACCCCCATGGTATACTCAGCTATTGCCATGGGGGTCCTCATGGAATAAGCTCCCCTTTAGTGACAATAGAGGATGGTGGATCATTTCCAGCCCAGGTTTGCACAGATGTTTGCTGCAGAATAAAACATTAAGAAGTCTGAACTTGATAAAATGTATTGTTTATGATGTGCATTTTAAAAGGAATGAAACAAAAAAGGAATCTTCTGTGCTTTTCATTTGTTCCTCACTTGTAGAAACAAATAAATAAATAAATACTGTAGACTGCAAATACAGGTGAATTGTAATAAACTCACCCTAAAGCTGTCTCAAAAGAAAGAAATAGTAAATGCCGGAGTTCTCCTATACATTAAAAATCCAGTATTGACAGTTGTCAGATTGTCAGAAAGAAAACACAGAGCCCTATTAAATAATAAAGCACATTTTTAAAATGAGCTATGCTATGAATACTAGACCTACTCAAAGTCTTGTAAAGGTAAGATGAAAAATATATTATTTGGGGTAAGAATGCACCATTTCCTTTATTAAGTTCTGCCTGATATATCATGGTAATAAATAATTAATAATTATTATTATTATGTTACCCTGACATCATTGAGAATCCCCGGGGATTCCTTTCATCCACGCGGTGAAGGGATCGCCGGCGATCCCCTTCCCCTCTCACACCTGATTTCCCCCTTCCCTGCCCTTACCCAATCCCCCACTCCATGCTCACACCCGATCCCTGATCAACGTAGCCATTGGGGTGCTATTGAGACCACAGTGACACCTAAAATATTCACCACATGTCATATCCGTGCCTTTCCCAAACAGACCCCTGCAGCACAAAGAGTTAAGCCCCGATGCTAAGTGGTTTCCTTTAAGGACCCTGTGGCATGATCAGCCTAATTAGCCATGGAGGTCCTTGCCAGCATACAGTATAATGTGATATTCTATTTACATTTTCAATTAAAAATTTAATAGGACCAAACAGATTGCTCAAATTAATGGACCCTATCAATCTGAGCAATCTGATTGGTCCTATTAATTTTTGCATTAAAATTGAGCAGGGTGACATCTGAGAAGTCATTCAGACGGCATAAAAAATTATATTTGAGCCACAAAAAGCGTGGCACAGGCCACTTGCGGCGGGAGCCATTTGCAGCCATTTGGTTTTTTTACAGAGCTGCATTTTTTTTTTTATGGCGGGCCCAGAAGATGACGTCATTGGCTTTTAAAGATTGAAGAGGACAAGAACTTCTTCAATCAAGATGGATAGCCCGTTTAGTCGAGGACAGAAGATTGAGGACCAGGGCGTCGTTGATTATCGCTGGATGATCATTTTGATAGGTAAGTATTATTCATTTTATTTTAATTCACAGGTTAAATTTGTTTTTTATTTTGTTGTAACATTGTTTCATATGTGATTTTATTATTTTATCTGGATTTTTTTTTATTATAATGTAGATCTTTTTTTTATTTTTGGTAATTTAGGATTTTTTATTTTTTGTAATTTATTAGGTTTTTTATTTTGGATATTTTTTTATATTTTATGAAATATTTGGGGGGGCTTTTAGTGTACTTTTAGTAGTGTTTAATGTTTTTTACTTAGAGTGAAATGGGGGTCATTGAGTAAGCCCAGGGTACTTCAGGGGTTAACTTTAGGTTACCATGAGCGCTATAAAAACCCTCATGGCTGTTAGGGGTTAATTTAGATACCATGGGGGTCATTTAATAACCAGAACCTACATGGTATATTATTGTAGGATAGGTGCTATGGAAGTCCTGCAACGGCCTCTATGATATATATCTCATTATAATGTATGCCATGGCGGTCTGTGGTGGGGGTTAACATTTAGATGTCACTTGAGTCCTTTAAGGACCCCTGTGACAAGGAGTGAATTTTTTAGTCACCATGGGGCCATAATGGACCCCCACGGTTATGTTTATCAGGCATCAGGTGTGAGAGGGGAACTGGGGATTGTGCATGAGCAGAGAAGTGGTCGATTGTGTGTGAGCTGCAAAGAGGAAAGCAACAGCAAAGGAACGTTTATGCCTTTACAGGCGCTATTCAGTACTCATAATTATTTTTGCTAAAATCATAGATATTACTAGTTGAGAGTAATAAGTAATTTGGAGTAGTTTGCATTTGGATAGCTTTGTTGTGCAAAAACAACTTGTAATATTACTGTTGTGTGAAAAGCAATGGCGAAGCAAGGAGTAATATTGCGAGTAGGGATTATTCATATCCGTTCCGAGTAGCACACTCTCAATCATATTGAGATGGGTGAATAGAATAGTTATGGAACATTACTTACAACTTTTTTGTAGTGTAACTTACAAAAATAGGGAATTGAATAGGGCCCAAACTCTGTAAAATACAGGGGATTGAGATGTTCATTACAATACCATTTGTACTTTTCTATTTCTAAACTTGCTACAGATTATGGGCTCATCAATATCTTTTACACAGGGAGTTACACTGCAATTTAGTAACCTATAAATCGAAATCAAGCTTTTTTACAGGGCTGCGTGAAGCCACCACAAAATAGCCTGAAATGTGTTATCAAGTTACACTCTTCTGTTCCATTTGGATTTTGACTCAAAGCCAATTCCAATCTCAATTTACGGTCCTCACACAAGTTACTGAAGCTCCGTAAGACCTTACAGTAGTCTATGTGTACGGAATACCATCTGTAAGTGCTTTAAAAAACCTTGTTGAGACCTGTTAAAAGCTGTTAATGAGACAATACTGTACTGAAAAAGCATTTAAGTGCATTTGAAATTGATATTTAACATTCTCATAGCTATATTTGTTGCATTTACAAAATATATTTATAAATTATCATTTGTGAGTCTGTATACATCTGGGATCACCAACTACTGGCAATTGTTTACCTCATCCACATAATATATATTGACTGCACACTCCAGTACTTAAGAGGTTAATGCAGAACAGGAAACCCACATATCCTACAACAGGTGCCTAAATGCATTCCCTATTAACTGGCTAGCCACACCCCAAATAATAGTCATCCACAGCATGGATCCTGACTACATCACAGTACTGAAAGCGATCATGTATGTTGCATACATGGGTAGGTATGTCATCTACACCCAGGAGTAAGAACTGTCATCATGTGCAGCCTGAGGCCTTAAAGTGAGGAGTGGTTGACGCAGAATGTGGCTAAATGGGGTCATCCTTGCTGGAGGTGAACCTCAACAGAAATATTACTATATAGAAGAGTCCATGCACAAGATTAGCTTTTGGAGCATGTAAGGGACAGGGTGCTATAAGTACTTGGACATGGGGATATAGGGCTAAATGATGACTATTAGGGTTGCATTAATGATGTGTTTGAGGAAGGCCAGCAAGAGTACAAGGAGGCTGTGGGGAGGCAGGAACTTACCACCATCAATGGGAGTCTTGGGTACACCTGTCCTGTCATAAATATCTTAAATTATATCTAGTGTTACTGTATAATTTAATTATGAAAATAACATGTTATTTGTTTTTGTTTTTCACTTACAATCTTAAAATTACATGTTATTTGTTGAAAACCTCATTCAGGTGAATGGTGATCCAGAACTGTGTTATAATGTAATGATTTGGTGTATTACTTCCCCAAACAAGTATTAATGATACTGACGCATAATGTAGAAATATGTGCTTTGGGAACATTAATTCAAGTGACATCTGGAAAATCACTCCTGTTTCACTGTTATGGCCTGTGCTGTTTACATGAAAATGTTTCTGAGAGTAAATATGGCTAAATATTTGATCATGTTGTCACACTGCATATTTCAGGTGTTGTGTGCACCAATATGTGTTTTGATGTTACATTATGATGATATTCAAATCCTATATAACACATAAAGTGTAAACACTTGGCCATAACAACACAAATTACTAAATAAAATAACATGACTGTCATGGAAGCATAAGATTACAGAGATCAAATGCATGAAGTCATAGAGGTGTCCAGACATTCTTGATGTATAAATATGATATGCTGTTACCCACATATTAATCTCTTCATGCAGATGATTTGTTGAAATTTGGTTTATACACATCTACAATACCTTAACACAGGATGGGTATACTGAAATGAAATGAATATAATGAGAGCATTAACAAAATGTAATGCATATATAGAAACACATGAACACATGGATAATGGTATAATAATAATATAAGTTTATCATACCCACAGAGCACAGTCTGAAATGTAGCTTACCATGCATTAATATTATTGGTGTGGTGCAAATGAAAATGCAAGTGCAAATGAAAACCTAGGAGGACAAGAGACTGTTTAAAATGGGATCATAGGATTGCTTAAAAGTAATCACATATAATAGTTGTCAAACTGCAAATCGTCGTCACGTATGCAAGCCTCACGAAGCGAGGCGAGCAGTTGAGGCATTGAAACACGCGGAAGGTCGGAGCACTTAGGCGATGAGAGCATGAGGCATTGAGCCATTGAAACACGCGGGACTTAGCCTAAAAGCAGTTAAAAAACACAACTTACTTAGGCTGCAAGCAGTTGAGGAACGCGGGACTTCGGAAAAAAAAATACTACCTTGTAATCTTGCAGTCAAAAAAATACGACCTCGCAAAAATACGACTTTAACAGCTGAACCGCAGAAATCGAAAAACACAAAATACAAGAAAAAAAAAACACTCACACACTAACACACAACATGTGGGGAACCCAGGACGTCTGGAAGTGAAGTTGCACGCAAATTTACAGTAAGTTGAATTTGCAAAGTTTCGGCACTAGAAAATCGGCAAAGCAAGAAATAAAATGACAGACGAAAAAAAATTAAAACAAGGCTAAAAGAAACCGAGGCACCCAAACCCCCGCCAGGCACGTACGAGTTACCCGGGAATGTAGGAGTTACAAAATATACCATTACAACGGACAAAAAATGCTTGCGAGCCAAGTAACACAAAAAAGCTGCACTTTTACTGCACTAACTTGCAAATAAAAACATTAGGATTCTAAAATGGTGCTTTACCCGCCTACACAAATGGTTTGGCCTTGGGCACGCAGCCTATTTACACTGCACACTTGGCACATTGCTGACACTTTCTCCTCAGGTGATCAGCAGTCCAACTGTACATTTTCTGATGCACGAAAATCCAAAGAGATTGTTATCTCTTCAGGATATTGATTTCTGCATATTAAATATAAATAGGTAAAGTATTTTCATTTATTAATTCAAATTAATGTACTAATTCACTCTACAAAAAAAATGTATATTTTACACTGTACTTATATATCTGTTTTCGCGATGAGCGCCGAAGGTGAGCCACGCGATGAGCGCGGGGCTCGCAATGAGCGCCGAATGTCCTCAGAGGACAAAAGCCTTACATTGTGTGGCAAACAGCATTGCCATGGCTTCAAATATTATTGCCGTCATTTTTGATGGACAAGTCCCTAGTACTGTATAATAATAATGATGGTATATATTTTAGTTAAGTGGTAGTCATTCTTTTTTAAGATTTAAAGTTCTCCCTATTTATCTGCTGCTTTTTAATAATATGTTTGTGGTTCATGAGATCATCACACCTTTTCTCACTTCTACTGTGATATTAGGATTCTTAATAGTAGTTTCAATTTAACAAGTCTCATCAATTATGTTGTTTTCAAATATCTCCATAAATGCTCTCTTTCCTTGTACAACATTATATGTAGATTTATTTATAAAGGGTGTATGTCTTTAATCACCCTATTCTATCATATATCCTTATAAGAATGTTTTGTAAAGATCTTTTATTATTTAACTTTCTTTAAAGCCTTTTTACATCCATAAATATTTAAAATGTTTTAAGGTATTAATGTAATTAAAGTGTATTAATCTTAGTAAACAGAACAAAAATAATTTCCATTCAAGCTCTTGATTAAAGATTAAAAATACCCTCCGTTGTTACATTCTTCTGTTTCTTCGATTACCTCCTTCCTCTTAATACTCTTTCTCTATTAGCCCTTTTGTATTTATTGGGGTGCATTTCGATTCAACCTTTCTCTAAAAAATATATATCTTTAGTATTTAATTGGAAAGAACTGACTGTTTTCTCCAGAATGGAGGGAATTTGTTATATCTGTATCACTTAAAACAGCAAGTCTGTTTGTGTTATGTCTTGGATTTTAGTTCATGTATCACCATTATTACATTGATTTGCAGAGACTGTGGAATCCAATGGTATGTTGAAATTAATGCTGCCTAAAATGTAAGCAACTTCTTAGTATTTATATTTAATATAAGCCATATCTCTATTTTTGTCTCCCGTTTCTTCCTAAATGAGGCATAAGAAAAGTGTGACTAAGCTACACACCTATGTAAATGGAGGTTTTTCTTGAATAAAAAAACACATTAGGAGATTTATGTGAAATGCTGTTTGCTTCTATTTTGATTTGGAGATATACTACCTTAGTTGTCTTTGTTCTGAATTTAAAGTAGCTCAAAGGTTGGAAAAAAAGGAAAAAGGAAGCACTGCTCGGTTCACTTCATTTGGACTTAACATATATACAACCTTAATAAATCGCGATTCGACCAATTGAATAGGCCTCTATATAAGCACACAGCATATTTTTTTACAGAAGTTTTTAGTTGGTGAACTTCTATCCAAAAGCAAGGTCTTCACTAACTAAAAACTTCTGTAAAAAAATATGCTCTGTGCTTATATACTGTAGAGCCCTATTCAATTGGCAAAGTCGCAATTTAATGAGGCTGATAGTCTTGAAATACTGTGTGAGCTAGTTGTTGATTTAAAGGAATTTTACGTTTCATGGATTATGGAAAGATGAGAATCAGTAGTGTATGAAAACATTTGCATGGAAAAAGAAACAAAATTATACTTACCCCAAAGATTTCTAAATCATTTGAGATTGCAAGCAGTTGATTTTCAGATTTAACACCCTTGTAAATTCCTGCAAAAATTAGCATAACATTCATAATTATTTTTGGCTCATCTCGAGCAGCTAATACCTTGTATCCATCTGTGATAGCAGTTTGTGCTGGAAGGAATCATGGGATGTGTAGTCCCCTGCACAAGGAAGCAGGATGAGCCAGAAACTGCTCTATAGATATCTGCATTGTGCTCCTGCTGGCTTGAAGGTCAGTAAAGTGTTAAAATCCATACCTAAATGCAGTGTTTCTATTGGGAGGTTTACTGTGTGTATGTAAGCAGCTCTGGTGGTTTGAAAAAAAAGCTTTGTTTTTTTAAATAAAACACATCTGTGTGTGTGTATAGAATGACACAATGTAATGTATGTTTCTGATATAAACAGTATGTGTAATATTAGAACAGGTTAAAAACAGGGAAACTTAGATATGCCTTTAACTTTTTTTATAATAGGGGGTTGTGCACCTTTTCTATATAAATATATAATCTATGGCTTAATGAATCTCCCTAATGATATATATTCTTATTTGTAAATCTAGAGAGTCACCGGTTTCAGTTGCCTAGATTGTAAAGTGATAGCCCGAACTAGCCATCAAGAAGGGGCACGGTTAGGAAAAAACATGTAACAATAGATGGCTAAAACTTTAGTTTAGAATGTTGCAAAAACACAATGTTCTCTCCAGTTCAATAATTTACTTTTGGTGGATTGATTTAAAATAAATATGGGGGTTTAACAGGTATCCTTTAAAAAGTGAACGATTTGTCAGGTTCGCTTCTTCCCCTTATCCAATATCAGTGTTTTACATGTTAATAAATAAGAATAACAAGTTCACATACATCTTTTGTGGGAGAAAGCCTTTAGTATATGTTTAAGGTCATGAAATTAAAAAGTGAGCACTATTCATGATAATGAGCATGAACTTTTCTATCTTATGTAGTATGCTAAACTATGGCAAACGTTTGCACAAAATAAAGAATAAGTTTTGTAATCAGGAATGGTCAATTAATATAAATATTGGTAAGAATTTGATTACTTTGTAAATCCTGGTGTGAAATCATACAAAATTTTATGTTAAAATGATCTATTGCTTTGTTTAAATTACACCAATAACAGCCTGAAAATTTAAGGTCTTCGGTCTGTTTACAAACAGAGTCCTGATTGCCCATGATTAACAGCACATGCCGATAGTGAGCGGTAGAAAATGCTGCACACATAGATTTATGGCTTTTCCTTGGGTTCTGGGATGCATTCCGATTCTGGTTAACTCCCAAGTCACATATTTAGCAGTTTGAAGCAGTAATTTCTCTGCACAGATGTATTTGAGAAGGGTTAAATTACTCTCTGTTTCTGATCTCTGCACAAGCTTTTGCTGCCAGTCTGCCTGTGGGACTTGCCAGAGCTCAAGTAGTCATACACATTTTTTATGATTTTTATGTGAAAAATGCATCTATTTAAAAAATGTAAAAAGTATTTCAATATGTTTTTATGAGTATGTTACAGTGGTGTGCTCCAAGTTGTGCTGAATTAACTGTACCTTTAATAAGCAACAAACCAGATGACAATGCAAATGACATCTTGCTCTGCCCACATCTCTTGGCTGCACCTCTGAGGGATAGTACCCTAAGAGTGGAGAATAAATTCCTCACACCTAACCAATGCCTTACTTATCATCCCAAACACTGCCTATTACAAGGTTTGCAGCACTGGCTGCTTCTACATTCATAAAGTCGTCAACATCATCCTGTATGCAACCTAAAAAATGCTATCCTTTATAAAAAGTATTCAAAAACTAATAAGGAATTAAGTTCAGCAAAGGAGGAGTTCCAACCAGCAACCATGTGTTAGGACATTTATATGTACTTGCCTTAATTGGCTGAATACAAATATCAATGAAGATGTCAAGCTATTAAAAACAGAATGGAAGCAGCAAGTAAGCTTCATTATGTTTTTAAAAATTCTGTATTTTAAATTACTTTCACTTGATTCTATTTATCTATGTTCTGTAAAATCAATAATACATGTTTTTTTCTTTCCCTTGAATCTGATTCCTACATATCTATCCATCTATCTATTCATCTATGTATCTAATCACCTAACCATCCATCTATCCATCTATGCTGATGTTGCTAAAAATAATAATAATATTTATATCTACAATTGTGTCTTTACTTATCTCAATGCTATCTACAAATTAATCTTTATAATGTCAACAGCACATAAATATTCTCCTTTTTGTTTCTATAAAAAATACTGCACCAATCCTTCTTATAGTATATATAGCATTACAAAAATGTCCAGAATATTATATCTATTGTTACACAAATATTCTTCTGTGTATAACACATTACGCTCTATATACTATCCACAGCTCTGTACATCACTGTCAGCCCCATTAAATTTGAAGCCCATAGTGGCATCGACACATCAGCAAATGCCGCAGGCTTGAAATTCGGCTGCCTTACAGAGCAATTAAATTGATCCATGCTGCGAGTTACGGGCCGTAGGCGCAAACCAGTAAACCATTCTTGTACACGTTGGAAGTGCAATTGTGAACATGATCAATTAGTAAACCCATAGTTATGGGTTTAGCCGGAGCCAATGGCAAATGAGATCACCATCATTACGTCACTGAAAAATGGAGGTAAGATTTCAAAGCCTTACGGATTTCAATTCCGAGTTTTGATCGGACCCGCATTCCAGAAATAATACAATATTAATAAATCAGTAAATATTATATTCTAGTCCATGCAAGTTCCATTATATGTATTAACACATTGATTGATCAATATAACAAATTAAACAGAAATAAAAGTATTTTATATTGCAGATTTGCAAACTTGAGAATGTTGTGCTATTAATTTTAATACCTAACATCACTTTCCCTTTCATTGAAAATACAGTACTGTGTGTATAATTGCATTTGCAGTGCTATGGATAGGACTTTAACCCCTTTACAGGTCGTCTCTAGTACCATTGGCTTTTTGGCTTCATTTCTGGTTACGGGTATGAACGCCAATGGATTCGTAGCAATTTAATAGCTATTTTCGAACATTTACGGACTTGTCAGATCGAAGGATTTTCGGCTGCGGAGTTCAAATGTAGACGCTTAGTAGGGTTTTTCCCCCTGTAACCAGAAGATCATTAGCAGGTTGCTTTACGGGGCCAATTTAATAGCCATAAGTCTTGCGGGCTACGTTACGGGCTACCTTTTTACATGTTGAGGGTATTTAATAGGGCTATGTATATACTGAGCTGCTTATCATTGTTCCACATATAAATGATAATCTCTGTGGTGGCAAAATAGTTCCACTGCTCACTATATAATTTGTGTACTGAAAGAGCTTGCAATCTAGTTTTAACTTATCAAGGCTATTTTTATTTGTTGCAAGCCACTTACGGTCTAATGAAAATCTCTGTAAAAGCAATTACGAGTGCAGTAGCATCACAGTACATCCTACCTATCTATGGTAATCCCACATGCCCTAAACATTGCGCAAGAACTGCTACGGTCACTGCTACCAGTGAACTTTACGACAAAGCTGAAAAGCAAGACAAAAATCTTCATTGATTTTTGCACTCACAATAAATTATGTTACTCTCTTACACTCAAAACCCTATGCTAATGAGACTTTATAACTTGCAAATCAGGGCAGTGCTGTAACTGCAAAATGCCGTAGAAAGATTTACGAATACCAAGTACCACTCGCAAGTAGTTTTCAAACCCTTGCTGAGTCCCCTAGAAGCAAATGTATTACAGTATAACACAAAGAGCACTACAAAATGATACAATTTCAACATTATATGGCACTTAACAATCCAATATCAACATATTTTTAACATATCTATTAAAGACTTGGAAGTGGGATTGGAGTTTGGTGTCTCCATTTTTGCTGATGACATGAAGTTGTGCAAGGTAATTAAATCAGGAAAAGGGATTTGCATAAATTAGAGGAATGGGCATCTAAATGGCAGATGAGATTTAATATGAATAAATATTAAGTTATGTATCTGGGAAGGAAAAATAGCCATGCGATTTATAATCTTAATGGAGCAAATCTAGGGGTATCAGATATTGAAGGGATTTGGGAGTACTTGTGGACAACCACCTAGGTAACAGTGCTCAATGCCAAGCAGCATCTGCAAAGGCAAGTACAATATTAGCATATTTTAAGAAGGGTATAGAAGCCAGGAAAACAAATATAATTCTGCCACTATACAAATCTCTAGTATGCCCTCATTTGGAATATGGACTACAATTTTGGGCACCACTACATAAAAAGGACATTTTAGAGATGGAAAAAGTACAGATAAGGGCAAGAAAACTAATTAAGGGAAAGGAGGGGCTAAATTATGAAGAAAGACTAACCAAATTAAACGTATTTTCTCTAGAAAAAAGACGTCTAAGAGGGGATATGATTACCTTACATAAATATATCCAGTGTCAATACAAGGCTTTGACAAGTCAACTTTTTGTGCCAAGAGGTTTTCAAGTCACAAGGGGACATCCTTTGAGATTATAAGTAAAAAGGTTTCACCTTAAAGAAAGAAAATGGTTCTTCACAGTAAGCGTGGTTAATCTGTGGAATTCTCTACCAAAGGAGGTGGTGACAGTGGATTTGATCTTGGGTCAGGAAGGGATTTTATATTTTTTTCCCTTTTGAGATAAATGGTTTTTTTTTTCTCTATTTGCCTTCCTCTGGATCAATTATTAATAATTAATCAGCATATTGCAGATCAGAGTAGATCTAAAAAGGTTGAACTTGATGGACTAAAAGTATTTTTTCAACCAAAATTACTATGTAACAATGTAACTATGTAACATATGTGTAATTAAAAAAAATATGATGTAAGTATTAAGCCTGTTTTATAATACAAAATCCAGGGTAGCACACAACCAACACAGTACTCAAGGGATTAATGCATGGCATGAAAATACATTGTCTATAAATATATCCTATTTTAACACAAAATAAACTCATTTTTATTTACTGTGGCTATAAATACCAATGTCACATCTTTTTAATATCAAAATATATTAATAAATAAAAAAATACTTTCTTAACCCAGTAGTTATAGCACATGTTACGGCACTTCCCACTCATTATAATATTCATGATGTTCACTTTTTCTATTGGCTCCTGAGGCCCTGTTTCATTAGTAAAGCTTGGTTTGGCTACACCCTACACAGAAATCTGTTGCGGCTAAGGCAGGATTTACAGCTGTGGGCTGGGTGCCCTAACCTAGGGAAGCAAAAGATTTACATTAGAAATTTACAGAAGTGCTCTAACTTTTTATATGGAGGCCTTAGTTCTTGCTTACCATATGTTATTTATTTATATGTATATTATTTAGTAGCACTTCATATTTTATCATTGAGCGGAAATCACTGTAATTCAAGAAATGGAGACTTTTGACCTATATAAACATATAAAAGTTGCATACATCTGTGCATATGAGACAAACATAGCTCTACATATTACTGTCTTACACATTACTAAACAGAACATCACTGTATTTAGGTTTATGTCTCACTATATGTAGTCTTGCAAAAGACAAGACTAAAATCTCAACATGTTAGTTTCTAATAAATTCAGTTTCTTAAGTCGTTTGCTTAAATGCATCTCTACAGACAAATAATTCTTGTTGGTCATCACACAAAATGTACTCATTCATGTTTCTCCTGGATAACGTTTTGCAATAAGATTTATTCAAACCCAAGTGAAAAGGCTACAAGACATCATGTATCTCAATGTAGAGCACGGTTAATATAACTTAATATAACTTAATGTTCTACTGTATATAATAGTACATTTGACTCACTATTCTATAACAAGTTACTTTGGAATAAGATTCAAAGTGGCTATCACTAAAGATAGGAATATCCATTGATAATAATAATAATAATACACATACATATTGCAGGTTTTTTTCATTCAATATATAAAATCCCATCTGTTCCATGTATCTTAACAAAACAGTATTTCTACTTTTAAACATCACATATTTGTCCAGCATATGCAGATATCAAAATATTTACATTTTACTATGATATTTATAGGGGTAGTGAGTTTGAACTTTAAATAATACAGGAATTGAAGCAAGACAGAAAAATAGCACACGGAAAAAGCACCAAAGCAGATGTCATTTTGATGTGAATGGTATTGATTTATAAACATTTAGTTAGCTCAGCTCATCTCTACAGAGTAATTTAGATATGGGGAAATATCTGTGAAATACATTGATTGCGTTATTGATTGAAAAACCAATTGCTGTTTCATTCTTAGTTTACTATTTAAGTTCTGACACATTTTGACATATGAGCCAGCTGTGACTAATGTCTTGACTTTGCATACTGAATTAGAAAGCTCTTCTAACTAGTTCACTACACCAGTTAGTTATAGTGCCATCAAGATTGTTTTTTTTTCAACGTGTTGGAAAATTCTTTCATATATTTTAATCTTGGATAATATATTCATATATTACTGAACCAGCAATTTGTGTGAGGTTTAATATGTTTTCTCCTTGTTTTTTTAAATTTTTGCTAAAATCTGTCTATATTTTTAGAGATTTGCATTTTTTGAATATTTTGTATGGGCATTCACACTCACAAGTAATAAATCAAGAATAAATTGAGAAAAGTTATTTTCATTCTATTTACTCTTATGTTATTTATGTAAAAACTTCACGCTCTAAACAATTTATTGCAATTTAGATTTCTCTGCTCAGAAACAATTACATGATATCTTTGATTTAGAAGGAAGTGTATTCTCATAAATAAACCTGCTCTGAATGCAATAAATAAACATAGATAAAGAAATCATTTTTTTTTTAAATGCAAATAACCTGCAATGCCTACGATATCAGATTTTAAATCAAGTGTTGAGCTCAAAGTAAAAGCACTATTATAGCAACAAGAAAAAAATCAAGTGCTTAACTTGAAAGAATTGGGGAGCTGATGCCACCGGCAGTTGTCAAAATAGCTAATAAATTATATTCACAACAATTTCTTTATCAAGAAACCAAATTTAAAACAAATAGATTTGTGTCAATGTTAAGAATGTTTCAGCAACAAAACGAAGAAGGATTTTAATAATTTATAATATACAAACAAATGGTTTAAACTAACTTTAATTTTAAATGCTGGATTCATTTCATCAAGGAACAAAAAATGTTTAATATAAATATCTTAACTATATTTACTCAATCAGTTTGTTCCTTATAAATGTAATCTTTGTATAAAGTTTACACTTCACTTATTCTAAGAAGCCCACCTATTAACAATTGCTTCGCTTCTAGAACCTACCCTTTACCCCTGTACAGTCTCCTGCAGGCTGCCATCTTGCACACCTGTGACCTGCAGTACTATTTTTGAGAGCTATAAGAAGGGAGATTCACACTACTAGTGTCATGCTATTAGACTGCTAGTAAAAAGTGACATGATGTGTGTTTGGACCTGCAAAACAGTTAATTGAAAAGGATTTTTAGTTATGGAGGCTATACAGGGAGAAAAGGAGCATATAGTGAACATTTGCATCCATCAAACCATATCATAGTGAATCTAGTCCACAAAATTTCAATATCACTAGTAACACAAGTACAACATGTTTTCACTGATCATAATTGAAGGGATAAATTATTTTAAAAAGTAGCTTAGTTATTGAGTTTTATATCAAATTAAGGAATTTTTATGTGAATGTTTCTTTTGATATGTAAATTTACTTTATATTTTATAAGAGAAAAGCCGCTCATTAATTAGTGTCATGTCCTGAAGTGCTATAGGAAGTATAGACTCGTAAGCATAAATAATGACCTTGCAGTGTATAAATACACATAGGCAATATTAAAAATCAAAATCTTTATTACTATAATTTAAAAAGTGAAATAAATGATCGATAAAAATTATAAAAATGGCAGCAAGGCAGTATAATAGCTATCCCATAAAGTATCTGATGCAATATCTTGCTTTCTCTCTATTTACAGAGACTATCCAGATATTAATCTCTAATTATGTTAACCCATGCTAGCTCACGGCCCACAATAGTCCAATATTCCCAAAATTCCTGTGATTTCCCTGAACATCACTACTTCTCCCTCCTCCTTTCTAGTGTAGTCTGGACAGTGATCCTGTCAGATGACTTGTTAGATACACTGGTCTCACTTGTCCTCCTGTCTCAAGCGCCCATCAGCCTTTTGATGAACCTTACCACACCAATGTTGTATCAAAAAATTAAAAGTTTGCAGGACTAGACTCCATGTCAGCCACCATCAATTGTCTCCCATCACCCTGGACAGCCAACATAGAGGGTTATGGGCGGTGTTGGAGTTTTTTCAGGTCCTATACCACAGCCAAACACTCCTTCTCCACTGCTGCATAGACCACCTTCCTAAGCAACAGTTTCCTACTGAGATAGGCTATGGTTTGCTCACATCCCTGCTCATCCTTCTGACACAGCTACTGCTCCCAATCAAAAGGTGAGGCATCTGTCTGTACAATAAAAGGTCTTATGTAGTCCATAAAGCCAGAACAGGGGAGCAGGTCAGAGTATTCTTCCATGCCTGAAAAGCAACCTCACATGCAGGAGTCCAATACACAACCCAGGGCATCCGCTTTCTGGTCAGGTCGGTCAAGGGCTTGGCCATGGCACTGTAACAAGGAATACACTTTCAGTAATACCCTATGGTTCCCCGGAAAGCCATCATCTGCTTCTCAGTCTGGGGTGTGGACCAAGCAGTTTTCCCTTCTACCTTGGCTGGCTCAGGTCTTATCTGTCCACTACCTATCTAATGCCCCATGTACTGCACCTTGGCCATTGCCAATTGACTCTTATCTGGGTGGATGGTGAGGTTAGCCCCCTGATAGCACCTAGTATAATTTGGATGTGTTGGAAGTGATCTTCCTAAGTATTACTAAAGATAGCAATATTGTTTCAGTAGGCTTGATCAAATCCCTGGTACTCTTGCAAAAGCTTATCGACTAGCTTCTATAAGGTAGAAGGAGCATTCTTCTTTCCAAATGGCATATCAATCAATTGGTAAAGTCCAAAGGGAGTGATGAATGCTGACTTCTCCCTGGCTGCTTCTGCAAGGGGAATTTGCCAATATCCCTTGAATAGATCCAGACCTGTTACAGTTAAGGAAAAAAGTATTTGATCCCCTGCTGATTTTGAACGTTTGTCCACTGACAAAGAAATGATCAGTATAATTTTAATGGTAGGTGTATTTTAACAGTGAGAGACAGAATAACAAAAACAAACAAGAAAAAAATATATCAAAAAAGTTATAAATTGATTTGCAGGTCAATGAGTGAAATAAGTATTTGAACCATTTGACTTAGTACTTGGTGGCAAAACCCTTGTTGGCAATCACAGAGGTCAGACGTTTCTTGTAGTTGTCCACCAGGTTTGCATAATCTCCAGAGGAATTTTGTCCCACTCCTCTTTGCAGATCCTCTCCAAGTCATTAAGGTTGATGTTTGGCAGCTTGTACCTTCAGCTCCCTCCACAGATTTTCTTTGGGATTAAGGTCTGGAGACTGGCTAGGCCACTCCAGGACCTTAATGTGCTTCTTCTTGAGCCACTCCTTTGTTGCCTTGGCTGTGTGTTTTGGGTCATTGTCATGCTGGAATACCCATTCACGACCCATTTTCAATGCCCTGGCTGGGGAAGGAGATTCTCACCCAAGATTTGACGGTACATGGCCCCGTCCATCGTCCCTTTGATGTGGTGAAGTTGTCCTGTCCCCTTAGCAGAAAAAACAACCCCAAAGCATAATTTTTCCACCTCCATGTTTGACAGTGGGGATGGTGTTCTTGGGGACATAGGCAGCATTCCTCCTCCTCCAAACACGGCGAGTTGAGTTTTTACCCAGTTCTCCTCTGAATCATTCAGATGTTCATTGGCAACCCTCAGACGAGCCTCTACATGTGCTTCCTTGAGCAGGGGGACCTTGCAAGTGCTGCAGGATTTCAGTCCTTCACGGCGTAGTGTGTTACCAATTGTTTTCTTGGTGATTATTGTCCCAGCTGCCCTGAGATCATTACCAAGAAACTCCTGTGTAGTTCATGGCTGATTCCTCACCATTCTTATGATCACTGAAACTCCACAAAGTGAGATCTTGCATGGAGTACCAGACCGAGTGAGACTGATAGTTATTTTGTATTTCTTCCATTTGCGAATAATCACACCAACTATTGTCACCGTCTCACCAAGCTGCTTAGGGGTAGTCTTATAGCCCATTCCAGTCTTGTGTAGGTCTACAATCTTGTCCCTGACATCCCTGGACAGTTCTTTGGTCTTGGCCATGGTGGAGAGTTTGGAATCTGATTGATTACTTCTGTGGACAGGTGTCTTTTATATCTTGTCCCTGACATCCTTGGACAGCTCTTTAGTCTTGGCCATGGTGGAGAGTTTGGAATCTGATTCATTGCTTCTGTAGACAGGTGTCTTTTATACAGGTAACAAGCTGAAATTAGGGGCACTCCCTTTAAGAGAGTGCTCCGAATCTTAGCTTGTTACCTGTATAAAAGACACCTGGGAGCCAGAAATCTTGCTGATTGCTAGGTGATCAAATATTTATTTCACTCATTGACCTGCAAATCAATTTATAACTTTTTAAACATGCGTTTTTCTTGTTTTTTTGTTGTTGTTCTGTCTCTCACTGTTAAAATACACCTACCATTAAAATCATAGAATGATCATTTCTTTGTCAGTGGACAAACGTTCAAAATCAGCAGGGGTCAAATACTTTTTTCCCTCACTGTAGGTACTTGGCAGTACCTAGACGGTCCAACAACTCATCCATGCATGGAATAGGGTAAGCATCAGTTTTAGATCTTTCATTTAGCTTACAATATAATCTATGCCATAATCTATGGTTCTATCTTTCTTCCAAGGCCACAAGACTCTTAAATTACTCCTAATCGTAATATCTCCTGCAACTCATCCTTTATACTAGCCCTCAATGCCTCTGGGACATGGGAGGATGGTTGCTTTAAAGGGAACAACCTTCAGTAAGGGCATTGTGTACAGCCAACGGGGTGCATTCTGAGCTAGGAGAAAATAGTGCACGATAAGGGGCAAGGGTATCAATTTCCTGAGTATCTTGTATAATGGGGACTAACAGGCCAGGTAGGACTCCTTCTTCTGCCAGTAGGTAAGCATATGGCTAACAGGTTTTAGCATCATCTCTGGTACTCTTTTAACCAATTTATGTGGGCCCTTCTGGTAACCTTTTTAATCTGGGTCTACCACCACTACATAGGTATGGGGTTTGAATTTCTAAGTCAAAGGGTAATGACCCTCGCAGCTCTCTTGCAACTTATGCCTAGGGTGGGACCTAACATCAATACTTCCTGACCACCTCCAGCTATCCTTGCTTCCCCTGTCATAGTACCTTTTGTTTTTAGCTTTGGCATCCCTCATGTGTTCCCTGAAAAATCCAGTTAACATAACCAGCTTCTCCCGGAAGGCTAAAATATAGGAAGCTACTGGCACCTGGTGTTCCCTATATTCCCCCTCACATGCCTCTCTGACAGGAGTTCAAAGGGAGAGAATCTCATGGACCCCTGAGGCACTTCTCTGTAGGCAAAGAAAAGGTAGGGGAGTAAATCCATCTTTTGCTCTGTGAAAGTACCAAGCATCAGCTTAAGGGTCCTGTTGAACATCTCACAAAGCCCATTGGTCTGGGGTTGATATGGGGAAGAACTTGATACACACAGTTTACAAAGCTGTTTGGTTATGATTGCCATAAACTGGGTGCCTCTATCAGATAGAATCTATTTAGGGAACCCATCCCGGAAAATACCCCCATTAACTCCTATGCTATTTTATAGCTGTAATTTTAGGCAAGGGAACAGCCTCGGATACCAGATAGCATATTCCAATATGGTTAGAATGAACTGCTTGCTGCTCTTGCTAGTCCTAGCCAGGGATCCTACTATGTTGATAGCAACCCTCTGAAACAGGGCATCCATGACTGTAAGGGGTTAAAAGGGACCTGTGTCCCCTTCCCAGAGTGCCCATACCCTGCTTCCTAGTCTCCCTAGGCCCATCTCCCTCCTACTCCAGTGTAGCCCCTTCTCCCACTCATATTCTTTTCCTGCTTCTCAATCCTTTCTCTAGCTCCAGCCAAGGTCCCAAATCTACTGCTATCTCTGATACAGCGGCCCAACACAGCCCCTGTTTCCCGACAGTTAACAGACTTACCCCAGTTTCCATGTGCCCAGCCTCGTCCTCTTCAGCTGGAACAACCCTGGCTGCCTTTGACACTTGTGCTTTGGTTGACATAGCTTTGCCCTAGTGACTCTCCAATAATTGCCCAGTAAAACATCTGTGAGTGAGTGTGAAGTCAGTGAGTGAGTGTGGGTGGAGTGAGTATGGGTGGAGTGAGCGAGTGTGGGTGAAATGAGTGTGGGTGGAGTGAGTCAGTGTGGGTGAAATGAAGGAAGGGAGTGTGGAATGGGTGGAGTGAGTGAGTGTGAAGTGGGTTCAGTGAGTGTGGAAAATGGAATGGGTGGAGTGAGTGAGAGGTAGGTGAATGAGTGTGAGAGGTGAGTGAGCAGAGACTATTTTATTATTTGCAGCCTTTAGTGATAAGTGCTGTTAGATCGCAAGTAAGACAGTTTGCACAGTGTCTCTGAAACAGCAGGAAGAGGATTCAATTCTGAATTTGAATGTTATGCTAACTTAGGTGGAGTTTCCAGGGGTGCACACCATCAAATGCAACTGCCAAAAACCATAGGACATTTTGCTAACTTCAAGGTAAGCTAATTAATGTTTATTTTGGGATATTTCCTTGCAAAAAACATGTTTTTATACACTTCTAATTCTCCTTTATCAGATACATTCATAATCCATGAAACCTACATATCCCTTTAAGCAAACAGATCCAAAACTTTCAACATTTCCTGTTTATTTTCAAGACATGAGGGTGTAATTTAAGAAAAACTATTTTCATGCTGCATAAAAATAAAGATGTTTCACTTAACAGAACGATCTTTCTATTTGATACTATCTATTTGATAATATCTATTTGATAGAAACAATCT
Organism: Discoglossus pictus; assembly: GCA_027410445.1. Lineage (NCBI taxonomy): Eukaryota > Metazoa > Chordata > Amphibia > Anura > Alytidae > Discoglossus > Discoglossus pictus. Next base: position 342,043,786 of record CM050164.1, on the reverse strand, counting down.
TGGAATTAGCAATGCACACTCTCTTTACCCAACTTTGGCAGAATGTAGACAAAAATAGTTTTTGTCTGAAGTAATTCTCCAATAGCAGTCAGTGCAAACAGCAGGTACCTCTCACTAAGCTTGTTATGCTAATGACTTGATAGTTTTGTGGAAGAATAAGAGTGAGTATTCACTAATGAGGACAAAGTTATGACCTAAAATTACTTTTTTCGTGTCTTTAACCTTTGTAAATGTTGCCTTCTTTTGTATACATTACTGTTGCTCATAATATGCAAAGTGCTTTAAAATAAATATAAAATTTATCTAAAACAAAGGGAGGGAGAAAAATAAAGAATATGCACCTTAATAAACCATGCATCCTTGTGTTATTTAAATGTGTTCCTTCAAGGTTGATTGAAACTTTAACCTCAGTCTCAATAAAGAAGAAAAGCTTCAAATTTGCCAGACCTTGAATTTTTACAAGAGTATGTTGAATTATGCAGTGATCAGTCAATTATTCATTTCTCCTGGATCGAGATGGCTGCACTTTAAAAAGCATGCAAAATGGGGCTACAGAATGTGATGCTGTGTCAACACATTTCACTCAAGATTGCTTACGAGACAAATTTTTGTTTCAACATTGATTCTACTTTCCTTGATTCTTTCTTCTAATAAGGTACTTGTTTCAAATCAATCCTGGTTTACATACCTAAGCTGCTATTTGAGCATCACACACTGAATATGTCATGACTCTTTTCTTGATTCATTCTAAACAGTTAATGAAGTAAAACTAAAATTCTAAATTGTAGCAAGTGCTGTAGAGCAAAGTAATCTGATTTACTTCTCTATCTGTCACCCTCTGAGCACTTTTCTCAATTCATTTTTATGTACTCTGTTTTTTCATTGTAATATTTTTTACACATTAGTTAAATATTGTAGTATGCCACTATTAGCGAGTGTCCAATAACATTTTCCGCCATATAAACTAGACAAATATATATATATATATATATATATATATATATATATATATATATATAAACCATTTAATCATGCTATATGATTGAAGTGTGTATGTGAAAATGGATATTAGCAAGAGGGTTAAGCATAGTTTCTGAAAATGAATGCCATAAATTATATTTTGCTTAGTGCAGATTGTTCTCTGTAAAGCAATACAAACCATTATACAAGGTGTATACATTTTTTTATTTAAAGGAACACTGATCCTATATTGAAAATGCACTCTCTTGAAAAATGACTCTGCTTCTTCTGTTGACCTCCCTGCAGTATGTGTTCCAACCTCTAGCAACCTGCGATTGTAATCTGTTTCTCTACTACTTGCACCGTGCTTTGCTGCAAAGTAGCACCTTGTGATCCAGACTCTAAACATGTAACAAGCAAACTATTTCACTTGGATGTCCTCATAAGCAGTCCCTCAGGCTGTAAAAGGACATCACTGATGCTTTAAATATTTTATTTTACACATATGAAAATGATAAAATTATTAAAATGGACCTAAATTCAGAGCATTCTGATTGGTCGAATTAAATTTAAAATCAATATTGAGCAGAGAGACATCTCAAAACCCATTCTGAAATATTATGGTCATCAGAATGCACAAATAATTCTGTTTAAGACGCAGAAAACATGGCAATGGCCATTTGCGGCAAGGGGAGCTCTGTTAGTAAAAATCATTTTTTTGTAGAGAGGGGCAGTTTTTTTAGAAGGCACTTTCCTGGCTAAGAAGGGGGGATTCTTGGTTTCAAGCAACAAAGAGGACAAGGCCTTCTTCAAGCAACACGAATATACCGTCAACAACAGAGCAGAAGAGTGAGGACCAGGCCATAGATGATCATCTCTGAATCATCATTTGGGGTAGGTAAGTATTATTCATTTATTTTTTTATTTTACAAGGTTAATTTATTTTATTTTAATGTGATTTTTTTCTTATTTTATATGTACTTTTTATTTCATTGTTAACTTTTTTATTTTAAGGTAATCTTTTTTATTTTTTATAATTTTAGCTGTTATTACATAGTTACATAGTTACATAGTAATTTAGGTTGAAAAAGACTTTAGTCCATCAAGTTCAACCTTTTTAGATCTACTCTGATCTGCAATACGCAGATTTATTTTTAATTGATCCAGAGGAAGGCAAACAGAAAAAAAAACACAGTGAAACTTTGCCAATTGTCCCAACAGGGAAAATAATATAAAATACCTTCCTGACCCCAGATACTGGCAATCGGATTCATCCCTGAATCAATACTCCCTCTCTATTTAACCAGGATAGCCCTTAATGACCTTTTTAATTAAAAATATATCCAATCCCTTTCTAAAGCTATCTATCGAATCCGCTGTCACCTCTTCTATTGGTAGAGAATTCCACAGATTAACCACCCTTACTGTGAAGAAGAATTTTCTTTCTTTAAAGCAAAATCTTTTTACTTCTAATCTCAAAGGATGTCCCCTTGTCAGTTGAAAACTTCTTGGCACAAAAAGTTCCCTTGACAAAGCCTTGTATTGACCCTGGATATATTTATATAAGGTAACTATATCCCCTCTTAGATGCCTTTTTTCTAGAGTAAATACGTTTAATTTGGTTAGTCTTTCTTCATAACTAAGCCCCTCCATTCCCTTCATTAGCTTTGTTGCCCCTCTCTGTACTTTTTCCAACTTTAAAATGTCCTTTTTATTTAGTGGTGCCCAAAATTGTACTCCTTATTCCAAATGAGGACGTACAAGTGATTTGTACAGTGGCAGAATTATATTTGCTTCCCTTGCTTCTATACCCTTCTTAATACATGCTACTATTTTACTTGCCTTTGCAGATGCTGCTTGGCATTAAGAACTGTTACCTAGGTAGTTGTCCACAAGTACTCCCAAATCCCTTTCAATACCTAGATTTGCTCCATTAAGATTATAAATTGCATGGCAATTTTTTCTTCCCAGATGCATAACTTTACATTTATTCGTATTAAATACCATTTAGTTGCCCATTCCTCTAATTTATGGGCCTTTGGAGGGACAGTACATCATTATCTGATTTAATTACCTTGCACAACGTAGTGTCATGATATAATCTAGTGACCTTTGTAATTTCCTAGTGCTTAACACTAAATAATATAAAGGGGTAAAACTTTAATAGGGAAATTAGGGAATATTCAATGCAGTCCAGGATGAGACGCCATAGGTATAAAAAGTAGAGGTGGGTCATTCCTAAGATTGTAAATAAATGTCAAAAGGTGTCACTGTCCCACAATATTCTGGGATATCAATAGTGGCCACCTTAGTTTAAATATAATAAATGGTTCTTGTTGTAACAGTTTGGGCCTAATATAAGTATAGTAGTAGTATCAATAATGTCTATGATACATTTATGCAGGCCTCATATGCAAAATATTTGCTAATCATTGGTATGCAACTATACAGTTTTATTGAGGTATTTAGGAATGAACACACTTGTTTTAAAAATAGTGCACTAATCACGAATGGTAAAAAACATTGAGAAACAAAAAGGAGAAAAAGATGGTGCTACTATATATACGCTGTACTAAATTGTACAAGGGAGAAAAATAAATATATATATATATCTTTGTATACATATATATCACTGTTAACATCATTAAACCATAACACAATGTTTGGTTTTACTGTTTAAGTGTAGAAAAAAAGAGAAAAAAGCATCACTTGTATCCCTTGTTGCATAAAATATGCCTAAGTACTTTTGTGTAGCGTTTTTTCATGGAGAAAACATCTCTGCTATTGCAGGTCACATAGATTTAAATTGAATGCACCATCCTTCCCCTGCTTCCGATGGTCCGTTTCGCCCCTGTATTGGGCGTACTCATGGGCTAGGGAATAGGTAAACTTGTGGCCTATTTAAGGCCTGGGCACTTCCGGGTCTCTTCTCCTGGTATGCGCGTCACGTTGGTCAGGTGACGCACGTTGACGTCTGACGACATAGCGTCTATTGAATTGGGTGAACTTTATTTACAAAACTGGGCGCGTTGACATCTAACATCATCGCGTCCATTAAATCAAGCAAACTTTATTTACAAAATGGAGCGGACAGCCCTGAATTATATTATGCATGTATTTGAAAGTGTAAAGTATGCTGTAAACAAAGAAGGCTGTATACAAGACAGGAATAAAGTTAACCACTTAAAACTGTGCGGATGAGTGAAATAAAATAAAGAGAGTGAAAACAGAGTATGTGATGGTACTAGAAAATTATTAGGTGTCTAAGGTAGTTTAATATGGTGTGAATGGTGTATATAAAGTGAGAGTTAGTTTAGTCAGTCATAATAAGGATAAACAATCTTGAGTGTATGGGTGTTGAATAAAAAACATGGAAATGGATTCTAATTTATAATAAAGTGAATTGATGGGGATTATTATATATTACTAGGTAAGTGCTAGAGTTAATTAGTAAATGTGTAATTGGATACTGGGGGTGTTTAGATTGAGAAAACAGTGTATGATAAAGGGATATATAAATATTAGGTAAAAAGACTTTAAAGTGTGAGAAGTCTATAATATGTTATATAAAAAATGTGTCTGACATAAAAAAGTTAATAAAATTACAGCTCAAAAATTAAATAAATAAAAAGTAAATAGACCATAAATACAGTATACCTAACACCATATGTGTCTGGTAGATTTCTAATTATCCTTAGATCATGAAACATCTAGGGTGTTAACCTAATAAATAGCAGACAAATTGGACCTATACAATTTACTGTAGTGTAATATGATGTAAGAACAAACTCATAAAAATGCTGAGTATGAGAAGCCCTCATTTATGCCATTTGGATATTGTGAATTTAGAGTGAATATCCATTTACTTTCTAACTGCAAAAGTTGTTTGTTTAAATCTCCTCCTCTGGGTTTTCTGCAGAGGTGGTCAATCACATAAAATGTCATTGTTGAAAGTTTATTAGCATGTACCATTTGGAAGTGTCGTGAGACGGGGGTGTCCATTTGATTTTTGACTGTGTAGGTATGTTCAAGTATACGACGGCGTAATTGCCTTATCATTTTACCTACATATAACTTTGGGCACGGGCAGACAAGAACATAAATCACATGTGTACTTTTACACATGATGAAATTTCTTAAAGGATATTTGTTAGATGTGATTGGATGTGTAAAGTACTGGCCCGGCTGTACATATGGGCAAGCCTTACATGCTCCACATCTAAATAGACCTCTCGTCAGTTCAGGCCACATGGTCTTTATCTTGTCCTCCTCTTTTGATTTGAAGAAGCTTCTAACAATATGAGCACCTATACTTTTACTTTTCCTATATGTGATTTGTGATTTGAGGGAGATATCTTTGAAAGTCAGGATCATCCAATATGATATGCCAATGTTCTCTCAGAAAAAATGTTATCTGCTTCCAGTCATTACCATATGTCATTATGCATCGTATGGATTTATCTTCCTGTTCATCCACAGCTTAATTTTCAATTTCATATAGAAGTGTATTCCTATAGGCTTGAAGGGCATGTTTATAGGCTCTTTTGAGGTTCCTATTTGAATAACCTCTATCTTTGAATCTGATTTTTACATCTTTTGCGTGTTCATTAAATTGTCGAATAGTGTCGCAATTTCTCTTGATGCGTTGGTATTGACCATATGGAATTCAAAATTTCTGTGCAAAAGGGTGTTGACTGGACCATTTTAATAATGCATTTGTGGCTGTTGGTTTTCTATACACGGATGTGTGTATTGCGTCAGATTCATCTCTCTTTAGTCTAAGATCTAAAAAATCAAACTGATCTTTGTCAATATTATATGTGAACTGTGATTCATGTTGTTCAGATTTAATTCTGAAGTGAAGTGTTGAAATTCTTCTAGGATGCCTCCACAGATTACTATTATATCGTCGATATATCGTTTCCACAAGATGATGTCAAAATATGAATTCATTACTTCAGTAAACACTCTAGTCCTTTCCCATAGTCCAAGATATATAGTGTCATCAGCAAAAATGGAGACACCACACTCCAATCCCATGTCCAAGTCATTAATAAATATGTTAAAAAGGAGGGGACCTAATAATAAACCCTGAGGAACCCCACTTACCACATCAGTCCAATCCGAGTATGTTCCATTTACCACAACCCTTTGCTTCCTGTCTTTTAGCCAGCTCTCAATCCATAGGCAAATATTTATGCCAATTCCTGTATCCCTTAGTTTGCTCAATAGTCTCCCATGTGGCACTGTATCAAAAGCCTTAGCAAAATCCAAATAAACTACATCCACTGAGTTGCCTTGATCCAAGTTCCTACTAACCTCCACATAGAAACTAATTAGGTTTGTTTGACATGACCGATCCTTCATAAATCCATGTTGGCTCCTACTTATAATCCTATTTGAATAGATATATTCTTGTATATTATCACTTATTAACCCTTTTAAAAGCATGCCCATTAATGAAATGAGACTCACTGGTCTATAATTCCCTGTATTTTTAAATCTAGGTATCACCCTTGTCTTTCTCCAATCATCTGGTAGAGACCCTGCGTTGAGTGAATCTTAAAAATTAGATATAATGGTTTTACTTTTACCCTCAGTACACTTGAATGTATTCCATCAGGACCCGGGGCTTTATTAATATTTATTTTTTCCAACCTCTTTTGGATTTCTTCCTGCGTTAACCAGCTTTTTTGTGAAGGTAGTTTAGCCCTATTATGTTGCAGTGACCCAACCACTGGTACCTCCCTAGTGTATACCGAAGAAAATAACCTATTTAGCTCATCTGCCTTTTCCTGGTCACTAATTATCAGATGGCCTGTGTCACATTGTAATGTTTGTATTGCTTCCTTCCTGGCCTTCTTACCATTAATAAATTATTAAAAAAATATTTTAGGGTTAGTCTTACTCTCCTTTGCAACTAACTTTTCTTTTTCGATTTTAGCCAGTCTAATAGCCCTTTTGTAAGCCTTGTTGATTTCCTTGTACTTACGTAAAGCAGTCTCTGTCCCCTTTGTACTCCTCATCTTCATCTTTAATTCATTGTTAAGCCACATGGGTTGTGATTTACTCCTTCTACTTTTATTTCCACATGGTATATGGTGATAAGTATGTTTATTTAGTAAGATTTGAACGTTGGCCATTTATGCTTATGTATTTTTACCTGTCAGTTCTCTGTCCCAGTCTATACGTTATATTGCTGCCCTTAGACTGCTAAAAACTGCCCTTTGAAAATTAAGAGTTTTTGTTAGCCCCTTACAGTTATGTTTTTTTAATTCAATCTCAAATGAGACTGTGTTGTGATCACTGTTTCCCAAAGTTTGCCCTATTTCAACATTTGATAATATATCATTATTATTTGTGATAGCTAATTCCAAGATAGCCTCATTTCAAGTAGGTTCTTGTATAACATGGGCCAGATAGTGATCTCTGAATGTACTCAAGAACCTGTTCCAATTAGCTGAACTGCTGCTCTCATTTATCCAGTTTATTTCAGGTAATTAAAATCTCCCATTATTAGAACTTGACCATGCTTAGCGGCATTTCCAATCTGTAACAATAATTGCATTTCCCTACTTTCAATTATATTTGGGGTCTTTATAGCATACTCCTACTAATATTCTTTTAGAATTTGCTGCTCCGCTATTTAACTCTACCCACAAACATTCAACATTACTGCTAGTTCCACCATAAATATCATCTCTGACTACAGACAAATCCCTCCTCCACTTTTACCATTTCCTCTATCTTTCCTAAATAGGTTATAACTATCCAGATTAACAGTCCAATCATGAGATTCATCCCACCAGTAATGCCTATTAAATCCCATTTCTCATTAACTGATAATAATTATAATTCTCCCATTTTTCCTGGCAAGTTTCTGGCATTAGCGAGCATACACCTTATGTTATGAGTCTGTAGTTGTGAAGTGCCTGCCACTGTACTTGAGTTATTTAGCAATACCTCCCTATTGACTGTACTAACCCTCCCCCATCTCCTCCCCCATGACTAGTTAATTTGTTCCTTACCCCCTCTACACTTCTACCCCATTACTTCTATCTCGTCCCCCCCCCCCCACGTACTAGCTTATTTATTATTTTTTATTTGTTTTTGAATACTGTACAGTTTTTTTTTACTTAGAGTGCAATGGTAATCATTGAGGAACCCCATGTCTCTTCAGGGGTTGTACCATGGGGGTCCTTTAAGGACTCCTGTGGTAGTTAGGGGATCATTTTTCTACTATGGGGATCTGAACAGACACCCATGTTAGTTAGCGGTTAACAGGGATACCATTGGGTTTTCTATGGATCCCATGGTATGTTAGGGGTTAATAGCTATACCATGGGCGTCTTTCAAGGACCCCCACTGTATTTGGTTAACCCTTTGTGCCACAGGGGTCCATCAAGCTTAACATTTAGGTGCCACATGGGTTAGGTGCCATTGGGTTTATAATTTACAAGCCATGGGGGTCTCAATAGACCCCATAGTCATGTAGATGGGTGTCACAATCTGCTTCTTCACGGGGGCTTGATATGAACCTAGTTAAAACCTACACCAGCAGAATTGGGTAGTTCTTGTTCTCATGGCACAAAAGATGGCTTCTGAAGAGGGCAAGGCACAAAGGTACAGGCAGAGAATACAGAATACAGGTTACTAGTGGCCTATGGCAAAAACATTCCCCATGTCAGGATACAAAACACAGACATTGGATATATGAAAACTATAACTAAACCTTTATAGAATGATCAAAACAACATATTTATACTCATCCCATACCACACCCTTGTGTACATTTGTGTATGTGTGATGTCAGCACTAAGTCCCATCTGGCTTGCAGCCTTGATTACCATAGACAAACTTGAGATAAAACTACATGAAAGATTTATCTAGCTAGCTAGGAGTACCAACCTTGATGTAAAGCTCAAGTGTTTACTCAGGACTGCTAAGGAGCAGTTATTTACTTGACTCAAGGCCTGTATTTGGACAGATGCAATGTTCTGCAGATAACTTCTGTGCAGAGCATTTTTTACCATTTCCACATATGTTCTATAACACATTTTTCCTCTTGTAATATATAATAACTAGTATTCATAATAACCATGTACAGGCAACAGGCAACATATAACACACACAATAATACATAATAACAATGTAACAATGTTATGCTCCCTTGTCCATATTCATAATTACTGGCAATATGAGTCCTCAAACAATGAAATCATGACAAGGAGAGAGAGAATACAGTTTCTGTGATTATTGTTATTGGAACAACAAAGGGTTAAGCTTCTCAAGAATGTATATGGGTATACAACCTCTGAGATCAGCCTGGCATACACTCTCTCTGGCCTTAGTCGTAAAAGATAGATAACCCCCAGCATTCCGTAAAGTAGAGCAAACCCAGAGTGGGTTTGGCTATAGAACTGGGGGGATTATTTATTTTGTGATATATTTCTATGCAAGCAAGAATAATGTCTCAGTCTGTTTTGGCACTAAGCAATGGTGCATGTGTTCTTATATCTGATTGTGCCTGCCGCCTCAGTAATTATGTCCTGATCGAAACTGAATTGCTAGGTGTTGAGATTGAACACAAATGCACAAACATGGTGAACTTGGCCCCTCAAATCTGAGTCATAACAAATTTAATTCCTGTTTTTTTCATGTAAGAAGTTTTTTTTTTTTTTTTAATGTTTAACTCATGCTCTTTTAAATGTAGATCTTCACTCTGATTCTAACACATTTTTAATTTTGCCAATAGTCTGGGATTCATGATATTACTAGTGCATTGCTAGTGTTACCTAAGGTTAATATCATAATATGTTCTTTGTCTTCTGCATGTCACATTTTTAATACTACATGTGATGTTACCAGTGGATGTTGTCATTATTGACATCGTATATGATGTCACTGATGTTATCAAATGAGGAATTTAAAAGGAACTACCCATTAATAAAATTGTTTTTTATGTAATATTACCATCATTTTTTACTTGGTCACTAAACCAATATTCAGCCGAACTAAATAATTTTTTTCACTTCACCTACATATGTTTTACTCCTTTATTGTTTTCTACTTAGTTCTTTGATGAGTTAATTATTTAAACTTGCTATCAATCTGTGGAAAACTTGTATACATGCATCTTCACCTCTGTCCTTCCCCCTGTACAGTGAGATTCATATGTTGACTGTACACATAATAAACTCTAATTACACTACACAATAGATCTCTTAACTCTAAAATGTATCAAAATATGGTGCTATTTATGATTAGTGTACCTTTTTTAAGCATATATATCACATGTATTTTGGACATAATTTTGTATCAATAAATGAGTTAATACAAATAAATACATTCATATTTCATAAGTTAACTTAGTATAATTAAAGAGAAGTTGCTACTTGGGTAATGTTCTACACAATAATCCCTCAGAAATCTTTCAATAGTTTGGGTTTACCAGCATTCAGTGCAAAGTCTTAGAGCAGGGGTGTAAAACTCGGTCATGGGGGGCCACACCCAGGCCTGGATTTGTGGATATCCTTGCTACAAGCAGGTGAGACTATTGCTTCTGCAGTCATCCTGACTGACTCACCTGTACACAGAAAGGAAATCCTCAAATCCAGGCCTGGGTGTGGCCCTCCAGGACCGAGTTTGACACCACTGTCTTAGAGCAACAGCAAAGTCTTGATTATCGGGTCTAAAGGGAGTGGACATTCAGATCTCAATCTCAGTCTGCCATATGCATGAGACCCATTGGCATGTCAACTGAGTTGAGATATTGTATCAGAGAGGATTAATGGCATGATAAATAAATTGCCATATCTTGTCCTGCCCAAATAATGAGGTTCAGGCTTTGACTGTTACACTGGTAATATTTTAAACTGTATTGATTTCATGGTTTATCACAAAAGACATGGTCTGTGTATTGCAATTTTGAATACCCCTGTCTTTTCCTATGTTTTGGGATTGACAGGCATACTGCGAGCCTCCCAAACAAAGAGCTGACTGTATTGTAATTTTTTACAAATTAGCATTCAGATCCCAGGAGTTGGAAGTTATTGGCTAGAGATAGAGAGTATAGATGAAGTAACAGATTGGATGAGCAAGTGTCTGTTCTTTTCATTATTCAAGATAATTCTTCAATACTGTGCACTTAATTTCACAATACACATACAGTATATATTGATATCACATAATATACATATGCATAGGATAAAAATACACATAGATACACCTATAGCTAGGACACACCATCCACACACACCCACCTCCCACCCTATACCCAACATATAAAAATGTTCAGTCAGATCCGACTCTCTGTGACCCTATGGACTGCAGCATGCCAGGTACATCTCTCATCCACTGCCCCTCTGAGCACCATCAAGTCTATGTTTCATGATACAGTGACCTCATGTATCCATCTCCGCCTCTGTCGCCCCCTTCTTCTTGTGCCTTCAATCTTTCCCAGCATCAGTGTCTTCTTTAAGGAATCTTGCCGTCTCATGATCTGGCCAAAATATCTGAGCTTCAGCCTCATGATCATACCCTCCAGTGAACAGTTTGTGTTGATTTCCTAAAGTACTGATTTATTGGATCTTCTTATGACCAAGGGACACAATATGTAGAACTTCTGCAGATTATATATATGCATGTGCTGCAGAGGCCACACCTCAGTAAGAATCAATATATCAATAACAAACAAGCTCATAATATAAAGAAATGATCGCATTCATCAAAGAATAGCTTAAAACATTAACTGATAAGTGAACAATCTAGGTGCAAGATAACTCATGTCAGATAGATAGGAAAAAACAGCAATTAAACGATCATACAATGTTGTTAACCATATACCATTATTCTATCATTACAACTAACAAGAGGTCTGGCTCTGTGTCGGGAGGAGGAACCCAGGAGATGATCCCAGGGGCCGGGTGATGGGAGGAGGACTCCCAAATGATGTGATTGGTGAAGGGACTGGCCACTCCTTCAGCCCCGCCAGTGGCATTAGATCCCACAGGCCCCCTCCTCCCACAGATTCCTAACCCGGGCCCAGCTATTGGTTAGATGTAAGGCCTATGCCACCATCAGCTCCTCCTCCCACCACCGGCACATCATGGGAACCACCACCACCATCAGATGCATTGGTTCTCAGCACTTCCCCACTTGGCCACCACTACTGCCTCATCCCACAGCCATGCCCAGCCAACCAAGACCTCATCCCAAAGCCCATTTTTGAAGGCCACTATGTAGGAGATTCTGGTCATGATGAGAGACTGTACAGACACTAAGCAGGGGATTCAGGCCAGTGTCTCCTCCCATCAGGCCTTGATGGTCCGCCATCTGAGGAGACTCCACAGGGAGTCAATGAGGCACCACCAGCACTCTAACCCAGGTGAGCTTGTACATCACCCAGTATCATCTCCTCCACCCCAGAACCCTCACCAGCACAACTGCAGCCTGGACACTTCTTGCCTCCCTCCATGCCTCCTCCTCCACCAGTGGTGCTGCCTCCAGGCGGATGTCTCTCCCTGCAACTCACCCTAGAGTGGGGACTGGATGCAGTGGCATGGAGGTTGGGGGCCCTTGAAAGAAGGAGGAGTAGGAGATAGGGGCTGCACCTAGGATTTGACCTTCTGCACAGGGACAAGTGTTGGCCTAATCTAGCCTGGCTACAGAGTAGAGGAGCATGGTCGATGTGATGGTGATATTTTGTAAGCAGATGGTGACCCCCCCTCCATCGCATGATCCATGATCCTCTTCTCTGTAGACATGTGAGTTTATGTCTAACATTTCACCAATTGATGGTCACTGAGGAATGCTGTTGAGAAGTGAAGGTCGCAGTCCCTATTTTTGTTTTTCCTTAGGAATCATTTTGTAGGTTTTTTTTGCTATTTTCAGGCGCAATTCAGGTCCATGAAAGCTTCCTCTTCATTTGCAAGCAGTGCTACCAAATAATGTGAATGACATATATAAAAAGTGACTATAAAATAGCCATGCCATCAATGAAATCCCCCCAGCAGATTGATCTCAAACCAATATTTACTCACTAGCAACTTGCCCGTAAAAAATGATGGGGCAATAAAATTGTAAGGCAGGTAATGCTGTTTGCTACAGACATTAATTTTTGTGGTGGTCTGAGATCTCGGCGCTCATTGCAAGTCTTGCGCTGAGCGCCTTTGGCGCTCATTGTGAGCCTCTTGGTTGTAAGTCCGTAGCTAGTCATTGCGTGTTTATTTATTTTTTCTAAGTCCTGCTTGTGTCGTGGTTTGTAACCAGTTGTGAGGTGCCTTCACCTCCACAAATGCGGCCCATTTGCAGCCTGCAATGAGCCTGCGGCTCATTGCAGCCGATGTGGGAGACTCCACCTCCGCAAATGGGTCCGCATTTGGGGTCTGAAAGTCGTAGGGGGTCGTAGGGTTGAGCTCCTACAGCTCTCATCTCCATCAGCGCAAGGAGCGCCTTTGGAGTTCTCTGTTTTGTTTTTTTTAGGCTATTTATGATTGTGCTGTCTCTTTGAGAGATTTCTCTAGCTGTGAGAAGATATTTCCTGTTTCCACATGTCTCATAAATCGCACATGACAATTAAATAGTTTTAGATTGCACATATGTGGCAACAGCAGTATAAATCCTTCATTTGTAATGATTTACCATGCTTTTCGATTGTTTTATATTGGTTTCCTGTCCCTTTAAGAGGTGCTGCAGCAGTCTGCCATGGTTTTAAAAGCCACTGAGTGGTGTTTGGTACCCGTAATAATTTCATCATTTGTCAATACATTTTCTGTTAAAGCACTTTATCTCTAATAATTTCAAAATCAGTAACCAAAAGAAATATGGTATGTCAACCATAACCCAATACTAATGTTCGAGTTGCATCTATTACATAGTTATTTCAAAGTTCCCTGTGTAGCATTCGGCTTCTGAAATATTTTTTTTGTGTGTTTATTAGTTTCTGTTTATTGTTAATTTAGTGTTTTGACCTTTAAAGCAAGTGTCAGTTTTATTTTTAAGACCTTTTTGCATTCTCATGATATTTTTTATTTATTTAATATGCTTTATTTAATAAATCATTTGTGTTCATAAATGTATATGTTAACTTGATGGTCTAAGAAGAACAGAGCCTGATTATTGACATACAGCCAGATAGCATAATTCCAGAATAATGTGTTTTTCTTTGCCTGATTAATACATACTCTCTATTCTGAACACTAATTTGTCGCATATTTCCTGAGTTTGCAAGAGATCATTTCAACATTACAAGCTACTTGGTGTTCAAATAGCCCTGATCTCTTTAAAACCTAATGTTCACAATTTCAAATCCCAGCCTGATTGACTCAGCTTTTCATATTCTCTAACTAAATTAAATGAGTACCAAATGTCAATGGTTGGAATTATTATAATACAATGTTGTACAAGCTGCATTATTTTATTATGAGAGCTTTTATAGTCAAGTGCTGAAATTTTTCAGAATATTCATTGGTAGCATGAGTCAGTATGTGCCTGTATTTTGTTTCATTACTGACCAAAGGCATACATTGGTCATGTGTTAGGAATTTGTATTTTGCCTGATTTAGTGATTGCTAGCATAACTCACTTTAGGGCAAGACAAGTGGAAACGTATTGCTATGCGAGAAAGGAGATGGAACAAACTGTCAGTCGAGGCAAGGGCAATTATAGGAAAACATATTGGTTTTTGAAGCTTACCCACAAGTGTGATAAAAAAAAAGTGTTGCTTTGTGGTTAGATGGGTATAAGAACCTCTAACTTCCTTGTTTAGTTAGAAGCTTCACACCTGTTTAGCATAAGATCAAAGACCTGTTTAGCTGAAACTTAACAAGAATAGACTGATGAGAGAATCTACCTTCATCTTGCAGAAAGGGTCCTGACAGGTTGAGAGCTTCCCATGGAAACACATGATGCTGTTCTACATCGGATTGCTACATGTCACTGTAAACTGTTGATCTACAGTTAACCTGCAGCTAAGTAAACTTTATTGAATACAACCTTGATGTTTGTGAGTGTTCTTTCTTTTAACATTGCATACCAAATAACGTACCTTCTTTCCAAACAGGGAAATGCTGTATAAACTGATTAGATTTTAATTAGTCCTGTTGAAAGCTCTCTCACTTAGGATTTCCATATTTTCAATTCAAGCATCCAAATGCTGATCTGCACTCGACATTACAATCTACTTAAAAAAACATATAAACAGAAACAAAATGGCAGACCATTCTACATAATAATAATTAGATGTGATAATTAAAAAAAAAGGCTATACTTATTTTTTTACCTGATAAAACATTGAATACTAGTTCTTCTAGTTTTTCCAAAGATCATACCGAATATATGGGAGTTCAATAAAGGATTGACAAAATTAAGGATTTAATCAGAAATGAAGGCTTAATTAAATTTGAGGAACTGAGGAGAGTGAAAGAGGTCCCAATATCAATGTGGCTGCAATTTCTGACCCTTAAGAAGATATTAACAAAAGAAGGTTTTGATGTAAGATCAGTCAGGGATTTGACACCTCTCGAAAAATTCCTGTCATTAAGAACAAGTAATAAGAGTTCAGTGTCGAAATGCTTAAAAATTTTAGACGAGTACAGAAGTTCTGGAAAATCTGTAGCCATGGAAAGCTGGGAAACTGATTTTAGAATTAAGAAAAATTTGGACTGGGGAAAAGCGTATCAGCTAACAAAAGATAACTTGATTTGTACAACTTACAGAGAAATCCACTTTAAAATTACACAAAAATGGTACATAGTTCCAGAGCTTCTGTCTAAAATAGATCCAAGCAAATATAGTGAGCTGTGTTGGAGAGGGTGCTCGGAAATAGGCACCCAAAGCCACATGTGGTGGAAATGTGTTAAGATCAAAGGGCTTTGGGAAAGGTGTGTCACCAAGTTGGTGGGTATGGGATGTAAGGAAGTTACCTTAAAACCAGAAGCTTTCCTATTACATATCTTTCCAAGGGAATGGTCTAGTGAAACAATTGGGATAGTGGTGCAGGTTCTCATGGCAATTAAATGGTGGATTGTACGGAGATGGAGAAGTGGGGAATTGCCTAAATGGAATGAGATTTGTAGTACTATGGAAAGGAATAAACAGTATGAAATGGAATATTTAAGTTTTGATTCCAAGTTAGGATTATCAGTGGTTAAGAAATGGGCAAGATGGGACGAAGAACTGTTTGCCGGGCCTTTCTGTTAATAGATATTTTTTTTTTTGTTGTTGTATTTGTTGCCTTTAGCGAAGTTACTTTAATTATATAATAGGTTTCGGGTATTGCCTCCTTTTGTAAATAATGAGAATATTGCCAAGGGGTGGGTGGGGGGTTTGTAGGTGGGTGATTGTGTATGATTTAGATGTACGGTAAGTATTGTTTTACTGTATGTATTTTATTTTGGTTGACTGTTTCTAAAAACAATAAAAAATTAAAATATAAAAAATAAAGGATAAGCAAAGTAATATAGCATATTATTTTGTAAAACTAGACTTATAAAAATGTTTCTGCACAAGTTAAAACAAATAATTACAGCATTTAAGTTGTAATTATTGGATTCAATTTTGCTTAAATTATGACTGACATGTGTAAGGAACAATGGATTCAAATAAGATCTCTATTCAGTTCCGTTGAGGACAATCTCTCAAAGAGTAAACCCTCCAAGTAAAAAACTATTTTTAGTCAAGTTTTTTTAGGTGGCGATCCCTGCAATTGGCCAGAAGCTGAGGAGCACTTGCCTCAATGAAGACTGAAGAGAACCAGATACTTCTATCAACATGGATAGTCTGTTTATCCAGGGCACAGGACTGAGGACATGTGAATCCACTGGAGGGCATAAAATATTAGGTACATATGAAAGAACAATTCAGCATATTTAGTTACATAAACACCTATTGTCAACATCCAGCTCTCTCCTCTGCCCCTCCAGCCCCCAACCACCTTCTAAGACCAAGACATTGCAGAATATAAAAATAAAATTGATTATATTACACAAGAGGTCAGTTTACACCAGACTGAAAACTCTTCACTTCTCACAGCTTTCAGTTCAACTGCCTCAGTCTACCTAGTCACCACAGTCACTGAGGATGAGATAGCTTCACAGCTCTCAGCTTTCCATCTAACAAAATGTCCACTTGATCCTAAGCTCTCACAAAGCATTCCATTCTAACTTGTAACTGGCACTATTCCCTCTCCCTTCAAACTACTAGAAAGACCCCTAACTTGATTTGACTCTACTGAGACAGCACTTACTAGCAAATAGCAGCCAAAGCAAAAGGGCACTTGACCCACGCAAGTTACATATAGTAATTGAGGTTGAAAAAATACTATTAGTCCATCAAGTTCAACCTTTTTAAATCTCCTCTGATCTGCAATATGAGTATTAATTGTTAAATGATCCAGGGGGGAAAAAACAGTGAAACTTTGCCAATTGTCTCAAAAGGGGGGGAAATCCTTCCTGACCCCAGATACTGGTGATCCGATTTCTCCCTGGGTAAATACCCCTTCTCTAGTTATCCAGGATAACCCCGAATGCCCTATTAATTAAAAACTAATCCAACCCCTTATCTATTGAATCTGCTATCACCACCTCCTTTGGTAGGGAATTCCACAGTTTAACAACCTTACTGTGAATAATTATTTTCTTTCTTTAAAGTGGAATCTTTTTACTTCTAACCTCAAAGGATGCCCTATTGTCAGTTGAAAACCTCTTGGCACCTCACTTGACAAATATTGACCCTGGATATATTTATATAAGGTAATCATATCCCCTCTTAGACGCCTTTTTTTCTAGAGTAAATACGTTTAATTTGGTTGGTCTTTCTTCATAACTTCCCTTTATTAGCTTTGTTGCTTTTCTCTGTACTTTTTTCATCTCTAAGATGTCCTTTTTATGAAGTGGTGCCCAAATTTGTTCTCCATTTTCCAGGAATTTGTATAGTGGCCGAATTATGTCTGCTTCCCTTGCTTCTATACCCTTCTTAATGCATGTTAATATTTTATTTGCCTTAGCAGCTGCTGCTTGGCATTCAGCACTGTTACCTAGGTGATTGTCAACAAGAACTCCCCAATCCCTATCAATATGTGATATTCCTAGATTTGCACCATTTAGGTTATAAATTGCATGGCTATTTTTCCATCCCAGATGCCATTTTGTTGCAGATTTCTCTAATTCATGCAAACCGCCTTTGGAGGGAAAGTACATCATTTTCTGATTTAATTACTTTGCACAACTTGTCATTAATAAATATGTTAAAAAGGAGAGGCTCTAATACTGAACCCATTTACCACATTAGTCAATTTCAATTAACAATTACCCTTTGCTTCCTGTCTTTTAGCCAGCTCCCAATCCATGAACAGATATTTACTGCAATTCTTGTATCCCTTAGTTTGTAAAGTAGTCTTCCATGTGGCACTATATCAAAAGCATTTGCTAATTCGAAAAAGACTACATCCACTAAGTTACCTTGATCCAAGTTCCTACTAAACTCCTCATAGATCCATGTTGACTCCTACTTATAATCTTGTTCAGATAGAAATGGAGTAGCCCTCACAGACAATCAAAGGGTTGCAAAAGCAGTGCTTAGTTACAACTCAATAAATGACAGAATGATTTCAGTCAAGACAAGCCATTTAACATCACAGTGATCCAAGTCTATGCTCCAACCACTGATGCTGAAGAGGCTGAAGTTGTCCAGTTCTACGCATATATTCAACACGTCATAGTTATAATACCAAGAAAATATGTTACTGTCACCAAAGTAGGGAACCAAAAGATACCTGGAGTAACTGGCAAGTTTGGCATTGGAGTACAAAATGAAGCAGGTCAGACTTTAGTAGCATTATGTCAAGATAATTCTCTGGTCAAAGCAAACACCCTCTTCCAGCAGCGTCGGAGACGACTCTACCCATGGACATTCCCAGATGGACAAAATGGAAATCAGATTGACTATATACTTTGTAGTCAAAGATGGAGGCGCTCTATACAGTCAGCAAAAACGCAATCTATTCCAAAGTTCAGAATTAAGAGGGAAAATCATCAGACCAAATAGATATGAAATAAATAATATCCCCTGTGAATATGCAGTTCAGGTAAAGATAAGATTTAAGGGACTAGACTTGCAAAATAGAATGTCTGAAGAATTTTGGACTAAAGGTTCCAACATTATTAAAGAAACAGCAAAAAAGAGTATCCCCAAGAGAAAGAAATCTAAGAAGACAAATGGATGAGGCTTTGAAAATAGCCCAGGAATGAAGGAAATCGAAATGGAGTGGATACAGGAAAAAAATGTCCAACTGAATGCAGAATCCAGAGGATAGCAAGAAGAAACAAGGAGATATTCTATAATGAGTGATGTAAAGAGATAACAGAATAGGAAAGTCAAGAGATGTCTTCAAGAAAACTGGGGATCTCAAAGCCGCCTTTCATGCAAAGTGGGCATTATAAAAGACAAAAATGGCAGGGACCTATCAGAAGCAGATCAGATAAAAAGCTGTCAGGAATACACTGAAGATCTATACATGAATGATCTTAACATCAGTGATGACATTGAATAACGTTTCCAAGGAGCTGGAGTCAGACATATTAGAGAGTAAACTGAGATGGGCCCTAGGATGTCTTCCTGAGAACAAGGCTACAGGAGTTGATTGAATCCCAGCTGAACTATTCAAAATCCTACAAGACAATGACAAAGCGTTTCTTGCCTTATGCCAACAAAATTGGACAACTCAACAGATGCCAACAGACTGGAAAAGGTTAGTCTACATCTCAATCCCCAAAAAAGGCATTGCCAAAGATTGCTCTAATTATCAAACAATTTCACTCATTTCACATGCACACAAGATAATGCTTAATATCCTATAAGCTTGGCTCCAATAATGTATGGACAGGGAACTACCAGGCTACACAGAGGAAGAGGCACAAGAGTTCAAATTGCCAATGTCCGCTGGATAATAAAGAAAGCAAGAGAGATAAAAAAAAATACTTCTGCTTCATTGACTAATCTAAAGCCTTTGACTGTGTGGATCACAACAAAATGTTTCAATTTCTTAAAGAGATGGGAGTACAAGATCATCTCATCCACCTCCTGAATAATCTCTATGTGGACCAAGAAGCCATGGTCAGAAACCAAACATGGAACAACAGAATGGTTTAAGATTGGGAAAGGAGTGCAATAAGGTTGTATATTGTCACCTTATTTATTCAACTCATACGCAGAGCACATGAATCTAAAGCCAGAATCAATATTGCTGGAAGAAATATAAACAACCTAAGATACGCAGATGATACTACCGATGGCTGAAAATGAGGAGGAACTAAAGGACCTATTGATGAGAGTTAAAGATGAGAGCACAAAAGCTGGCCTGCTATTCAATGTTAAAAGACGAAGACCATGGCAAAAAGCAATCTCTGTTCCTGGCAAATAGACGGGGGAAGAAGTGGAAGCAGTGACAGCTTTTATTTTCCTGGGATCGAAGATCTCTTCAGATGGTGACTGTAGCCATGACATTAAAAGATGTTTGCTTCTGGGGAGGAAAACTATGACAAACTTGGACAAATGGGATCCAAGATCTCTTCAGATGGTGACTGTAGCCATGACATTAAAAGATGTTTGCTTCTGGGGAGGAAAACTATGAAAAACTTGGACAAATTAATAAAAAGTAAAGATGTTACATTATCATCAAAGGTCTGCAAATTTAGAACTATGGTATTCCCAGTATGAACATATGGATGTGAGAGCTGGACTATAAAGAAGGCTGCGCTCTGTGGAATTGTTGCCTTTGAATTGCGGTTTTGGCAAAAAATGCTTAGACTTTGGACTGCAAGTAGATCCAATAAATCAAGATAAACTGTTCACAGAAGGTATGATCATGAGGTTGAAGCTCAACTATTTTGGTCATATCATGAGAACACAGAATGAATTAGTGAAGACTATGATCCTGGGAAAGATTGAAGGGACTCGAAGAAGGGGGTGGTAGAGGTGAAGATGGATAGAGTAGATCATTGAATCAATTAACATGAGCTTGATGGAGATCAGAGGGGCAGTAGCTAATGGATGTGCCTGGTGTGCTGTCGACCATAAGGTCATGGATAAGAAGACATGACTGAACGACTAAACTACAAAAAGTTCGCAAATGTTTCCCTTACAGTTTTAATTTGTTTTTATTTTGATAATGTATTTATTTTATGTGTTAATCAAATTTTATTTTCTGCAACTATTTAATTTTTTTGTCATTATTTTTATCTTACTGTAATTTTTTATGTACTTTACTTATATTTATCTTTTACTTTAGGGCGTTTGGAGGTCTTTTTGGACCCTCTGGGGTTGTAATTTACATGGGGGTTCAATATGGTCTCCCATGGTATGGGGTTAACTTTTAGATGCCACAGGGGTCCTCTACCTCCCCTGTGTCTCTTACCCCCCTCTCCCTCCCCTGTGTCTCTCCCCCCCTCTCCCTCCCCTGTGTCTCTTTTCCCCTCTCCCTCCCCGTTTCTTTTCCCCCCTTCTCCTGCCCCCTGTGTCTCTTCTCCCTACCTTGCCTGTGTCTCCCCCCCCCTTCTCCCTCCCCTCTGTCTCTTCCCCCCTCCCCTGTGCCTTATCCTCCTTCACCATTGTCCTCCTCCCTCCTTCCCCCTTATCCTCCTCGCTTCTTCCCCCCTTATCCTCCTCCCTTCCCCCCTTATCATCCTCCTCCTTCCCCCATAACCTCCTCCTCACTTCCCCCTCTCCAATCCCTATCCCCCTTTCTGCTTACTTCTTACTATGATGCAGACTGGCATATGCTAATGATGTGACGCGCAGTGCTATCTGTGGCTGCCTCGTGATTCTTGCAGGGGGGAGGAAAGTTAAGCCAGGGCCTAGGGCTCAGGCATGGAAGGAGGTAGCAGCTTAGGTGACAGCGGTAGGCACAGCACCAAGGGATGTGAGGTCTGTCAAGCACCGGTTTGATGACATCAGAGCCAAGGTGAGGAGGAGGATGGCTAAGGGGGACAAGGACCAGACAGTGAGCTATAATGAGTGGGAGAGGGTAGCAAAGGACCTTCTGAGACAGGTGCCTGCCACTGGAGCTTCAGGCCCGGTGGCCCAGCAGGACCCAGCCTCCATGTCAGGTGAATATCACATACACCAACATGCCACCACATGTACATAACACACACTACACATGTACATGATGACCAACAAGGACACTGACATGTCAGCTCCATCGAATTAACAAGGGATAGATGGATGCGTCATTAAATCTATGAAGCTGACAAATCACTGTCATTCCTGGCCACAACATTAATCAAGCAATAGAGAGTCCATGTATTGGTGTGACCACTGCAGCCTATGCAGTTACATACCGCAGCCGGAAACAAGATAGCATTAGGAGTCAAGAACGAGCAAGACCAAGAACCAAATAATTGATCACATCTAGTAAATGATAGCTAATCTGAGTTGCAATTAAGAGTATCATCCACGGTCAAACCTAGATGTCAGATAGCTAGGAATGCACACAAAAAAGTGTATTATTCATCATACTAATGACATACACCTCCCTTTTCTCTCTTTCAGCACCAAGGAGGTCTGGGTCCAGTGGCAAGCCAGAGGCGGGGGCCCAACAGGACCCAGTGCAGAGGGAGGAAGAAAGAAGAGGACATGAGGGCCCTGGCTCGGAGGAAGAAGATGTCATATGGCTAGTGGGGTCATCATCAGGACCACCGGCAACACCGCCGACCTCACTATCCCTTTCCTCCAGATACTGAGGCTATCGCCAGGGCCCTCCAACTGGAGCGATGATGCTAGCAACCAGCCAGCCACCACACTAATGTAAATTGAGGAACACCAAATGGGAATGGGTATACATCTTGGCACTGTGCCACTAGCAATGGCATGTGACTTTCCAGGATGAGTCTGGCGGAGATTACCCCTGATGGAGGTGTCTCTATGTGTTTTTGCAGCCCTTCATGATGGGTTAGAGTAGATTAGTGTGATGTATGTTCCACTGGTCCCCTTGTGGATTGCTAAGTGGTGGTTGTGAAGGTGCTTGTGTACCTGACTGAAGTGGGAGCTATACCATGTAGGGCCAGTGTAGGTGGGCAGGTGATAGCAGAGAGGTCATACAAATTACAGTCCACCATAGAAGGAACTGGCAACCCACTCCAGTATCTTTGGCATGCAAACATTGTGCAAACATTGTGGAATAGCACAGGCAGAGACCTAGCTAAATGTGCTGCAGTCCATAGGGTTGCAGAGAGTCAGACACGACTGAACAACAAATAATAAATTGTTCCCCAGGTACTTGCTCTATGTGATGTGGCGGTGTAATTTGCCCACTGTTTTCCCAATGTAGATGCGATGAGCGAGATGTATATGAAATCATATTTATTCAAGGGTCCACATTAGCGCCTCTGTGAGCGAGAAAGGGTTAATATGGCATCTGCTTCATGTTTTTGTGTTGCAATTTAATCAGGTAGTGTTTCTTTAATTGCTTTCTGCATTTTGCAGCATTTATTTTCATATTGGCATATGCATGACCATTTCAACATATGATGAAATAAAATATTTTCTTTAATGCCTATTTTGTATTTAGGGATTGTTGTGCAAGTAATTGTAATGCCTTTCCGTGCTTTGACAACATTTTAAAGTCCGCTTGTGTGTTTATATTGTCTTTTACAGTGTTTAGAAATTGTCTTTAAACCCTTTGCGGGTCCTATTTGGAGGCCATAATATTTTTGCCTCATTTGCGGGTTACGGGCTTGAATGCCAGGGCGTCTTTGGGAACTTGTTGCAATTTAATAGCGAGATTGAAACGTAACAGTTATGGGCTTGACAGATTAAAGCATTTGTGGCAACGGAGTTCCGATTTTGACATCCCGTAGGGTTTTTCTGCCCTTAACTCGCAGGTCATTTGCGGGTAGCTTTGAGAGGCCAATTTAATAGCCGTAAGTCTTGGGGGCTACCTTCAAAATGATGAGGTATGGAAAAGGCCTTCTGTGTCGCATCTAGTGGATCAAGGGTCCAAGTCTTTGTATGCTTTGGTGCTTGGAGGAGATGGCTTCTTTGTGTGTGGTTTGTATATGCTCAAACACATCAAAAACACCAACCACATTTGAATGCAGCAATGATCCCTTCCCTCTGCCAAAAGAGTGTTTTTAGCACTGATAAAAGTTTTTGTATTGCTTTTATGAATATTTAATTATTCACGATATATTTCATTTTGTGTACTTACGCTACCAATAAAATATCATATAATATCTATTTTTATACACCATTTTGTTTTTGGTGGGTATGAGAATATACAAACTACACACTAAGAAGCCATCTCCGCCAAGCACCAAAGGATACAAAGACTTGGACCCTTGATCCACTGGATTTGCCACAGAATGCCTTTCCCATAACTCATCATTTTGAGGTTGTTCCAGGTGAGCAGTATAAACACAAGTGTTATAGTATTTGTCCATACTCCTACCTAAGATATCTACACCAGGAGTTTTTGCACTGTCTTTCCCATTCCCATTATCTTTCTATACAGTATCGGACACTATAGTGAACAGTGTTAACAAGAGTGGCTGCAAGTCCCCGAAGACTCTGGGTAGCTCATTTGGGATACTACATAATACCATCATAGAGAATACTGCAAAACACAAATCTACCAAGTACTCATTAGCCCACGCGGCTGACATATAATAAATCACACTGGGTAATTTATCACTAGAAAAAGAATAATATTCAATAGAGATCATTCTTATCGGTACAAATTTGCTCCATCTCCATAATCACCAAAGCGCTTTGGCCATTGCTAGGGCCTACTAACCCTAGTCTTTACCCATTACTCTTGCTTATATTTAAAATGTGTTATTTTATTCCATTTGCATCTCTAATCAAGCAGTAGATGCCTGCCTTTGCTGCTGAGTCACTCAGGTAGGCTTCTATGGGCCTCATTCAAAGACGATTTGGCCAACTGAATAGGGCTCTATATACGCACAGAGCATATTTTTTACAGAAGTTTTTAGTTGGTGAAGACCTTGCTTTTGGATAGATGTTCACTAACTAAAAACTTCTGTAAATAAATATATGCTATGTGCTTATATAGAGCCCCATTCAATTAGCCAAATCACATTTGAATGAGACCCTATCTAAATAATAGAACATGTGATTAGATATGCACAGATCTTCTTCTGCCTTTGCTAACAGTGTGCACTAAAATACCTCCCGCAATATTTTGCATAGAAAGTGATTCAACAGCAAAAGAGTACATGTAGTGCTTGATAAGAGCTGTAAATAAAGTCACATGAAACAGAAAATAAAATGTTTTACAAATTAGAAAGTTTAAGATTTGTTTTTATTATTATTTCAAGTCTCTTCCTTTGGCATACTTCATACACTTGCAGAATGATTTTTAAAACAAAACGTTCATACAGTGGTCCTTTAAACTGGTTTGCAAGACTCTTAATACATCCAACTTCTGCTATCTGTTGGCCAAGATATGATTAAAGGGGCACTGTCACCCCAACAGGAATGTTGGTTTCATTTAAAGGGCATGGCAACTGGCTATACACTGTACTGGTATGTTTCTCTACAGTAAATAATTTTTGAGAAATATAAAATAGTTTTTGCTAACATGCAGCTCATTATGATGATTCACAACTCACAGTACATGGTAAAATGGCGAGGGATTTTGACTGAATGACAACATCGGGGTCATTGTTTTGGCCACCACATGGAAAGACAAGCAGGCTGTGATTCTAATTAGCACATCAAAGCAGCTGATTCAAGAGACCTTCATTTACATAAAAATGCATCACAAATAATAGTGAATTTCTCAGGAATGGTCCCCTTTAGAAAAGTTGGGCAATACAATGTAAAACCAGTTTTCAATGCTTTTTAAGGATAACCTAATAAAACAACTTGATTTTGGGGTTTGTATGGTTTGCAGCAATTTTGAAATTGCAGTGTACTTCTTTTGCTATTTCGATTACTTTTTCTCTACCAAATTTATTAGATTCATTAACACCTAATCTTTCTTTCATTCACACCAGTAATATGTCTACTATTAAGATCTCAGTTTTAGGAATTTCCATGAAAGCTTAGCCATTATGATTCTGGCCCCTGCCATTTAATCTTGCAAAACTCTGTCAACTCAGTTCCCATCGGTGTCCAGAAAAATGTTTCTGAGAGGGACAAACAATGATTTATATTTATAGCAATTTATTCACAATGTATCAATGCAGACAATCAGATATCTGAATAAACACATATGTAAATATAACTATAAAAATATGCACTTGAAATCAGGTTCTATTACATAAAAACATGTATCTGCTCACACATACATAAAATCATAAACTAGGAAATTGCTCATACAACATAACAAAGTCAGAGGTGCTCATCAGAGAACGAACTAACCTTAATAGGTTAGTTCTATAGCCATGATAAGCTACTCTGAGAGCAACCTCTTTTAGCTCACTTGTGCCCTTCACAGGGAGAAATATGCTGTAGTATATCAGTCTGGTCCAACTCAAAAGAGTGAACCAGCTCCGAAATACCAGGCAATTCTACCCTGAACAGGAGAAACAGCAAACCCCAGACGCGTTTCGGCCTTTATGGGCCTCGTCAGTGAGGTGCAGCTGAACTCCCTAAGGCACAGTGAGCAAGGGGTCCACGTCTGGAATTCCCCTATTACCTTTAGGGAGACTAAACCCTAAAGGTAATTTGCATATACAACATAACAAAGTCAGAGGTGCTCATCAGAGAACGAACTAACCTTAATAGGTTAGTTCTATAGCCATGATAAGCTACTCTGGGAGCAACCTCTTTTAGCTCACAAGTGAGCTCCATTCCATTTCTCAGAGCTGCTGGTTTAGGAGTCAAGTTGACTCGAAAATCACTACTGAAAAAATAGCCCTACCAGAAAAGCCCGATAAATAGTTTAAAAAGTAAAAAAAAGTGATACACATTAACCTTCGAGTGCTTGCAAGTCCTCAAATTGTCCACAAATCCTATGTGTACTCTTAATCACTCATAGAGGCTTAAAAGAAAGTCTCAGAAAAGCAAATCTGACACTAATATCACCTTAATTGAGTCAGATATGAGGCTTGATTTCTCATCCTCAACACAATTAAGGGGTAAAGTATGCCCACCATGAGTCCCTAATACCCACTAAATAAAAGTACCCCGGGATTCACTGGATTCCCCCAATGCCTCTACCTGCAGTGATCCCTGGAATCCCCAGGATTCTCTCCAATACCCAAGAAAGGTTACAATAGAAACCTTATCGATACAGCCAAACGACGTTTGAGGAATGCCAACAGACAAGACTTATACAAAAAGAAAGAGAGAGACCACAAGCCCCAAAGGAAAATCCGGTCAGATTCCTTACCAAGTTCAACTTGGGAGCCCAAGCAATCAAACATAGTCTCACAAAACTTTGGCCTATCCTTTAAAGTGATGCGTTACTGAAAGAAATAATACCAGACAAACCCATCATCACATTCAAGAGGAAAACAAACCTTAAACATATATTAGCTCCAAGTGAAATAAAAATTGAGAAACTGAAGAAAAGCATATCAGTGTGCAACACCACATTCACTGGAACAATGTGGGATAAGTCGTTGCCAGACATGCAGACACCTGAAGAAAAAGGAAAGAAACATATTCACAACCACCCACTACCAGTAGGACCATAAAATATGAGACCTTACCAACTGCAAGACCGACCACGTGGTCTACGTTATCAACTGTCACTGTGGAAAACAATATGTGGGCAGAACGAAAAGATCACTCAAAACGCGCTTTAGAGAACACTTGTACAACACTTCCAAAGGGGTTCTCACCAACGGATTCTATGCTCACGTAACCACTAAACACAATAACGACACCAGGGGAACTACCATCCAAGCAGTTGAGAGGATAAAAAAAGACAGGAGAGGAGGTGACAAAATGCTAACACTCCGCCAAGAAACCAGATGCATACATCTTCTGGGAACACTAGAACCTGAAGGTTTAAACAGGGACATATACCTAGCTGCCTTCTTGGAAAACTAACATCCACCATTTGACCGCCCATATCGCAACCACCATCCTGTGGTTTCCTTCCTTTTCTACTCTACATTTTTCTACTCTTCATCGCCCACTTATCTAGAGGTCATCAATTTTTCTGGAGAAGCTATCATCCTTCTAATCAGCAGATACAAGATTATCCTTGGATATGAACTCTTTTTGGACCATTTCTCAGTGGTCTTCTGACCATATACTTTTATTTGCACTGTGCAATATTACGTTGCAATCTCCAATATGCATATCTATGACAGTACCTTCAGATTTTCAGTAATGCCTTCCATTGCCCGTACACTTTCATATATGTTTATTTATATATTATGTATTTTTCATATATATTTTTTTTATGTTTTTATTTATTGAGTACATAATTCAAGAACCAGATCCGCATGCTTCCACAACGGGCTTTCAACAATTACTCCAATCATCAACTACAAAGGAGACCATTTCAGATCCCAAGTTTGCTAACATCCCTTCAAACAGCTCACATGAGAATACCCCAGGATATTTATCCCTTTTTGGGGGGGACCACTTCACAGCATTAATATATTTTCATGTGAATGCATTGTACTTGTATATGCCTCTCACAGTGGATAGAATCCCCTACCCACCAGGATGGACACTCCCTGGACCTAATTTTCTCTAATCACTGCTCTATCTACAATCTTACAATCTCCCCACTCCCTCTTTCTGACCACCATCTCCTAACCTACAGCCTCATTACCCCTTCCAATCTCTACCCTTTATCACGCCCAACTACCAGAACCCACAGAAACCTGCAGACACTTAACTCACAACACCTTTCCAATTTACTGCAACCCCTTCTCAGTCCTCTCACTACCCTCACTTGCCCTGATATTGCTACCACACAATACAATTTGACTCTAAATTCCACCCTGGACTCTCTAGCCCCCATAACCACAGGCACACGCCCCCGCTCTCATCTACTACCATGGCACCCTACACAAACACGCTACATCCAGAAGTGCTCCCGTAGCGCTGAACGACTATGGAGGAAATCTCGCTCCTCGTCAGACTTCCTTCATTACAAGTTTATCCTACGCGCCTATCACTATGCCCTCAATCTTGCCAAACAGAGCTACTTCTCATCATTAATATCAAATTTGGCCTCCAACCCCAAACATTTGTTCTCCACTCTTAACACTCTCCTCTGCCCTCCCCCACCTCCCGCCCCTTCCTCTCTTACAGCTGAAGATTTTGCTAGACACTTTAATAGTAAAATTGAAAATATTCATAATGAACTCTCCTCTCAACGCGGCCATATTACACCTTCTCCTCAAAAAACAAACAGCAGTCTGCCTTCACCCTTTCCCAAACCTATAGCCACTATAAACTCCTTTAACCCTGTAACTGAGGATGAAGTTGCTAACCTTCTATTAACCTCTCGTCTCACAACTTGTCCACATGATCCTATTCCATCACAGCTGATCCCCCCCCCCTCTCTACCACACTTATCCCAGCTCTCACACATCTATTCAACCTTTCCATAGACACTGGCAAGTTTCCATCACCTTTGAAACAAGCCACAATTACACCCATTCTTAAGAAACCCACATCTGATCCAGCTTCTCCATCTAATTACCGCCCTATCTCTCTACTTCCCTTGGCTTCTAAACTACTTGAGCATGTCGTCTTCACTCGCCTTACACAATTCAACTCCCTCCTTGATCCCTTCCAGTCTGGCTTCCGGCCCCAACACTCTACAGAGACAGCTCTCACAAAAGTTACTAATGACCTGCTCAACGCCAAATCAAAGGGTAATTTCTCTATCCTAATTCTCCTGGATCTCTCTGCTGCCTTTGACACAGTTGATCATCCTCTTCTTATGCAAATTCTCCACTCTCTTGGCATCCGTGACACTGCTCTCTCTTGGTTCACATCTTATCTAGAAAATCGAACATTTAGTGTCTCCTTCTCTGGCACCTCTTCATCTCCTCGCCCTCTAACTGTCGGTGTACCCCAAGGCTCAGTCCTAGGCCCCCTCCTTTTCTCCATCTATACATCCTCCCTTGGTGCCCTTATACAATCTTTTGGATTTCAGTATCATCTATATGCTGATGACACCCAAATCTACATCTCTGCCCCTGAACTATCCCCCTCTCTGCTAGCTCATGTTGCCAATTGCCTCTCGAGCATATCCTCATGGATGTCTGCCCGTCAACTCAAACTCAACATGTCTAAGACAGAGCTCCTTATCTTTCCACGCTCTACTACAGCTTTCACTCCGAAAATATCTCTCACTGTTGACAATGCCATCATCACTCCCACCTCTCAGGCCCGCTGTCTTGGGGTCCTACTGGACCCTTCCCTCTCTTTCATTCCCCACATCCAATCACTCACAAAATCTTGTCACTTTTACCTAACAAACATATCCAAAATACGCCACTACCTCACACAAGACACAACTAAAATTCTTATTCACGCTCTCATCATATCTCGCCTCGATTACTGCAACACTCTTCTTGCTGGCCTTCCTATCACCCGTCTGTCTCCACTCCAATCCATTTTGAATGCATCCGCTAGACTCATCTACCATACTAAACGATCAGTGTCTGCAGCACCTCTCTGTCAGGCACTCCACTGGCTTTCCATAGCGTCTAGAATACAATTCAAAATCATGACCCTAACATATAAAGCCCTCCACAATAGTGCACCCTCCTACATCTCTGCTCTCATCCCAAAATACACTCCCACCCGCCCTCTTCGCTCTGCTATTGACCTTCTTCTCTTCTCCTCTCTCATCACCTCCTCTCATTCCCACCAGACTATCTTCCTGCCTCAGATCCTTCAAAATCTCTTTAAAAACACATCTATTCAAAAAAGCCTATCATCTTTAGCCTCTTCATTCACTATGCATCTCTCACTCTCCTGTACCTCACCCATAACCTTTAGAATGTAAGTTTGCGAGTTTTAATCTTGTGAGGTGCTTTAGGGAAAGCACAGTGTATATCAGATTGAAAGCTCAATAACAGGGTCTTACATTATTTTCATTGTGGGGTATTGTTTATACTTGTACCTAACCCCTGTATTGCGCTGCGGAATATGTTGGCGCGTTATAAATAAAGGATAATAATAATAATATGTATGGTCATGCCTGTTGTTATCATTACTATTATTTGTACATCTACTGCAATGTGTGTATATATATATATATATATATATATATATATATTTATTTATTTATTTACTATTTACTATTATTTGTACATCTACTGCAATGTGTATATATATATATATATATATATATATATATATATATATATATATATATTTGTTTATTACTATTAATATTTTCTTTACCAGTTTTTAACTGTATTGATATGCTTCAGTAAAGCTGCTAGGGAGACCAATATCGCATCCCAAGTGTGCACTCATAACACCCCACACATATATTTACACCATTGCCCACAGTATGGGCGTATTGCCCTCAACAGACAAATAGCGGCGCGAGCACAGCAAATACCCACAAGCCCCGGGAAATGGGACAGGAACAGGAAGTGACACACTTTGACCCGGAACTCGCCCATATAACACCCTTACACTAGCCAACAAGCATACCGTTAAGGGAACACCCAGGAGAACAAGGCACAGTACCATTCCTTCCTGAACCCCACAGACATACACAGGGGATAATTTGCATACACTACGAGGCCACAACCAGTCCATAGAGCAGAGAGCCCTAACAGAAGTGATTAATTTCAGCTTTTTTGTTTTTCACTATTTTTAATAACAATTACTACAAGACTACTGCTTGATGATATTTTCATGTTTCTAAGCACCTTAATCCCCATGCTCCCACTGTCCACTACATAGTATTACAATGCAATCTGTATATCGAATTAATGATCGAACATAATATTGCCTGCATTAATATAGACTGTATAGTGTGGGGAAATGTGTGTATATATATCTCGGGAAGTATGTGTGTGTTTTTTTTTTTGTTTTTTTTATATCCCGTGGCATATTTTGGCTTAAATTATGGGGTAATAAAATTGTAAGGTAATGCTGTTTGGCACAGTCAGTAATTTTTGTGGTGGTCTGAGATCCTTCGGCGCTGATTGGGAGCCTCGTGATGATCGCCTTTGGCGCTCATTGCAACCATTTTGGTTGTTGCATTTTTTGTTATCAGAGGCGCTCTTGCTGTCATTATAAGGTCGGCGATGCAATCCTTTTTGTGCTTATTGCAAGGCTCTCCCCTGGTGTAGTTTGTGTGCTATGAGCACCGTTGGCGCTCCTTGTGACGGCTCCTTGTGACGCGCGCGGGGAATGGCTTTTGCGTTTATTGCGATAGTGTTTTTTTTTTTGTGTGTATATGTCATTTTTTATGCTAGTGAAATAAGTAATAAATTAATAAATTAATATACTTTACCTAGTTGTAAATAATATATGCAGGAAGCATTGTGCTAAAGAGCTAACAATCTGGTTTGATGTTCCAGCAGCATACAATGTAGATTTGCACCGTTGTTGAGCCAAGGTGTAAGTGTCAGCAATGTGTGCAGTGTGTAGGGTAAATAGGCTGCATGCGCGAGGGGAAGCCGTTAGTGTAGCTGTGTACTTCCGCATTCTGTAAGTGTGAATGTGTATGTGGTACGCGGGTGTGGATGATTTAACGTCCTTGCTAAAAGGGTATCTTGTACCTCGTACGGCTTTTTGGAAAAGCCATATGTGCTTGGTGGTGTTTTGTGGCTTTAGGGGTCGTATAGCCTTGCTTTCTTTTTTTCGGCTGCCTTTTTTCCTCTCGCTTAGGGGATTTTCGAGTGTCTAAACTCGGTAAATTGGACTTAAATTGAGATGTAACCTCACTTCCAGAGGTCATGTGTATCCCCCCTTGCTGTGGGTAAGGTTTTTATGTTATTTTTGTGTGTATTTAATGTTTTTTTAATGTTTTCCGCTATGCGCGGTGCGGCCGTTAAGGTCGTATTTTTGCAAGTTCGTAATGGGGTTTTTTCTAAGTCCCACGGCTCGTATTTTTTTAGTGTAAGTCCATAATTTTTTCTTTCTAAGCCCCGCAGCTCGTATTTTTTTGTGTAAGTCCGTATTTAGTCATTGCGTGTTAAATGTTTTTTTTTCAAAGTCCCGCTTCTGTAACCTCTTGTGAGGCGGCGTAGAGCCTCCACCTCCGCAAATGCGGCCCCTCGCTTTGCGCAATCACTAAATACGGACTTCCACAAAAAAATACGAACCGCGGGTCTTTGAACACAAAATTTACGGACTTAGCCTAACAAAATACTAGACGCAGGACTTATACGACCTTAACGGCCGAGCCGTGCGTACCTGAAAACATTAAAAACACGATAAATACACACAAAAAACACATAAAACGCTTACTTACAGCAAGGGGGGGCACCCAGGACGTCTGCAAGTGAAGTTACACCTCAATTTAAGTCTTAACAAAAGGAAAATGAGGCTACAGGACCCTAAAGCCGCAAAACATCAGCAAGCACCAGACCTGAATTATGCTAGTGGTGTATCTGTCCTGACCATCAAATATTAGTTCTAGATCAGTACAAATCATTATATGTACAATAAATACTAGATTTTAATTCTCATATTATTTCTTCAAGCAAAACAGACATCCTCCCATAGCACACTAATACAAACATTTGGATTTCAGTATCATCTACATGCAGTTGACACTCAAATCTATCCATCAACCTGAGATCTATTCCACTCTCTTCTATCATGTTTCTGAAGCATATTTTCCTGCATGTTATTTCAAAGACTAAGGCCCCCATTAAATTGAGGTCTCAGGTGATCCGGTAGGCCATAAGTGAGATTGCAAGTTAATTTGCTATTCAATTGGTGTCTTTTTGCGGGCTCCAAATGGCTTATGAGTTATGGCCTTAAAAAAAAGGCGAAGGGGGTGTGTGTCTTACCAGGGGCTGTGACAGGACGCACAGAGGAGACGTTCCTGCTCTCAAACCGGCAAAAATGGCCTAAAGGGCCAGAAAACACCACTCCTTGCACCAAAAGAAGCACCTGTGCCCCAGAGGGGGACCAGTGAGGCACCGGCTGAAGAGAGAGGGGGAAGAGGCGAGCCGGGAAGTGGAGCCACGAGGTCGAGGCCTATACCATCCTGCCTCCAGTGACTGTTGCGCCCTCCCCCCCTTGCATAGAAGGAAGGCCCGGACGAAGCTGAGGAGGCAGAGAAGGAGGAGAGCGTCGAGAGGGGACCTGCGGCGATGCCAGGAGAAGCGGAGGCTGGAGTAAGCAAGAGCAGGCGGCAGGCGGCCCACAACGCAGAACCCCACACTGGGCAGGCCTACCTCCGGTGCGGGCTCGGAGGTGAGGAAGGCCCAGCCAGAGGCCCGAGGAGCTCCGGCAGGACCGGAGTCCTGAGCCTGGACCGGGAGGCTGCCATCTTTCCCAAAAGAGCTGGGGCATCGCCGGAGGCCCCCCTTCTCCCAGCAAGGCCATAGAGACCCCCGAGAAGGGAACACAAGGCGGCCGACAATCAAAACACAGTCCCAAGGCCCCAGATCCAGGTCAGAGGCCCAGGAGGCGAGAAGGCCCCAATTAAACACCCTGGGGGGAGCTTTCCCGCCAAAAAGGCTGGCCATTTACCAATAGGGGAATAGAAGAAGAAGGGGGCGGAGCCAGCACCCTAAAATGGAGAACGCAACACAGGGAGGCCGTCATCTTTCCCAAAAGAGCTGGGGCATCGCCGGAGGCCCCCCTTCTCCCAGCAAGGCCATAGAGACCCCCGAGAAGGGAAGACCAGGCGGCCAACAAGCAGAACACAGTCTCAAGGCCCCAGATCCAGGTCAGAGGCCCAGGAGGCGAGAAGGCCCCAATTAAACACCCTGGGGGGGAGCTTTCCCGACAAAAAGGCCAGCCATTTACCAATAGGGGAATAGAAGAAGAAGGGGCGGAGCCAGCACCCTAAAATGGAGAACGCAACAAGAAGGCAATTGTTGTGCAGAGATCCAGGCACAGTCTGAGTAACCCCTGAACGGGGGAGAATAACACCATGAATATTCGCCAACCCTCAGACCCTGGGCATACTGAGTCCACAAAAGCACTGAACAGAGGAGTGAGGGTCCCTATCAGAACAACTGGAGGGCCTGAGGGCACCCCAACCCACCTCCCAGAGACACTTTTGAACAAAGCAGAGGACTTAAGCGTATCCTGGCAACTAGCTTGCCCAGCTATAGAGAAGCTAAAGGTAGCTTATTGAAATATACTCTGTTGGTCGTGCACTGTGCAAATTTCATGAAAGCCTGAGGGTCTGAGGTGGCAGAATATACTTTTACAGACCTCTAGCCCGGAGGCAGAGAGCTGATCCGAACCACGTGAGTGTTTGACTTCTGATACCACCCCCATGAACATTATGGGATAAGGAGCTTAGAGACGGGCAGCTCTAGACAGGTATGACTCCACATATGCAGAGGGCGCCTCACAATAGCTACCTATTCCTGGCATGAGCTATCTACTCCGCACTTCAAATGATTTAAACCAGAGGCGGCTTATATCTACTACGTTACCTCATCTACAAGCTTGCGCTGACAAACAAATTAATTGCAACTAGGGTCTGACTTGGTGAAAATGGACAAATCAAAGAAAAGCGTGCCTTCTAAAAGCATTCAGGAGCTCTTCCACAAGCGAGAGGCCCCCCCCCCCCCCCGCCTCGCAGCCATGAAGGCCCTCCCCTGAACTAAGAGACATGCCAGAGGCCGAGGGAGATGATCCCAACCCATCAGCGGACATGAATCTCTCAGCCAAATCCCTAGAGATCATACGGCAGATGCTGCAGGCTCAATCTACTCAGCTGGTTAAAGAGATTAGGGACGACCTTTTTGAGCTGGGCCAGAGAACCAACCTCCTGGAGGAGACCACTGATAAAATCCTTGAAGCCCAGGAACAAGACAAGACAGAGCGGAAATCCCCACTCTGGCGGCGAAAGTCTCTCTCCTAGATGACAAACTTGACGACCTGGAAAACAGATCGATGAGACACAACATCAGGGTACGGGGGGTCCCAAACTTGGTCCCTGACCTGCTGCAATACCTAACAGTGGTGATCTCTAACATCCTACCAGAGGTGGCTGACAACTCCTGGGAAATCATAGAGCCCTGGGGGCCGCAAGAAACCCGGAGTTACCGAAGGACATAATTGTTCGTTTCCTGAGGCAAAAAAACAGGGACCTGATCCTGAATGCCACTAGAAAATTGCCCAACATCAAAGGTCCTGATGGCGCTTCCCTCCAAATTTACATGGACCTTTCCCCACGAACATTAGAGAAATGCAGAGCAATGAAGCCAGCCCTTGCTATCCTGATTAAGTGCAAGATACCATATAGATGGGGCTTCCCTTTCTCTCCTTCTTTCCAACACTAAAGTAACTTGAGGTAACCTCAGCAATGCCTGTTAGAGCCCCATATGGGACTTAATGCTTAGAACTGTTATGTTTATTTTGTTTAGGATAAAGTTGTTGGCAATATATTTTCTGTTTGGGGGTTTAACCCCTAGAGTTTATGACATCTTTTCCAATGTACTTACTAAATTCTCTCTCCTCACCACCCCTTCCGGGGGCGCCCACAGGTGTTCCAATTTGGCTGGTCCGTCTCTCCAGGGGGGGGGGGGGTGTCCTGGCCTGCGCAGATCCTTGGCGTCCGGCTCTTTTCAAAACATACTAGGGTAACAGCACACACGGGGTCCCTGCAGACCTCCCACATAGCTAACCCTCATTACACGTTCACTACCCACAACGTTAGAGGCTTTAACTCTCCTAACAGACAAAGGAAAGCTTTCTCTTCCTCCAGGAGACCCACTTTGCGCAGGGAAAGACCCCCTCGTTCTTACACAAAGACTACCCAATCTTTTACACCTCTAGCCAAAAAACCAAGAGGGCAGGCGCATCGATACTGATCCACAAAAACTTCCCATTTCAAGTTTCCCATAAAAAAATAGACAAAGAAGGTAACTTTGTGATTATCACAGGCAACCTGCTCAACACTAAGCTCACCCTGGTGTCACTCTACGCCCCTACTCTGTCTCCGGGTTGCGAGTGAACGAAGATAAATCGGAAATTATAGGGCTTCACCTTACACAGCCTGAGAGGGAGGGGCTTAAGAACACATTCAACTTCCACTGGCCCAAAAAGCACTTGAAATACCTTGGAATAAAAATGACCCCCAACATCGCGGACACCTACGGGGCCAACTACCCACCCCTATTCAAAGAAATAGCAGCCGACCTGGAGAGATGGAATAAATTCTGCATTTCCTGGTCTGGCCGGATTCACACGATTAAGATGAACGTGCTCCCCAGAATCCTATGCTACTTTAGATCACTTTTAATTAAAGTTCCCATCAAAGACCTAGACAATCTACAAAGGCAAATTATGAGGTTCATATGGCAAAATAAAACCCAGAGAATTCCGAAACTTACTATGTTTATGCATAAAGGTAATTGCGGACTCTCATGTCCCCATCTTAAGCTCTACTATAGGGCAGCCCAGATCTCCTTTCTGCCTCAAGCGCACTCCGTGACACATCAACCCCTCTCGGTAGCAATAGAAAACCAACAGCTACAACCTCAGGGGTGGGACACGGTGGTACGGCTTCCAAAGTCTCACCGCCAGCCACTTACTTACCCCAACCCCATGATTAGACTGTCCCTGGGATGCTGGGATTGGGCGAACTCAAAACGGCGCCTGACCTCTCTCCGCTCCTATCTATTACCACCTCTCCGCTCTTTGCAAAAGATCTCTCCCGAATGACTCAAAAACCTGGTGGACCTCCCACGGGTTGGACAGGATAGAGGTTTGCTTCAAAGAGGGCCAACTCATTAGCTTTGAGCACCTTAGGGATAATTTTGATCTCCCCCTAAAGGAACACTTCATCTTTTGTAAATTTAGTCATTTTATATGGACCCTGGGTAGAACTTTAGGCCAACCTCAAACAAACTGGATGACACGCATGTGCTCGGATGCCCCGCTATCTAAAGGCACACTAGGCATGATATATGAGAAATTCAATAGCACGCTGAATAATAGTAAACCTAAGCCCTTGACAAAATGGGAAGTGGACCTGAGCCAGACATGGGACCTGGAAAAATGGGGACACATTACCCAAAGACTAGCGAGAGGTTTCTATAATTACACCCTGAAGGAAACTTCACTAAAAGTACTCCATAGGACCTACATTACCCCGGCTAGGCTCCATAGGATGAACCCTCAAGAGCCTGACACTTGTTTCAGGGCATGCCCAGAGACGGGGACCTTCATCCACATATGGTGGACATGCCCTAAGGCCCAGGACGGCGCATGGCGGGGCACCCTCGCTGGAGACCGGGAGCAAATGTAAGTTGATGGGGGCAACACCTGTGGGGGGGCCGCGGAGGGCTGGGAACGGGGGGTCGCCTTAGAGGGACATGGGAATCCAACACTGTTGGATTCTGATATAGTCTACCTTGCCCCATACTGCTGCGTAGATATTTTTGGAAAGAGAAATTCTAAGCCAGAATTTTATCGTTCTGTTCTAGGTTAGTTTTAGTCTGTAAGTTATTACCAACGTAAACTTGTTTGTTGTTCTTTTTCCTTTTTTTTTTCTTTTCTTGGCCTTTCTTGTTTTTACTTGTTATTGGAAAACGGAAAATTGTTGTTGGTGTGGCTCATGAAGAAGATTGTAATAAGGCAACCAGTATTAAGGTCTAATTTCATAGCAGGTACATTTTGTACTTGATTTTACAAGGTCTAGGATAGATTGGGAGGTCTAGGATAGATGTTAGTCATAAATCACATGCTAATTGGTGGTTAACCGCAAAGGACCAAAGGGATATCAGTTATAATAATATGACAATTAACCTTTGTCAATGAAACCATTTAAGTATGCTGCACTCAGTTAAATGTCTCAATTAATGTGATTAGACAGCCAATACACAGTCTATGGAATCTGATCTGTCTCGGCCACTGGCTTCTTTTCCTAACTAGCGGTTATATATACTTAGGGAAGGTGAACCAATGCCGGCTAAGGATGACTAGGTGGGCTGTAGAGTGTTCCGGTAGAGTCATTGTGTCCCTAAGCTTTATTACCCCCTTCCTTTCCCCATAAGTGTAACATAAGTCAAGTGCACATAGTCATATGTAGAATACATTGTGGATGGTACTCCTCACAACATTAATCATTATAAACATATGCCAGGTATTAAACAGTGAACCGAGAATGTGATCGTAGTCTTTACAATCCATTTACTAAGCTAGGATAATAGCTGTGTTTCGATAGTTCTCCGAGGTCCAGCTGCTCTGATCCTCTCGGTAAGTCAAGTGTCAGGTGGATTGTGACAGCCGCCCCCCTTCCAGTTTGCATAGAGGAGGGGAGAATCCTTTTGCATGGTCCCAAATTTGCAGCTTTATTTGTCCTCTTGTCGGGAGAGGCCATCTACATTTTGGTGCATGTTATACCGGTGATGCTGGATAGTAAAATCTAACGACTATAGGGCTAAGCTCCAGTATAGTAAGCAGCTATCGTCCCCAGCCACCCAGGTCAAACAGCAGAGGGGATTGTGGTTCATAATCACAGTGAATTCCCTTCCATACAGGTAGTGCTTCAAATTCTTGAGGGCCCACAAACTACCAGGAATAAGCCATAACTTGATCCAGGAGATTCCAATTTAAGTGTGCAATGGGGTATTCACAGCCTTGGTCATTAATCTGACTAAGAATGGCCCCCAATGTGTAAGTTGAAGTGTCTGTATGCACAATAAAAGGTTGCTCACAGTCTTGGGGCAGCATCACACTCAGGAGTCCATTCCATTGGGTGAGGCATCTTTTGCTGGTCAAGTCCGTGAGAGGTTTGATGATGGTTTGATGACGGAGCTAGGAAATGGAGGGCCCCGGTGCAAAAAAAATAATAATTAGTAATTTCCATCAATATGTATCTCATTGCTATGGCACCCATGTGATAGCTGGAGGTGATATACAGGCACGTTTAGATCTCTACACTTCCATCTATGCCATACTGGATAATGGTGATAGAGTGAATGCCTTGTTTACATATTATTGAGATCACTTGGCATCTCTATATATAATGATTTAAGTGTGAAGAGATGCAGCTCTTTTACACTCTCTCTTTTTGTAGAGGGGACCCCTTCTCTTCAGTTGAGAGGTCCCATAATTACATTGGTTTATTCACTCTTGTATAGCGTATCTACTCCATAAATATGGGCATGTGCACTCACTTGCCTAATACATATATGAGACTCTTCTTTTGAAAAATGGGATCTGAAATATAAATTCTATTAATTCATGGCAATACTAATCCTCCCTTCCACAAATTCTCTGGT
Source organism: Discoglossus pictus (assembly GCA_027410445.1). Lineage (NCBI taxonomy): Eukaryota > Metazoa > Chordata > Amphibia > Anura > Alytidae > Discoglossus > Discoglossus pictus. The sequence goes on along the minus strand of CM050164.1, from coordinate 342,003,488 downwards.
AGTTTGGTTTTTAAAGGAGCTTGTGGCTCCTCTTTTATGTATCATATCCCTGTACAATGGCTATTACCCCACTCTTGTACTCAGAGCAAGAAGGTCACTGAACCTCTGATGGACTTCCCTGTGGCTTGTTATACCAACCTTGCATCCACCATCTTCTATGATTTAAGACTAGATACATAAAATATCTAATACTCTTAAAATAGAATAAATCATCTTTATGATTGTGAAAATTCCTTGGTAACACTCACACACTCTCACACACACACACTCAGAGTTGCTTCAGTTTTGATACACATTTAATAAATGCCAAAGTGTGGGAATCTCTCCAGTTCTTAGTTATCCAATGGGTATATGATAAGATCTGTTATCCCCAAAAGTTCTCCAACACTTCACCCTTTAGTACATGTGGCCCAACCATCTTCACATGGTTGTGAATTATTTAACAACCTTACACAATTAGCAGCTATGTAAACCAGGAGCATAAAAGTATTTTGTAGCAAATATTGTATTTAGCTGACCATGCACACTGACTGCTAGTTTGCAGCCCAATGGGATGGTTAAACTACTGGGCTTGTTCTTCTGTTTAGTTTTACTGTCAAAACTTATCTGAATCTATTATTTTCAGGGTAGGGGTAAAGCCAAAATGTTTGCTGCCATAAGAGCAAAAACGTTTAAAAGCAAAGGCAGTATCTACTGACATTAAACTTAACTTATGAAGTTTTTCAAAAGAGTGTACTGTAAAAGTAACACTTCTCTATTAATGTAAAGATGCGCAATAAATATGTGAATTTGCTGTGAAACATCAATATAACAATTACAATTACACAGCTAATTTATGCATATTTTGTATTTCCTTATATGAAAAAATGTAACTCATTGTGTGCCATTATTCTTATTCACACAATGTTAAGCTAACATATTCCTCTTGTTTGAGATAAACTTAAAGTCACTGGTATATGAGCATTTCTTATCTTAAATCTACTAACTACCACCCCCTTTCAACTACTAAAAAAAGGAACATGAGTACAGGTCATTGCCTTACTATATTGAGCACTATGTTTTTTTTAACATGCATTCCTTTGCAAAAATATACATTGATACGGTGTAGATGCATATCCTCTGCGTGCTCTAGAATAAGATACAAGGCCCACCCCTGCATAATACAACACAGCTCAGCTCTAGTCACTTAAGGTGGATTATCACAGTTACTGATGTGGAGCAAATAAACACATGGAAAAAGGCCTAATAAGGAAATGACAACTATTTAATGATTTTAACCGCCTCCAACTTCCTGCTCGGATACAAACAATCTAGTTATTACTATACAAGAGTTCATGCAATACAATTATATAACTTGATTACAAAAACAGGGTGCTGTTTTTGTATGTGTGCATTAATATGGCTGTTGTGCATTTTCATACATACATATACCAATAAATATATATTGAATGCATGCATATAGAGCTTGCAATCTTGCATACATATATTGTATTTGTTTTCTTTGGCTGAACTTTGTTCTTGACCTGCCACTTTGGATATTCCACCTTAAGTGTATTCAAATGATAGAGCTGGGACCTTGTGTGTTAGTCCTGCGCAGGCAGCGGCTGCAGCAAAACTGCTTTTGACCGCTAGATGGCGCTGTCGCTGGAGCTTATACCCAGCACCCTCTATACCACAGACTCCTATTTCTTGCACTCTCTCAGCCCTCTCTACCACACTCCTCTCTATAGCTCTCTCCTCAGCACACACACATAAAGTTGTCAGCCCTCAGTAGTCCTCAGCCTGCACTCTCAGCCCTCAGTAGTCCCCAGTCTGCACTCCTAACTGTATCAGCAGCCGGCCCATGAGCCCAGGATACTAAGGGCAGTGAATCCTGTGCACCTCACAATGTCACCACTCCACCTGCTGCCTCCTCGTTTGTGGGTCCCTTTTCCTGCTTTCCTCCCCTCCCAGACAAGTCTATCTCTGTTCTTCCTGGCCTCCTACTCTGTGTCTTCTCTCCTTCCTCTCTATCACCTCCTAGTCTGCCCTGATCCTCTCTCCTCCTCCTCTCTTCCCTCCGACCCTCATATTCCCCACCTGCCTCTCTCCCTCCTCTGCCTGATGCCTCTCTCCCATTCCCTCCATTGATCTCTGTGTCGTGCAGCTCTCACCCTCCTCTACTTATCACTTCATGCCCCTGTATACTTCAGCACTCCATCTATCCAGGAATACTACTCCAGCGACAGCGCTATCTAGCGGCCAGTTCCAGTTTTGCTGCTAACGCTGCTTGATGCATGACTAACACACAAGGTACTAGAGCTGTGCTAGGGAGGGGTGGGCTCCAGAGATTCCTACTGCATTTGTTGGTTGAACCACTTTTGACAGGGTGGGAGAGATTTTTTTGTAAGGGGCTTGGGGGTCAATCATGCGGCCTAGGTGGATGAAATTTGCAGGATGCAGTAAACAGCGCAGACTGCAGGGAGCCCCAACACTTAAAAAAAAAAAAAAGACAGCTATAAAGCCCCTGCCCAGGCCAGGGACCCAGTTTAGTGCACTGTTTGCACCTACAATAGCTCTGCCACTGATGGCACTGTAACATGTAACAGCAGTAGCCAAGGGGCTGCTAGATGTTTGATGCTTTGAGTGATAGCATCTCCTCCAATTCACTATGAATACTGTCCCAAACTACCTTCTAGACCCTATAAGAGGCCAGTTATAAAGGAGGTTAGCCAACTGTGATCACCTCATGGGAAGCTAAGGTGGTGCACCCCAGAAGGGAATAAAACATATTGGGGAATTGGACCAATAATGTATTACATGGTGATTTTTGAGAACTCTTTAGATTCGACTGGCTAACAAATACTGTCTGGGTCTTTGGAATTGGTACCCAGACATCGAGCGGTAGCCCTTCCTCGAGATCGCTGCTAATAGGCAGGCATGTCTTGAGAATATTATGTGGTCACATCTCCTATTCTTTAAATTGATTAAAATGGGCCACCCTGGTTACTATTCATTCAGGTACATTTTTAGAGTATAAGTGTTAGGGTATATCTTACATAATATTTTGTAAGGCAATTTGTTGTGGGGATGGGGAAACAATATCAACACCTCTTGCACTTCCTCCAGCTCCCATACCAGTGAGCCCTGGTCATAGCATTTTTTATGTCTTGTAAATGTTCCCACACTAATCCAGTTAAGATGGCTAAGCAGTCCCTCAAGGCTAGGACATAGGGGACCACTAGCATCAGATCTGGATCATACTCGCTCACCCAAGCCTCCTTGATAGCGTTTAAAGGGTCTCTCAACTGACACCGTACAGAAGTACAAAGGGAGAGAGCCAAATAACTCCTGTGTCCCCTCGAGGTAGGCAAAAAGGATATGCGGAAGTAATTTTTCCCTCCTGCTCTATGAAAGCACAGAGCATTTGTTTGAGAGTTCTATTGAACCTCTCAAAGAGACTGTTCATCTTGGGGTGATACAGAGAAGAACTCGGCAGGCACAGGTGTCACAGTGACTAATGACATCTCTGTTAATCCCAGGCCAGTATAACACTGAGCTAAGGCGGTGACAAATTTGTTTGTTCCTTATGAGCCTGGACATATTTAACCAATTCTATAAAGGTTGGCCTAAACTTCTGGGGTATAATCATCTGTTTTTTCATTTCTCCATGGCCTGATTCTTCCTCCCCAGGGGTAATCTTTTACAACAGCCCCTTCTTCCATTTATAATATTCCCTGAAAGACACCTTCTCTCCTCAGGTAATCTTCGGCCTCTTTCCACTATCATCCTCAACTAATGCTTCCCTTAACTATTCTACGCTTGTCCATTGGAGTCAATGTCCCTAAGCAGGTAATGTACCCCAGGTCCCTCTGGTGCCTTCATTATCTCCTCCTCTGGAGCCCTGGCCGGGCCAACTCAGCAGCAGCTTGTGCTCGATCACGATGCTGATGTATCGATACTCCAACTGACCCAAATCATACCCCAGCAATAAATCCTTAGTTCGTCCAGTCATCACTCCCACTTCTTGGGTCCCCCTCCAGGTTCCCCAATAAATGTAAACTTGAACCACAGGAATTGCAAACTTATGGCCCCCTTCAACTATCACATCCAGTTTATTCAATAGCAGGGCTGTAGGGCTAACGAAGTTTGGATGAATGACTGTGATGGCTGCTCCGGTTTGCTAGTTGTACACATTCTACTTTATTGTACATTTGCAAAGAGTGCTCCAGAAAATTATGGTGCTTTATAAATAAAGAGCAATAATAATAATGCAAAATATATGACTATTTTTGAGCTCTATAAGGTGCAATCAAGGCCATTCACACTTCAGCTGCTCTTGACATTTTTCCCATCTCTGGCTATACCCCAGTTAATTTTCTTCAATATGCTGAGGAACGTCTCCTCATTGTTACAATACTTAACTCGGCTGAAACCTCACTAGTTAACCTAATTAACTAATTAAACTAATTAACCTCACTAGCAGTCTCATTCCTATGGAAGGGTCTATTCCCCAATTTCGAAACAATATCTAAAAAATTCCTTTATCACACATAGGAGAATCCTCTTTTCAATATGCACTTAACACTTTTACCCAATTTGTCTTTATGTGGCTTTCCTTTGTCAACAGGGACTATGTAACTCATTGACTTTCTTTATGTAACATGCTTTATATCGACATGGAATAATTTAATAGCTTGTCTCTAGAAAGCACTGTGTGCTTCGATGGCACTATACAAATATAAGTATGTACATACATGCTATAGTTAGGAGTATGCAGCTGTGTCAGTTTAAGTTTAACTAATAATATGTTTAAAGCATATGATGTGTGTTATGGAGAATTACATATTTTCATTATATCCTAATCAGCCAGACAAGAAGATTATTTCTGTAATTTACTTGAAATAAATTATTCGAGTTCTTTATAGCTGATTTTTATATTTCTCTTTCTGCCAGACTAGAAAAAAAGATTAAAGGATTACAGGATTGTTAAACTGTCATTCTTTTGACATCTGGAGAAACATGATGATACAGCTGGATGTTATTTAAAGGCTAATCCAATATGGACACTACTCTAGTTCCACCCAGATGCACCTACTTTAAAGAGTCAAAGAATGAATATAGCTCAGTTAATTCGATTTTATTGACAATAACAACAGATCTCACTTGCAATATTATGCATTCCTTCTTTTCTTTTTAACCTTCACTACAAAAGAGTATTATCAAATAAATATACAACAATATTAGAAAAATAGTATATGTCAGCTAAAGTACTTTTAATAATTGTATACATTATAGAATGGGTAACTTTTTTCCCACTCAGACTTTTCCAATTTAATTTTCAGTTTTTTTATATATTTTTTTCCTGTGGTCTAGGTCCCCATCCCAGCATGAAAAATGTGTGTGCTTGTTTGTAAAAGAGCATATATACTGAAGCTCCAAGAAGTGGCAGTGGGGAGTAGTTCAGCACGCTGGAGATGTGTATCAAGGATGAAGGTAAGCGAGCAAAGTGACAGCAAAGTACAGAGTGGAGCTGACAGGGACTGGATGCTATGCACAGATGGATGTGAAGAGGGGTGGGTGCTGTGTGGGGGTGGATGTTGAGAGGGACTGGGTCCTATGTTGATATATAGTGACCACATACCATCCAATTTTAGAAAAAAGATGGAAAATAATCAAAGATTTACAACCATTACTAACAGAAGATACTGAATTAAAGTATATATTCCCCAAACCTCCCATCCTTGCATTTAAACAACCACCAAACAAAAACTTGTCAGCAGAAAATTGGCAAATAAGCAACTGAATATAACACATGGAACTAAACCTTGTAACAAACGTGCCTGTAAATTATGTCAACACATTTGTAATGCTGACACAGCCACGCATAACAACAAGACATATAACATCAAAGGATCAATTCATGTACGTCATTCAATGTGGTTTATATTATACAATGTAATATATGTGACACTAAATAAAGGTTCAGTTCTAGTTTTCACATATCCAAGGTGTGAGACTGTGTCTGTGTTTTATACCCTGAATTGGGGAGTGGTCTTGCCATAGGCCACTAGTAACCTGTATCCAGTATTCTCTGGCTGTTACTTTGGGCATTGCCCTCTTCAAAAGCCACCTTCTGTACCACAGAGAGCAAGAACCACATAATTCTGCTGGGGTAGGTTTGAACTAGGTTCATATCAAGCCCCCTTGAAGAAGCAGAACCTGTCATCCTTCCTAGAGCAACCTCCTTCCTGAGCTTTTCCTGCACCACATCAAGAAACTGCTTAGCTGATACCAGATTACCCGAAAATAGAGATTGTGACGCATTGTAACATGGGATAACAAAACCTGAACTGAAACCACATAATAACTGATCCAACTTAAGTGCAAAACCCCGCTTACTGGCGTACAACTTTAGCCATGGTAGCATTCTTGCTACCAATATTGGTGTCACCGCTCTTAGCTGCATCAGCTGCCGCAACTCCCTTGGTTCTCCCGAAGCATCTAATTGAGGGGTGATGGTACCCGGAATCTGAGCATTCATGCTTGGACCTGCAGTTAGCACCCCACCTACAATTTCCTTTGTTAAATTTAAAGCACAAACCTATTTTGAACGTCAAAATTTGTGCCTGGTTATTGCTCCTACCTCCTGAGAAACAAAAGGAACTGCTATAACCGCCAACATATTTTTTGCTGGGGTGACAATCTTCAATCACCACGCCATGCCCATATATGTCCTATGAATGCTCTCTATCTCATCCAGATAACAAAAGAGAGCCGAACAGCACTCATATTACTTCTCCCCATAGATGCTAGCCATGATTATGTAGGCATGCAGCCAGTTCCGGAAAGTCTTAGGGATGCGCCTATAACGCTTCTTTCTTTGCTCCACCTCCTCCTTAGTCTCCTTCCTTCTATCCTTCACCTCAAAATAATTATCATGGAAGGAGAGAAAATATCTCTATACATTTCTTTTTCCACATTTTCTTTTTAATATCAGAAGGGACATGCAAGCCAATAGGCCCTAACTGGCACAATGATGGTTTAACCCTCGCTGTATCAAACACCACAAGCATCTCATGCTTCTTTCTTTTTGACTTTTCTTTACCTTCAATGTAATGGCCGCTATCCTACACATGCATTACCTGTGAATATGCAGGAGGTACCCAAGCCCTAGCAGCTGATGATTCCCCAATTCCTGAGTGTGGGAATGAATAGCATTGGACTCACCAGATGGTCCTGCCCATGAGGCTGGAAATATGTCATCCTGCTTCCTCCTGCTCTCCCTAGGCTTCTTGGGCCCACGCCATATGCCATTATCCTGCACCATTCCTCTTCTCCTACCAGGGATACCTTTCTCCTGACAAGCCGCCCCTTCCTTCCATAAGACCGCTGGCTGGAATGTTGCTCCTGGCACGCCGCCTCATCTGAAATATAAAAGGGATTAGGATTGACATAAACGCATCATTATTAACAAATGCATTACCCAACTCGCCCATTTGCTCTCTCAAGACTGATACCCCATCCTCCAGATTAGAAAGGGATGAGACTGAATCCAGATCAAGCCGCAGAGACCCAATGCCATCAGACTCAGACTCACTACTGCAATCCCTTGCTATGTATGACTGCAAGGGCTCTGAAAATGGGGTAAACAAATCTCAGGGGCCCTAACAAAATGAATGGATTGCCTTGGGGTGTCAAGTGGGGCAGACATGGACACCTGGGAAGGGGCATAATTAAGTGAATGTGGGTGAGAGGGAGCTAAATACTGTGGTAGGTGTGATTGAGATTGTGAGTTAGAAGAATGAGGAGAAGCAGCCCCTTGGGCAGATGCCCTAGCTTGCTCAACAATATTAGCCAGCCATGCATTGCCCCTAGCCTGGGTCTGTAAAGCCCATCCACATATGGAGATGCCATTACAGCATACATGTAAGCAAGTGACCAATTCAGGTAAGTAAGGTAAGTAATTAGACAAATCAGGTAGTGGCCAGATAAATGATGACGCAATACCTATCTGATGTGCCTGAATGATGGGTGATATGCAATCTGATATCTGGACCCAACTGACTAGGTGATGGCAGGTGAGGTAGTATTTATAAACTAGCCCCTGTTACATAACCGTTATATAATAAACCCTCCCTAATATTAGAACTAGTAATGAATAATTAAATAGGTCCTCCTAATTCCAAGCCAGGTCAAACCCCCACTCTTTTAACTCCGTACAGCCGTGCGGTTTCTTTAAGGCGAGTTGTTATATTTCCTAACCACTAGGTTTTGAAAATATTGCCCACACCTGTAAGTATATAAAATATATAGGCTTGGCTTTTCAAACAAAGATTTAAGAGGGGTGTCCACATCTATGGGCTCTTAGGTGGCTGAAGAGGAAAAGGCGCGACAGGCAGACTCGACCCCAGTGTTTGCACAGAAAGGTTTGATCTTGGTTGGTTGCTGTAGTGACACCATTTTTTCTACATTTCCTCTTGTCCTCAAGAACAGCCCTGCATGTGGTCTCAAAAGAGGAGACAGCCTGGTGAATGGTACTTCTCCATGCCTTTCGGTCTGAAGCTAAGTTGGACCATCAAAGATGGTCAATATGACAGGAATTAAGGGACTGTTTTAGTGAGTCCTTGTACCTCTTCTTTGGACCGCCTCTGTCACGATTGCCAGTAGTGAGCTCACCATATAGCACTATCTTTGGAAGTCAATCATCCTCCATCCTAGAGATGTGTCCTGTCCAGCGTAACTGCTTCTTCAAGAGTATGGCCTCAATGCTGGTGATTCCAGTCAATAGTGGTGCGGGCTGGTGGAGTACTTCAGTCTTCTTCAAACTGACTTCTAGACCGAAGAGCTTGGCAGCCTCAATGAAGCAAGATGTAATTTGCTACAAAGCTGTCACCATATGGGAAACGAGGGCAGCATCGTCGGCAGAGAGTAGCTCTCGAACGAGTTGTTCCACTGTCTTGGAGTGGGCCTTTAGTCGCCTCAGGTTGAACAGACTGCCGTCTGTGCAGAATCGGATGTAGAGACCATCCTCAACATCAAGGTCTGTTGTGGCCCTTTGCAGCATCATACTGAAGAATAGCGTGAATAGAGTGGGTGCAAGAACACAGCCCTGCTTTACGCCATTGCTTATTGGGAAGGGCTCAGATAGGTCATTGTTGTGCCTAACTTGGCCATGCTGGTCTTCGTGTAGCTAGATGTTTTTCTGTGATAGTGGTCACCAGTCTGTTGAGGAGTACTAAATGCAAGGATGGGAGGTTTAGGGAATATATCTTTTAATTGTGTGTCACTAGAGATATACAGTACATTAAGTAGTTTATTTTGTTTGGTATTTTAACAGGTGTTCACTGGGTATTTTGATGACAGTGGTTATTTTCTTTGTAATAATACGGGCTTTGTAACCCTTCTGTTTGAAAGACTCAGACACTGTTTTTACATTTTTCTCCAGTTGAGCATATGCAATGGTATCAAATAGCTTGACTATGGATGATGGATTGAATAGTTTGGGAGGGATGGAAACTGGAGCTGTGTACGGAGCTCTCTGTGGGTTTCCTATATACAGATGAGTGTAGTGTGTCATTGTTGATGGTTATGTAGTCTCCAGAAAATTAATCTGTTCTGTAGAAAAATCTATTTTAAGTTTCATAGATGGATGGTAAGTTTTGAATGAACTGTTAGAGTCTCTGAGTTTGCTTTCCCCTTCTGTCAATATGATGAACAGATCAACTATGTAATGGTCGTATCTGTATGGTTTGTGAATGGATATAGATAAGAATGTTTCTTCCAGATTGGCCATAAATAGATTGGCGTATTGTGGAGCCATTTTGGTACCCATGGCAGTCCCCATCATCTGTAGGTAGGTATCTTGGCTAAAAGTTAAATAGTTGTGGTTAAGGATGTATTCTATTAGTTTAGCAATAACATCAGGGTCATATTTATGGTTTTGCATGTGTTTTGAAAGCAATGTAAAGCGTGTGTCAGTGCCATCTTTGTGTGGGATTTTGCTATAAAGAGACTCTACATCCATGGTGACAAGTAGTGTGTTAGCAGGTAGTTCTTTAATCTGACTGAGTTTGTTGAGAAAGTCAGTTTAAAAAACAAACCCAACATCACCATCAAACCGGCAGGCAAAGGAGGTGCAGTTGTTATTATGAATACTTAGGACTACATAAATGAAGCCAATAGACAACTGCCAGACAACACCTACTACAAGAAACGGAACCAGTCCCCTAAAGAAGAATATGCTATTCAACTCAGCCAAAATAAATGTGAAGCAACTCATATCGATCAATCCTACAACTGGGACTTTCTACATGCTGCCAAAAATCCACAATCCAGTCAACCCAGGGAGACCAATTGTTACAGGTATGGAGAAACTGAATGAACAGATATCTGGTCTTGTTGAAAACACCTTTAAATCATTAGTTAGTAACACCACTGACTTTCTCAACAAACTCAGTCAGTAACTAAACAAGCCATCATCCATAGTCAAGCTATTAGATACCATTGCATATGCTCAAACACTGGAGACCGTGACAATAATTTAAAAACACTGTCTGTATCTTTCAAACAGAAGGGTTACAACCCCCATATTATTACGCAGAAAATAACCACTGCCATCAAAATACCCCCTGATCACCTTTTAAAATACCAAATAAAAGAAACTACTTCACGTATACCTCTAGTGACCACATACCATCCTATTTTAGAGAAAATATTAAAAGATTTACAACTATTACAAACCGAAGATGCACAATTAAAATATATATTTCCCAAACTTCACATCCTTGCATTTAAACAACCACCAAAACTTAAAAGATAAGCTTGTCAGCAGAAGATTGGCCAATGAACAACTGAGAAGAGAAAATGCAACTAAACCTTGTAACAAAAGTGCTTGTAAGTTATGTCAAAACATTTGTAATGATGACACAGCCATACATAACAACAAGACCTATAACATCAGAGGATCATATACATGCACATCCTCCTCATTAGCGTCGGAGAGGTCCGCAAGTGCGGACCTCCGTTCGCTTTTTTTTTACCAACGCAGATTGTTCCAGGGACTAGCCTGGGCAGAAGAGGAGGAGGCCGGGGACATCGCACTAAGGTAAGTTAAATGTATATTATGTTTCTTTTATTTCATTTTCTGTGTGTATGTATTTTATATTAATGTTATGTTTTGGGGGTTTTTAACAGGGGCCGCGCCAGGGAAGAAATGAAGAAGGACAGAGATATGCTTGAAAGGCGAGTACAATATGTAGAATATTTAAAATGTTTCTTTATTATATCTAAATATGATGGATTATTTTTTTTTCTCTTTTTTCCTAGGTTGCTGATCTGAAGGGACATCTGCAAAGGTAAGTGGTCTTAATTATTATATTTTAGCTTACATTTAGGGTTTAGGTATGTACATAGCATTTATTGCATTTTAGATAGATGGGGTGTATGTATGTTAGATAGCATTTTTTACTTTTTTTATACAGGGGGTGTATGTATGTTAGATAGGATTTATTGTATTTTATATAGAGGGGGTGAATGTATGTTACTTAGGATTTATTGTATTTTACATACATAGAGGAGATGTATGTTACATAGGATTTATTGTATTTTATATAGAGGGGTGTATGTATGTTACATAGGATTTCATGTATTTTACATACATGGAGGGGACGTATGTATGTTAGATAGCATTTAATGTATTTTACTTAAGGGGGTATTGTATTTATTTTTTTTATTTTCTATTTTAATGTAATGTATATATATTGTATGTATTTCCTTTTCAGGTGTGTAATGTTTTTTTTTTTTAATTTTCTGTAGTGTGGGGGGGGTGTAATGTAGGTTTTTTATTTTCTGTAATGTTTTTTTTTGTTTTTGGTGACTTCGTTTTTTTATTATGTGTAATGTACATTTTTTAATTTCTATAACTGAGGTTTTATGACTTTTTGTGAGTTAGGTTTTATTATTTTCTGTAATTAGTGGGGTAAGGGGGTTTATTAGTGGGTAGGTAGGGTAGGTAGTGTAGATGTTAATAGGTTAGTGTAGAGGGGAGTTACTTTACATTGAATGGTTTATTGGGGGGTATAGTGCAGTGTAGTGTTTCCACTTACTATCATGAGGGTCTGGAGGACCCTCATAGCACTTATGGGGTTCATCTTAGGCTTCTAACTGTCCCGTGAGGGTCTTTAGATACCCTTATGGGACTAAAGAAGTTAAATAGAAGCATAAGAGACAGGGTTAACATAGTGTACTGCAAACACTTTGTGTCATGAGGGTCCTGGATGACCTTCATTCCACTTATAGTGTTATTACATGGGTTCATTAGTGTGCTATAGGGGTCTATATAGTTGAGCCACCCAGTACACTCACATTGTGTCACAAATAGTACTCACAGCTTTAAAATGTTATTGCCGTCATTTTTTGACGGGCAGTCGCTAGTAAAATATACTTGTCAACTTGTAAATTTGTTTATCATTTAGTCATTTACTCATATCTCAAAACTAAACAAATAACATAACATTTCTCTAAATAATATAACTCATGGAATTGGACAAGGGAGAGGGGTCGCTGGAAGCAGTTCTAATAAGTTATTCCCAATTATTATTATTTCCATAGGGTCCATTTTGCCACCTTTTGTTTTAGATTTTTCTTGGTTTAGAATTAATTATATAGTCTAATTCAATTTGTTTGTTTCTGTCAACTATAATTTTGACTTCATTCTATGAAGGTAGGATTGTGCAGTTATAAGCTATTTTGCAGCTAAAAGAGTATTAATAATAATATTAGTTTTTTTGCAGTCTGTGTGCGTAAAAAATTTCTGATGTGCAACACTTTTCAAGGAGAGTAAACGTTTGTGCTCATTGGAGAGTCAGGTGATGATGTTATTGTGTCTTAAGCTCACTAGCATACGTTGCTAGAAATGATAATTAAAACCAGTGCAATTTCTAGCATCAGATATTCTAAACTGTATTATAATATAACAATTATATTCAAGCATCTCACAAGAACAATGTACAGCAGTGACTGAATACTTTCTGTGCACTAAAGTCAAGACATATGAGAAATCTATTTTAAGTTTATTGTCACTCTTCTTAAATCCATTCTTACTGAGAACTTTTTTCTTTTTAACAAACGCTGGTATCACCAAATTAGGGGCAATGCTATGGGTATGGCATGTGACCCTAGTTACGCAAACCTATATTTGGGTCAATGGGAGCGATAATGCATTTTTTGTTCCGATCAGATATCCGAATATTCCGATAAAATACTTTTATGGCAATGTTATATTGACAAAATGTTGGTCCTATGGTGTGGCTCAAGACAAGAATTTGAGCTGTTTATGAATAAAATCAAAAATAACAATTTTGCCCGGAAATTCACATATGTTATTGACGAACAGCAAAAGGTATAGCAGCGACTGAATACTTTCTGTGCACTAAAGTCAAGACATATGAGAAATCTATTTTAAGTTTATTGTCACTCTTCTTAAATCCATTCTTACTGAGGACTTTTTTCTTTTTAACAAACGCTGGTATTACCAAATTAGGGGCAATGATATGGGTATTGCATGTGACCCTAGTTACGCAAACCTATATTTGGGTCAATGGGAGCGATAATGCATTTTTTCCGATCAGAAATCCAAATATTCTGATAAAATACTTTTATGGCAATGTTATATTGACAAAATGTTGGTCCTATGGTGTGGCTCAAGACAAGAATTTGAGCTGTTTATGAATAAAATCAAAAATAACTCTTTTGCCCAGAAATTCACATATGTTATTGCCTTTATAAATAAATTAATTTATTATTTTTTGAAAATGTTTTACTTTATATTTTGGAATTTTTATTGGAAGACTTCTCAATAGAGAAGTGATTTTAGGTAAAACAGTAATTTTAATAGCAGCTGCCCTCCCTAAAGCAATATTTATTTGTGAAAAAAAGACTATCTAGGTTATTTATACCTAACCTGTTTAAGTTTGGTGTAAATTTAATTCCCAAGTGTGTTATATTATTTAAATTCCAATTGTAAGGACATTTTTCCATTAATTTAAATTTCTCTTTAATTCCGAGATTAATATAAAGGACTTCTGTTTTGGCAATATTTAGCTTGTAAAATTAGACATTACTATAATCATAAATAATATGATGTAATTTGGTTAGAGATTTTTCTGGATTGGTAACTATTATAACTATATCATCAGCAAAAATAGTGGCTTTATTAGTTATAGAACCTGTTGACACACCTTCTATCTCTTTACAACATCTAATAATTTCAAGTAGTGGTTCAATAGTTAGTATGAATATTAATGGGGAAAGAGGACACCCTTGTCTAGTACCATTACCTATTTTAAAAGTTTCTAATTTAATGCCTTATTCCAAAATATTAGCATTTACTTTTGTATATAGTGCTTTAACTGCGTGAGATCCAAAAGTACCAAAACCATATTTGTCTAGAACACATTTTATGAATTCCCAGTTTACTCTATCAAATGCTTTTTCAGCATCAAGTGATAAAGCTACTAATGGTATTTTTTTGTTCTGTGAAAAGGCTAGAATATCTATAAGTATTATCTGTTCATTGTCTATTTTTAATGAATCCTGATCTGTGTTTATTAATTTACTTAATAAAGGATTTAGTCTAGAAGATAGTATGCTAGAAAATATTTTTATATCTGTGTTAAGGAGTGATACTGGACGATAATTCTGGCATTTAGATGGATCTTTATCTGGTTTAGGTATATTTACAATAGCTGCCTCTAGTGTCTCTGTGGGTGCTGTTCCAGTTTCTTTTATTTCATTAAATATGTTCTTTAAATGTTTCCCCAGGGGTCGTGCGAATATCTTGAAGTATATATTTGGGAAACCATCAGGACCTGGTGATTTCCCGATTTTTAAGGATGATATACTTAATTGGATTTCCTTTTCTGTTATATCTTTTTCTAATTCTTTAAGTTGTTCCTCTTATATTTTAGGCAATGAAATTTGTTCTAAATATTTTATTATTTGTATTTTAGAAGGTTTATAAAATGTTTCTTTTTCTTCCAAATTATATAATGATTTGTATTATTTTGCAAATGTTTCACCTCTATCTATAGGATTTCTTTGCACTGTCGCTTTTCCATCCTTTTCTATTCTTTTACTTACAGTATCTCACAAAAGTGAGTACACCCCTCATATTTTTGTAAATATTTTATTATATCTTTTCATTCAACATTGAAGGAATTACACTCTGCTACAATGTAAAGTAGTAAGTGTACAGCCTGTATAACAGTGTAAATTTGCTTTCCCCTCAAAATAACTCAAGACACAGCGATTAATGTCTGAACCGTTGGCAACAAAAGTGAGTACACCCCTAAGTGGAAATGTCCAAATTGGGCCCAAGGTGTCAATATTTAGTGTGGCCACCATTATTTTCCAGCACTGCCTTAACCCTCATGGGCATGGAGTTCACCACAGCTTCACAGGTTGCCACTGGAGTCCTCTCCATCACGGAACTGGTGAATGTTAGAGACCTTGTACTCCCCCACCTTCTGTTTGGAGATGCCCCACAGATGCTCAATAGGGTTTAGGTCTGGAGACATGCTTGGCCAGTCCATCACTTTTACCTACAGCTTCATTAGCAAGGCAGTGCTTGTCTTGGAGGTGTGTTTGGGGTCGTATTATACCAGACTGAAAGTATACCTCTCATATACGCTTTATGAGTATTCCAAAGAGGAGTTTCCGATTTTACTGAACTCTCATTAATTCGTTTTTTTTAAATCTATTTCTAGGTTTAGTTTATTTCTATCTGTCATGGATATAAAAAGGGTTGCATCAATTCTAGGCATTCCATTATTTTGTGACTTAAATACCTTGTAAAAAATTATTGATACAGGTGCATGGTCCGACCATGATGTAGGTCCTATTTCGATTTTTTTTAATCTTATTTAATACCTTCTGATCCAGTAAAAAGTAATCCAATCTAGTATATGTTTTATATCTGTTTGAATAAAAAGTGTAGTCTAATTCACTTGGGTAGAATACTCTCCATCCATCATATAGCTTATATTTCATTAATGTTTTCACAAAAGTCTTTGCATATTTAACCATTGTTTTCTGGAGAATGTCTCACAAAAAAAGAACCGTCTCTAGACAGATATTTAGATCTCCACTGATCACTAGATTTCCTTTTTTAATCTTATTCATATGTTCTAATAATTTATTCAAAATGTGTTATTGTTTATTATTAGGAGCGTAAATATTAATGATCGTATAAAGTTTATTATTTATTGTTCCTGTCCAAATTATGTACCTACCTTCACTGTCTAGTTCTTTACATTTTTCAACTACTACACTCCTTTTGTTGAAAAAAAATGCATACTCCTCTGGCTTTAGTTTTATTATTTTATTTATTTATTAAAATATTTTAATAAGATCCTATCCGATAAATTTGGAATTGTATTATTTTTAAGATGTATTTCTTGTGCACAAATGATATCCGTCTTTTGCTCATGGAAGAGATTTATAATTATTTGTCTTTTAGATGGTATGTTCATACCATTTACATTCTGCAATATAATTTTAAGAGTTATAAGTAATTTTTAGAGAGTTTTCTTTTCCCTTCTGCTTCCTTCTAGTCCCTTTCCCCTGTCCAAAACTTTAATAGTAAAGCACATTTTTTTACTTTTCTTTTCGATGCAAAACTCTATCACTTTATTAAATAACTTTCGGTCATGGTTACATCCTATGCCATATTTTTTGTCCTTATGATTATTAACTTGAAATCAGTATGACACTAATAGAAATATCTAGATGTATTTATTTAAATCTTTTTGGATATATACTCACCGTTTCTGTGGGCCCAAGTATCCATCTGTATTATGGAGTACCATATATACTTGAGTATAAGCCGACCCGAGTATAAGCCGAGGCACCTATTTTACCACAAAATACTGGGTAAAATGAGTGACTCAAGTATAGGCTGAGGGTGGGAAATGTGCTGCCCCCTGTGTCCCTCTTGTGCCCTCTGTGTCCCCCTCTTGTGTGCCCTTTTCTTGTGTCCCCCTCTCTCTCCCGTGTCTCTTCTCCCCTCTCCCTTCCATGTGTCTCTTCTCCCCTCTCCCTTCCCTGTGTCTCTTCCCCCTCTCCCTTCCCTGTGTCTCTTCCCCCACTCCTCATTCTCAACCTCCCTCCTCAACCCCACTCCTCATCCTCAACCTCCCTTCTCATCCTCCCTCCTCATCCTCAACCTCCCTCCTCAACCCCCTTATTCTCAACCTCCCTCCTCAACCCCACTCCTCATCCTCAACCTCCCCCCTCATCCTCAACCTCCCTCCTCAACCCCCTCATCCTCAATCCCCCTCCTCAACCCCCTCCTCAACCCCCCTCCTCAACCTCCCTCCTCAACCCCCATCCTCAACCTCAACCCCCCCACCCTCAACCCCCCATCCTCACCCCCCTCCTCAACCTCAACCCCCCTCCTCATTCTCAATCCCCTCCTCAACCTCCCTCCTCATCCTCAACCTCCCTCTTCATCCTCAACCTCCCTCCTCAACCTCAACTCCGCCATCCTCAACCCCCTCCTCAACCTCCCTCCTCAACCTCAACCCTCCTCCTCAACCTCCCTCCTCAACCTCAACCCACATGCGCGCCACGTCATTAGCATATACCGGTGCCGGCACCCGGTATATGCTAATGACGTGACGTCACATGAGCGCCACGTCAAGACGCCGGAAGGAGCGGAGGCCGGAGTAGAAGCTTCAGATGCAGTTAAGAGAGGGGAAAGGGAGAGGGGGAGGTATTTAGAGGGGGAGAATGAGGAGGGGGGATTAGAATGAGGGGAGGGTTGAGGATGAGGAGGGGGGAGGGAAAGAGACATGGGGGGGTGGGTTAGAGAGACACGGGGGGGAGAGTGACTCGAGTATAAGCCAAGGGGGCCCTTTTTAGCCTTAAAAAAGGGCTGAAAAACTCGGCTTATACTCGAGTATATACAGTAACTTTTTTGAATTTTATATACCATAACCTTGATCCATATGTTAACCTTAAGTTTTAATGTAGCTAGATACTCAATAAAATCCTCTCCAAGATATGTTACATAAGTTCCAGATTCCAGATACACACTTCACCGCATATTGTGAAGTTTTGGGTGGTCCAATAGTATATTTTAATTATAGAGAATTGACTACATTATTAAATTCATGATACTTTATGAACAAGTTTGTCTCAGTGTCTGTACTATAGAACACATATTATAATTACATAACTATCGGAACACACATCTTCAGATCATTAACACAAGGAATGTTGATTATTTATTTAAATAATTTTCCTGTTTGTGGGATCTTTATCTTTAGATAATTTTTACTTTTGTTTCGTGATATTTGTGCACAGTATAGTACATTACAATAATTATAATATAAATATACTTAGTATACAGTATATAAACCTATAATGTTTTCGATAAGTAAGATAATATGATATCATCACATTATTATGAACTAATACCTAAAGAATATTTTTTTGCTTTGGAACGTAGGTTGCACAACATTATTGTAAAATGAAAGAAAAAAACATTTTCTTTTTAAATACAAATTTGGTCACAGGGAGACACTTAAATTTTTTTTTATTAGTTTAGTTTGTTGATAAGACATATGATAGGATCAGATTAGTGAGTAATCATGTATTCTGATGTGTGTATATATTATATCTGGGTACCAAGATATAATGAGAGAAAATAATGCACAGACGTCAGAGTGTCATCAGAATAATCTCTGAGTTTATTTGGGCGGCAGCCCCTTATATAGCATAACACACGTCACAGCTAATAGCATAGTTGAAAATAGGGTTAAATACACATTTGCAAACAAGTGTCTTTTTCTGTCTAACTCAGCAAAACAATCCTTATCTAATCCCGGCTTCCTATAGATATTTTCCATCAGCAGTTGCTGAGACAAAAGAAAGGATACAGGAAACAGATGCACAAGTGAATATTACTTTAAACATTTCTACAGATAACCCACTTAAACATTCTAGTAAGATACAAGGAAAAAACAAGCTGATATACTTTTTATAATCATGATATTCTTAGTCAATAAATTCATAATGAAGAAATTAAATACCTAACAGTCCCTCCTTTTATAAATGTATTAGACAAAGGTCTCAAAGCAAGGTTCAGTTTAAATGGTACCGTTGCTATTGATGGTCTGGCAGTGGAACATGCTATACAGTTACTAATTTCCATGGAGGCCGCCGTATACAGCATCCATTCCAACCAGATGTTTTTTCTGCATACCCAGTCTCAATTTCAAAAGTGTCAATCAGGCGGTCAGGTTCCAAATAGATGACCTGTGAGGGCACAGTCCTATTCACAGGGCTCACCTTGGTGAGATCAATAGTCTCTCTGGGCACCTCTTTTGCAGTACCTGAATATGCAAATATTGCATGTTGTTACCTCTGCCTGAGGTGTAGATTCCAAAAGTATGTCTACCTTCATCACACTTTTGTGGGTCCTGGAGGGTGATCAGGATGGGGTTGCATAGTTGATTTTGGCTGCAGGAGTATGGCTCCACACCCCGTGTCAGCTTTAAGCGTCTCTTTGTACTTTTGCACTTCATGTGATTAGGTGGGGAGTAACCCCAGTCAGCTCCTGTATTCCATAAGGCCAGTTTCCAGCTAGGACATCTCTCATTTCCATACGGAGGGGCTATACACAAGTATACTGGCGCTTTTCTCACCCCTCCACTACGTCCTCCTCCACATTTTAGTACTTGACATAGGTCTATTTGGTTGGTTCCTATCTGCCCTTCCTTAGGGTCACTTGGCCAGTTAAATTGACTTGCATCATGTCTCTTTTCATTCTGTGCATCCACATCTTTTTAATAGATTGCGTCTGGTTGCCTCTGGGTCTTGTTACTTCTTCCCATATGATTATGGGTGCTACTATGCAGAGAGTTATCAAGATGAGGCATGTCAGTGAGAGTCTTAGGCCACACCAGTTAGGTCTTTTGAACAGGTGCCAGGACATTTTCTTGGGCCAGTTGAGATCCCCAAACCCGCACCATTCGGTTCTTCACTGGGTTTGAGACGAGTTTCCCCCCCTTTGTAGCCCAGCCTGACTCGCAATGAGTCAGCTAGCAGGTTTTAGGAATCAACTGGCTCAAGCTCTGGCACTTTTACTCTCTTGCAGTGAGTCAGGTGTATCCAGGTGGCTTGTTCGGCAACGTTCAAGGCAGTGGGTGTTGACAGCAGAACTTGGTACGGTCCTTCCCACCTGGCCGATGCCCAATTTTTAGGCTTGATTACTTTAATTAGGACCCACTGGCCTGGTTGTACCAAGCAGGGTCCCTGCTGTTGCTGTGGATGAGAGAGAGAGATGGAGGTAATATCTTTCTTACTTAACATTTTTCTCATATAGTCTGCTAAGTTTTCACTCATGTTCTCATCTTCTGAGATAAATGGTCTAAATTCTGGTAGTAGGAATGGTCTCCCATACAATATTTCAAACGGGGTTAACTTCTTCCTGCCTGTAAGCATGTGCATGTTTAGCATGACTAACAGTAAACAGTAAAGCCAATTTTTCCTGTTTCTACCATCGTTTTCCCCAATTTATTTTTAATGGTACCATTAGTTCTCTCCACTAATCCAGCTGACTGTGGGTGGTACGCAACTCTATGTGTTATGCTTTACTCAAGTGGTCGATAATTTTGTTCACAAAATGTGTGCCGTTATCGATATATATTTCCTCTGGTATACCAAACCTAGGAATTATTTGTGTCACTAAGTTTTTAGCCACTGTGATTGCGTCAGGTTTCGTTTCCACCAACCTAGAGTATACATCAATTATCACTAGGCAATATTTCTTCCCTTCACACTTTGTTAGTTCAATGAAATCCATACATATTGTTTGGAAGGGGTATGTTGGTTCTGGGAATGTGCCTCTTATGGGGTGATAGTTACCCTGAGGGTTGTGTTGTGCACAAACAAGGCACCCTGCACAAAAATTTTAAAATAGGTGTTTAATTCATAGGCTGAAAATATTCTGCTGACCATGTCTACCATACTCCCTCTTGAGACATGACTAACGCCATGGCTCAACATAGCTGCATATCTGAATAGTGATTTTGGGAAAATTGGTTTCCCTTCTACATTCCCATAAATATTATCAGCATTCAGTTTACTCCCTTTCTTCAACCAGTATGTTTTTTCCTGTGAGGGTGCGTCTGCCTGTAGTTGCTGTAGAATACTCTTGTCAATGTGGTCTACGAAATACACAGATGTGTAGCTGTGTAAGAGAAAAATGTGTATTTTTCCCGTTAGAGCCGCCTGCTGTGCAGCTGCGTCTGCCCTGCCATTTCCTATTAAAATTGTGTCTTTTGTTGTGGTATGAGCCACACATTTACATACCGCAATCTTCAAGGGCAGTTGAATGGCTTCAAGTAACTGCAAAAGGAGTTGTTTATGAGTGACTTGCCTGCCGGTAGATGTGGCCATGCCTCTATTCTTCCCTAATTGTGCAAATATGTGCACAGTTGAGAATGCATATTGGCTGTTGGTGTATGGTAACTTTGTCTCAGTTACCCAGTTCAGGATTTTCCTATATATTTTTGTGCTCGGTGAGTACTGCACTCCGAGGCCATAGGGCAAGTACTCCCATGGTGTTTTATCTGTCTGAGCCTCTTCTACCATCCCTCCTACCTGTACCCACCTTCAACCAGCAGGCATAGTCAGTGATATGTGTGGCACTGTGTGTCCTGCATAGAGTAACTGGTCTTGATTATGCAATTTTACTCCCACCCCTGTATACCCATTTTCTGTCCAGTATATGTAATCCAAGGATATTCTGGTATTGGTGTGTTTAAAAAAATGTTTTTCATAGTCCACATCCCTCCCCGGTGTACTTTCAAATTTCATAGTGCAGTGTAATGACCCTGTGCTTTGTTTTACACTGGAAGATGGAGCTAGGTCATTAGCCATGGCTACCAAAGTGCTGGATACTTGTCCTGGCCCTTTCGACACCATGTCTAATGTGTAGAAGTAATGTGGTTCACCCATCCCCTGCACTACATTTACATCGACAGGTATGTCCCCCATGTATGCTTCCATGCCTTACTCTGTAGGAACCACTCTAATGTTGCATTTCAGCATCAGACCTCAACCCAAGAGATTTATCGGGCATCTAGGGGAGAGTATAAAAGGATGCTCAAATGTTTGGCCGGTGAACAATCTCACTGTGAGTGGACATGCTATAGGTTCGCTATTCGTCTGTCCTGCTGCTGACCTAACCAATATGTTATGTGACAACGTGTAACTAGTCCATCATCGCTCAACACTGATCTACATGCTCCTGTATCGCATAAAAATGTTATCATTACCCCCTCTACATCTAGTTGAATGACTGGTTGTTCTTCTAGAGCCATTAAGTCTATACATGATTCTAAATTCAACACATCATTTATTTCTGGCAAGTTTGCATCATTATTGCCATACCCATACAATTCAGATTCATGCAATTCTTGTTCAGCAAATATTTGTAAAGGAAGGGTACAACCTGGTTCTAGTCATTTGTCAGTCTGGTGGTCATCGTCATCCGCTACCTCTTCCTCCTGGTACTTTCTGTTTCAGCATGAACGTGCTAAGTGGCCGGCCTTGCCACACACTTAACAATTTCCATAAAATTTTCCTCTGCTTCCACCTCGTCCTCGTCCACCTTCTCTCTCCACGTTTTTGATTATTGCCACCATCACCAGAAAAGAAAGCAGAAGTTATAGGTTGCGCTTTCCCATCAACAGAAGTCATTAAATACACCTCCTTTGGTTTACTATCTTGCTTTTTCTGTTTCTTTTCTTTTGCTCTCTTACACTGCTCCTCTGCATGTTTAGCATATTCTATGGTTTCCCTAAGGGGACATGTTTTGTAAGTAATTTGGTGCTGTATCACAAAGTCATTTATTTCTGGATGACATCCCCTGAGAAAAGCGTTTTTTTAGTTGCTGAGCATATGGTCCAGCATCATCATATGGGTTAGGTCTGGCCACCCTGCTATGGCTGTCAAATACTACCCGCAACCTCCCCATATATTGTTCCACACTTTCATCATCTTTTTGTACACACTCGCTTATCTTAGTCCAGTCTGCGTGCTCTCTGTGTCTGTCAGCTATTCTGCCTATTAGAGCGTCTACTCGTTGGGTCAGTTCTTGTGATCCATATTGCAATGGCTCCCCCCTTGGGTCCAGTGGATTCCAGTCACCTTAACTCAGGATCCAATCGGACCCTAATATCTGCCTCAGACATCTTGCAACCTCAACACCATTTAATTTAAAACTTTGCTGCAATCGCTGGAACTTAAGTCTAAAAATTCCCATATTTTCGTTTGGGCGGGGGACTCCTTCTACAGCTCTCCTCACATCTGCATCTGTCCATGCTCGGTATACTAGCATTGTGGGTGCAACACATTTCCCCCATCTACAAGCTCCCCCCCCCCCCCTAGGATTGGGAACCTCAATAATGTTATTCCCTTACTTCCGTATTGATGATCTGGTTCTGGCGGGCCGTCCTTCATAAGGTGGTGGTGTCGGAGGAGGTGAATTTGGAGCGGTGGCGGCAAGCAGGTATTTGCGGGCATCATCAAATTCGTCCTCTACATCATCACTATAAGTGACCATATTCCCAGGAGTCGGAGGGGTGGTCAGTCATGGACATCTTTTCTGTGTACACATAAACATATCCTCTTCCGAAGGAGAGAGGTGGTTAACATTACATGTCCCTCCCCCCGTAGGCACCGTCATTGTTATACACATTTGCCTTTTTGTTTTCATCTTCAACAATTTTTTATTTTTAGTATAGAAAATATATTTACTTTTTTTATTTTTAATTCCTTAAGTAATGTTGCGTTTACTTTTTCTGTCGTATACTTCTTTGTGTATAGTAAAGCTCAATAAAGTTTCAACGTCTCCTATATCTTCCTTTCAATAAGGATTAATATTGCCAAGAAGTTGTGGATACAGGGCACTGATTCCAGCAGATGTAGTATAGTAGATGCTGTGTATCCAGTGGGTGCGGTGAGCATCGTCATCGCTTAAAAGGGGTTGTAATAACATGCCTTTTTCTCTCTTTACAGCAACCACACTTTCTCCCTTCTGCTATTTTCCCTCAATGATACAGATAGACATATTTTCACATAAAAACTAACACACACACACACACACAGAGAAAATGGGAGTAGGAAAGAGGAGAGGTCTGCTATGTGGGGGGTTGGCCAGACCCTGCACGTCTTCTCAAAATGCAGACCAGTCACCTCACTGTCCAAAGGTAAAGCATCGAGTAAAGTTACAAACACACAGAGACTTTATATATTTACACAAATACACATAAGAAAACAATTTTAGAATACAGTGTTCACAATTCCCACACATAAGTGTGTTTTTACCAGACATAAGTTACAGATGCACACCAGAAACCCTTTGCATATTAAACATTTCTGTAGAGATAACCTTGAAAACTGCAGGGTCTAGAAACCACACACCTGCCAGTGCGATTTATGCCCTTGAGAGCCTATCCACTTATATATATATATATATATCTTGAACTCCTATAGTATCAATTAAAGTTAATAGATATACACAAAAAATAAGATCACAGGTACATGGAAATATACATAGCATTACATATACATACAACAACCAACAGACCTTTTATACATTTTCCAGAAATAACCTGTATATCTCCCACACCTTGGACCATCTGCCTTCTCCACACCCGAGTGTGGGAACCTGGTTCACGTAGAGAGAGAGTCGTTCACGCTACCTCTCGCATGCTACACCTCAAACACCACCACATATACTCAGCACATCAAGGACCCATAAAGCCTGTAGCTTCTGATGGGAAGTCTTGTTGTGCAGTTCCCTTTAGTGTAAACCTTGCCACCCAACCTGTAGGGCCCGACAGGTAGACCACTCAAAGTCCAACTTCACCATATACCGTGTGGTGCCTTTGTGGACGTATCCCTTACAAGTATAGCTCCCACCCAGGGCTTCATACACACAATCTTACAGAGTATTTTAGTAAGAAGTTATGAATACACAGAAAATTCAGACAAAATCTTTCAATATTATATAACCAATTAAAGAATGAGAAAGATGGAAATTCAAGCAGTTATAGATGCCTGTCATGTTCGACTGCCACAAATTTTGGTTTGTGCGTCTTCCATAAACACAGGCAAGTCACCGGATTAGCCCTTCGGAGACTAGGTGGGTAATGCGTGACCACTCACTACCAAAAGTGGATAGTTTCAGGTAAGAATTTTGAGAACAACACAAAAGAATACATGTATATATATATACATACACTCAAGTACACAGAAATATACAGAAAGTATACAGGTATATACAATAACCAATAAATCTGTTATCCGTGGTATACCTCTCACAAACATACATACACCCGGTACAGGTATTTAAAAACATACAAAATGTTAACATGCACACACATACATATTTTCTTGCAAGAGCTCATTTGAAAGTCGGACTCATTTACCCCTTTTTCATACTAAGCTTTCTCAATAACGTTACGTACGGAGAACTTATTTTATAGTCTTTTCCTCAGGATAATCACTCTTTTACCTCTCTGTGGGTAAGTGTCAACCCTTCTGCCTATTACTAGGCTAGAAACCTAGTTGTACAACTCTTTTACCTAATATCACTGTTAGGCAAGGACCTGCGGAACATACACACACATGCAAATGCAACAGAAATTCATATACACACTGTCAGTTCGTTGTAAGCTGTGCCTTGTCATCCCTTGGAAAACACCTTGCCTCTGTGGTCCAACTGATCGTATATATCAGGCCTGAGGTCTTTCTCAAGGTAAGGGAGTCCTCAGCGACATACCCCCTGTGCACGGTAAAAGGCGTTTTACTCCATCCGAGGAATGATAAGGGAAACAACATCCAAAATGATAGGATCAGATTAGTGAGTAATCATGTATTCTGATGTGTGTATATATTATATCTGGGTACCAAGATATAATGAGAGAAAATAATGCACAGAAGTCAGAGTGTCATCAGAATAATCTCTGAGTTTATTTGGGCGGCAGCCCCTTATATAGCATAACACACGTCACCGCTAATAGTATAGTTGAAAATAGGGTTAAATACACATTTGCAAGCGTCTTTTTCTTTCTAACTCAGCAAAACAATCCTTATCTAATCCCGGCTTCCTATAGATATTTTCCATCAGCAGTTGCTGAGACAAAAGAAAGGAAACAGGAAACAGATGCACAAGGGAATATTACCTTAAACATTTCTACAGATAACCCACTTAAACATTCTAGTAAGATACAAGGAAAAAACAAGCTGATATACTTTTTATAATCATGATATTCATAGTCAATAAATTCATAATGAAGAAATTAAATACCTAACAACATTGTATCATTCTGTGTTACAATTATGTGTTTGGCCATCTAATGCTAATGGCACATTATATTCCTGGCATATACTCGTACATAGTATACGGTATGTATTTATGTTTAAGAGCTTGTTGAATAGGTCCCCTTTTTGGTACACATGTATATTTATCTTATTTTCACACATAATTATTTTTCACATATGGTTCATTCTTTTCTAGTACTATTCTATTAGAAGCCCATAAATTACTTCAAATTATAATTTTTCTAAACATTTAGACGTATTCTATTATCTGTAACCCACAACTTATGTCTCTCAGCCCCCATACATAAACCATGCCTTATAAGTAAGATTTCAGGGTGCGGGATTACATGAGCTTACAATATTTAAACAAGCTCAATTTACTTCTTAGACAAAGTCAATAGAAAATGAGAATGTCTTCATGATGCCGGTAAATAACAGAATTTTGGCATAATCTGCGATTGGAGACTAAGCATTAGTGAGAGTCAATAAGTAAAGTTTGCCCATGGGGCTAGCACTCTAGCACTCTAGAGAATGCATTAGAGCATCTGAAACGCGTGAGTGGGGCTTGTAACTCTGACCAATGTCTCCCTCCTTGTGAGAAAAGGCACTCTAGTGTTCCAGGCACTAGCACTTGCTGCATGTCGTTTACACAATTGACCACTATGCTGCAGCTTAGTGTGTAGGGAGATCATTAGTCTTGGGAAAACCAAAAATAATGTTTGTTTTTTAATTACCAACCTGCAATATGGGAAAGTAATTTAAATGAGCACTATCTGCATTATTTAAGCCTGGGGATTTGATATTCATTGAGTTGAACAATTGTATCTATTTCCAGTTAGGAAACAATTTGATTTAATACCTGTGATTAATGATGTCGCAAACATCAAATTTTGGGTTCGCGAACAGCAGACGCAAACTTGTTTCTCCTGTTCAGGGTGGAATTGCCTGGTATTTCGGGGCTGGATCACTCTTTTGAGTGGGACCAGACTGATATACTACAGGATATTTCTCCCTGTGAAGGGCACAAGTGAGCTAAAAGAGGTTGCTCTCAGAGTAGCTTATCATGGCTATAGAACTAACCTATTAAAGTTGGTTCGTTCTCTGATGAGCACCTCTGACTTTGTTGTTTTCTATATGCAAATTACCTTTAGGGTTTAGTCTCCCTAAGGGTAATAGAGGACTCCAGACGTGGACCCCTTGCTCACTGTGCCTTAGGGAGTTCAGCTGCACCTCACTGACGAGGCCCATAAAGGTCGAAACGCGTCTGGGGTTTGCTGTTTCTCCTGTTCAGGGTAGAATTGCCTGGTATTTCGGGGCTGGGTCACTCTTTTGAGTGGGACCAGACTGATATACTACAGGATATTTCTCCCTGTGAAGGGCACAAGTGAGCTAAAAGAGGTTGCTATCAGAGTAGCTTATCATGGCTATAGAACTAACCTATTAAGGTTGGCTCGTTCTCTGATGAGCACCTCTGACTTTGTTGTTTTCCGCAGATGCAAACTTCATCAAATGTTCGCGAAATGGCGAACATCGGCGAACCGCCATAGACTTCAAAGGGCAGGCGAATTTCAAAACCCACAGGGACTCTTTCTGGCCACAATAGTGATGGGAAAGTTGTTTCAAGGGGACTAACACCTGGACTGTGGCATGCCGGAGGGGGATCCATGGCAAAACTCCCACGGAAAATTACATAGTTGATGCAGAGTCTGGTTTTAAGCCATAAAGGGCATAAATCACCTAACATTCCTAAATTGTTTGGAATAACATGCTTTAAAACATCAGGTATGATGTTGTATCAATCAGGTAGTGTAAGGGTTACACCCGCTTCACAGTAACAGACCAATCTCCCGGTTTAATGCACCGCAAACAACCGCAAACAGTCCCTTTGCACAACCGCAAACTCCCCATTTGCACAAGTTTGGATACCAAGCTAGCCATGTCCCGTTTCTTGTCCTCCCTAATGTCATTGAAGGTCTCTTCCTCCACCCAGTCACCAAGGCTCCCCGAAAGGTGGCAACAAGCCCCCTGGGATGCCTGCTGTGTTTGGTCTTTCACCTCCTCAAAGCCACCTTCCTCCTCTGACTCCTCTTCTTCAGACTCCCAGAGTCTGGGGGCTTCCACTGCCCAGCATGGAATATTATACACAGGTCAGAGTCTGGGGGCTTCCACTGCCCAGCATGGAAGATTATACACAGGTCAGAGTCTGGGGACTTCCACTGTCCAGCATGGAAGATTATACACAGGTCAGAGTCTGGGGGCTTCCACTGCCCAGCATGGAAGATTATACACAGGTCAGAGTCTGGGGGCTTCCACTGCCCAGCATGGAAGATTATACACAGGTCAGAGTCTGGGGGCTTCCACTGCACAGCATGGAAGATTATACGCGTTGCCTCTGTCTGCGTTATTATAAGGTGTGTACTGTTAAGTAGTACTATTCCTATCGGTTTAATCCCTGTTAAGTCCACTATCAGGGGACGTGTATATGGCATGGATTTTTGGAAGCGGGAGATGGAAAAAGATGCTTGGTCGGTCGTCCCGCTTCATATTTGGGGCACTGCGCGTGCAATCTAAGGTGCCACCAGATATGAGTGTCACTGTGCACTGGCAAAAATTGGCAGAGTAGATGCAATAGGCTTCACACACACACACCTGTAGGCAGGCAATTGCTA
The DNA here is from genome assembly GCA_027410445.1 of Discoglossus pictus. Taxonomy (NCBI): domain Eukaryota; kingdom Metazoa; phylum Chordata; class Amphibia; order Anura; family Alytidae; genus Discoglossus; species Discoglossus pictus. The sequence goes on along the minus strand of CM050164.1, from coordinate 341,974,440 downwards.
TTCAATCTATTACAGTCAAAAAAGTGTTGTTTTATGTCATTGTACACTACGGTTGCACCAGATATGACGTATCACTGTGCACTGGCAAAAGTTGGCAGAGTAGATGCAATAGGCTTCACACATACGCCTGTAGGCAGGCAATTGCTATTCAATCTATTACAGTCAAAAAAGTGTTGTTTTATTTCACTGAGCACAATATAAGCTGTGAGCCTGACACAGGCAGGCAACTGAAATTAGATTACAGGAAAAAAATGGTTGTTTTCAATGTATGTTACACCACCAGGTATGAGTAGTGAAAATAAGCACAATATAAGCTGTTAGGTGTTAGCCTGTCACACACACACACGCTGGCAGGCAGGCATAGATTACACACAAAAAAATTATAAAATAAAATAAATGATGTTCAAAGTTTCCTCAATGAAAAAATATAGGGGGCGAACCGAAAAGCGCATGTGTTCGCCGTCCGCTGCGAATGCGAACATGCCAAAATCGCTGCGAATAGTCCGCCGGCGAACTATTCGCGACATCTCTACCTGTGATTCCAATAATTGGGTAAAACATCCTTATGTCCACATAAATGATACTGTTAGTTCCCTATTTGTTTTAATACATGAGATCTTTATTATTTCAGTATTTCTTCATTATTTCAATGAACATAACAAGTCACCTTTATATGGCTAATATACCTGATTAGCTACTTTTAGGTAGATTTTGAGCCTAGTTGATGAGAGACATATGTACTTACTCCTGAAAAATGTTACATAGTTACATAGGGCCTCATTCAATTGCGATTTGGCCAATTGAATAGTGCTCTAAATATGCACATAGCATATTGTTTTTAAAGAAGTTTATAGTTAGTGAAACCCTTGCTTTTGGATAGATTTTTACTAACTAAACACTTCTTTAAAAAAATATGCTATGTGCTTATTTAGAGCCCTATTCAATTGACCAAATTGCAATTGAATGAGGGCCATATTAATTTAGGCGGAATAAAGGCTCAACCTTTTTAGATCTCCTCTGATCTGCAATACGCAGATTTATTGTTAATTGATCCAGAGGAAGGCAAAACAAACCCAGTGAAACTTTGCCAATTGTCTCAACAGGGGAAAAAATATAAAATTCCTTCCTGACCCCTGATACTGGCGATCGGATTCATCCCTGGATTAGTACTCCCTCTCTATTTATCCAGGATAGCCCTTAATGCCCTTTTTTATTTAAAAAATATATCCAATCCCTTTTTAAAGTTATCTATCGAATCCACTGTCACCACCTCCTTTGGTAGATAATTCCGCAGATTAACCACCCTTGCTGTGAAGAACCCTTTTCTTTCTTTAAGTTGAAATCTTTTTACTTCTAATCTAAAAGGATGTTCCCTTGTCATTTGAAACCTCTTGGCACAAAAAGTCCTCTTGGCAAAGGCTTGTATTGACCCTGGATGTATTTATATAAGGTAATCATATCCCCTCTTAGATGCTCTTTTTCTAGAGTAAATAAGTGTAATTTGTTTATTCTTTCTTCATAACTTAGCCCCTCCATTCCCCTTATTAGTTTTGTTGCCCTCCTCTATACTTTTTCCAGCTCTAAAATGTCTTTTTTTATGAAGTGGTGCCCAAAATTGTACTCCATATTCCAAATGATGGCGTACTAGGGATTTGTATAGTGGTAGAATTATATTTGCTTCCCTGGCTTCTATACCCTTCTTAATACATGCTAATATTTTACTTGCCTTTGCAAAATGTATTATCTTATCTTTGGATTTTTCTTTACCAATATTTATAGTATGTTCCCTGGTGGTTCAGTGGTTGGTTAGGAATCTGTGCTTTCACTGCTGTGACCTGAGATTTTTTTTCCTCTATCTATTGATTACCTAAACTTGATAATGGACAAACTGGGTTTACAAAGCAAGACAAGCTGTAAACACAATCTTTATATTTTTAGGGACCAATGCAGAGTCATATTTATAATATGCTCTTTTGAATTTGCAAACTCACTTTTACACATTGTAAAATAAATATTTGCAGCCTTTCATTTTTTAATTGAGAGGAGTGGGAGGAACAGTTGATAAGAGAAGTCAATGGAAGAGTAAGGCCCTTGTTCAATTGAGCAAATTGTAGTTATAAGAGCCTGTAATGGAACCCGTAAAATAATTTGCTATTCAACTGGCATCCTGTAGCTACCCACAAACGATTTGCGGGTTACAGGCTCAAAATCCCTAAGGTTGTCAAAATCGTAACTCCAACCCATCTAAGCCTTTGATCTTTCAAGCCCGTAAATTGTAGCTATTCGATTGCTACAATTCCTCAAGCCAGCAATTGCCTTCAAACCCGGAAATGGCAAAGGTAGAAAAAAATCCTCAGAGTATCAGATAGGACTCACAAGAGGGTTAAACACCTGTTTGTAGCACTGTAAATGCAAATAAAAAATATATATTGCAAATCTGCAGTACCAAATTCATTATTTTATGTTTTATTTCCGTGTAATATCAATCTCGGTAATCAAGGAGTTAATACATATCAGGCCACCCACATGGACTCGAACAGTATCGTCATTCATTTTTATTATTTTGTATATTGCTGGATTGCGAGTTCGATCGCATATCGACTTCTAAACACTAATTGATTCATGTTTAACCTCCATGTTTTACTGATGTCATGATGACGGTCTAATTTACTATTGGATGTTTCTATACCGGTAGTTACGGGCTTGCTTAATTGATCCTGATCATGCTCTGAAATGCTACTTAAGGGTGCAGGGTTTACAGTTTATGCTTTCAGCCGGGTAGCTGCGGGCTTGTTCAATGGGATCGATCTGTAACTGTTGCAAATTTCAAGTCCACAGACTTACGGCCAGTATGAAGGCAACTGCGGACAGTCTATCATTATGACATGGAATCCCCTTATGGCACAAGCAGAGTTAACTAAATATGAAATTTGCTCTATAAAATTTCAATACCTGTTAATACATGTTGTTATTTTGTAACATAGTTCACACGCATGGGACGTTTTTAACAAACAGTGCTCTTAATTTTTAGATACAAGTGTGCCCCCCTTGGGTTCCATGTTGGTCAAGTGGTTAGGATTTGGTGCGTTCACCGCAGCAACCTGGGTTCGATTCCAGTCATGGAACCAAGAGGTCATACCACCCTGAAGCCAAGCAGGTTTGGGTACTTGGATGGGAGACTACCTAGGAATACCAGGAGCGGTATGCTGTGGCCCACTGGAGAAGGATCTGGCAACCCACCCCAGTATCTCTGCCACCAAGTGGATCAGCATGGTCTGTTACAGTCCAGGAGGTCACAGAGAGTCGGACACGACTGAACAAGGCACACAAACAATACCCGCTTTATGCTACCCTTTTGACAGCTGATACGCTATAGCACTCTTTTTCCTGTAATTCCACACTTAATGCTAAACCTTACTATATTGCTGTTTTTTTAGTGTAATCCCTATAAATTGCTACTCAACGCTCTGTGATTCGCCATATCGATGTCTGAGTGTTTGCCGCTTTTTTTTTACATAGCTCTCCTGCATGCAGGAATGCATGTGGAGAGTTAAACGGGGTTAACCTGTATAACAATTATTTTCTGCAGGGTTCAGTTTTCTTTTATGACCTTGTTATGTTTGCTACTTTCTCAGGAAGGTGTGTCCTTCCTTTCAAGTACCACTGTATGAAAGGTTGACTTTTTTAAAGGCACACTCTCAGTGTAGGCCAAGGAAGATAAAAAAGAAAATTAAACTTATTTATTTTTAAAACATTTTATTTTTACTCTTTGTGACTCCTTTTACAGCTCTGATAAAACCATATATGTCTCTGCTGTTGCTGTCTGTGCAAGAAGTTCATTCTGGACCCATTCACAGAGCCTGGAGGAACAGTGTGTACTAACAAACGCCCCTATAATTTACATAGAAGCCGCCTAAAGTGACACATAAACCAAGGAGAACATGTAGCGCTTGATCAGACCTGCAAATTGAGTCACATTGAGTATAATAAAATGTTTTAAAAATATGTTTTTTTTAAATAATATGTTCAATTTTCATTCGTTGGTACACTGTCAAACCCACCCACAGTTATAGTTGTCACCTTTCTTTTGCATTCATGAAGTTGTTCATCAGAAAACAAAATGGCAGATTTCACATTAGCATAATTTCATATAAATGTAATAAATTAGAGTGTGTATTATTTTATCATTGTGCCTTCTAAAAATGTATTAGGTGCTTTTAATAGGACCATATAGAAAAAATAACCACAGTGATCATTTAAATGTTACTGTCACGTATGTTAATATTTACTATATTGTTTGTCATTCAGTATATTTCATGACCCTGAGATCCAACATGGCTATAGACATATTTGTAATCTGCTTCATGTTTTTCATTTAGGGCATGCATTTAGTCTTTATGGCATATATTAATGGTGGCAGATAGTCACAGGTTAATGTAGTCATGGCCTGTCAATGCATTAGTCTGAAAGATCTTCTGCTGTTAGGCTAACTCATGTTTTCCTTAGTAAGGGGGATGATTTGTTTTTCTCTATTTACTCCCTCACTTTACATTATTCAGCACAAAGCTTTGTGAAATACGAATCCTGGGAATATTACATTGTAAAGTTGTACAGGGAAAAATATACAAATAACAGCTTCATAAACTAAGAAATGCACTTAAATAAATCATGTAGATACGGCCACTTTGCTTAGCTGGCATGAAACAAAACATGGAAAATCTGCTTGTTAAACAATAACCACTGAGTGTGGTTTTATGATGTTTTTTTATCCTAGTAATTCATATTGGAGATAGACGCAGTTGCATGTTAAATAAAATCATTCAGCATTGTTCTCCTGGTATTACAAAAAGCTGACATATGTTTTTTTAGATGCCTCCCATTAGAAAGTAAATATTCCTGTAATGTTACACATTTCAAAGGAGGTAATAAGAAAAAGCTATAAATAAAGTCACATGGAGATTTCAGACAGTTTTATTAGCAGATTGTTGAAAAGAAAAAGGAAATTAAATACAATAACAGTAAACGTGGTTCTCACATTGAAACCAAGCTCAAATAACTAGGCTACCATAGAAAATTTTTCCAAGTCTTGCATTATGATGTAAAAACAGATTTTTGTACAGATTTTGTACAACAAAATTTGTAATAACCTTTTTATCATTTTTAGAAAACTTTAAATATATCAATAAAAATAGACAATTTTCATAGGTCCTACATGAAGATGAGTATGTTCTGTTCCAAGTCTTGCATAGAGTGCAGAGGTGGATGTAAGATTGAACAACCAAACATGAATTCCTTCAAAATTACAAAAGCATAAAAGCAATAACATAAAGTACATGATTTATGCCAACAAAATGTATAACCAAATTGGAGCAAAGGGTTCAACTTACAATAACATTCGTAATAGATTTCTTTTTTGTTTACATATATTTCTTATAACTGTGGCCCAATATATTGCGGCTGATCTTTTGTTCATTCTGAACACTACATTGTATTAAGCCAAAACTGGCCTTCCCTAGTTGTCTGAGCATGTTCCAGAATATTAATGAATCAATTAACAGATGACTCTATGCAGAGCAATGAAAGATGATACATAAGAAATATGCAATTGGCCTATAATTTATTTATAAAAAGATTAATATGTTAGATTCACTAAAAGATGCTAATATGTTTTGCACAAACCACAGTTAGCAGGGGCAAAATTTACCACCTACATCAATAGGTTCATAAAATTGTGTGCACATTCATGAATGCCTTTCATGCCCCTCAAAATAGCTTATATGTAATTATTCCAGTGTAACAGACCAATGTCCTGAATTAAAAAATGGAACCTCAAAATTGTGTACAGTGTATACCAGTCAGTAACTGAGACCTAATCCAACTTATTACCTTTTAAGGAAATGGAAACAATATTTTATACAATTTAACTAAATAAACAAGTGTGTGTGAATCATCTATTTTATGATATCTTGTGCAAAATGTCAACTACAAAGTGAATAAAATTGCCATAATATTTCTTATACAAGTCATAGGCATTATAGGAAGGGTGACAATCAAAACCACTGTGACTTCATAGTAATTACTGTGGCTTCAATGTGAAGTAATGGCTTTACATGTGTCAACTACCTTTCAACAATGTATAATGGACTGCATTCAATTAGACGTATTGAAGAATTCTTGTCACCAGTTTCACTAAGCTTTTCAAGGGCTGAAGGCTGAGGCGTCTATTTCCTTGCAAAGCTTAATGAATATAACCCTTGAAAATTTTAATTATTTGAGAACCTCTCTATTTATATGCAGTAGAATTTCATATCTCCACACATCACCCTTAAACGCTATGGGCCTCATTCAATTGCGATTTGGCTAATTGAATAGGGCTCTAAATAAGCACATAGCATATTTTTTTAAAGAAGTTTTTAGTTAGTGAAAACCTTGCTTTTGGATAGATGCTTACTAACTAAAAACTTCTTTAAAAAATATATGTTATGTGCTTATTTAGAGCCCTATTCAATTGGCCAAATTGCAATTGAATGAGGGCCTATGGCCCTCATGCAATTGCGATTTGGCCAATTGAATAGGAGTCTAAATAAGCACATAGCATCGTTTTTTTAAAGAAGTTTTAAGTTAGTAAACATCTATCCAAAAGCAAGATTTTCACTAGCTAAAAACTTCTTTAAAAAAAAGATGCTATGTGCTTATGTAGACCCCTATTCAATTGGCCAAATCGCAATTGAATGAGGGCCTATCTGTATAGCCAAGGATCTGGAGAATATCTCCATACATTTTTCCAAGACGTTTTACCTTAGTGATTCTAGTCCAAATATAGATAGCTGTCAGCTTTGCAGTTGTATAATTCTAATCACAAATGAAAATTGCAGCAGCCGTCCTTTTACTTTCAATAGAAAAGTTGATTTTGAAATAATTTAAAGGTTAACTTAATTTCTACTTGTCAATATAGACAGTATCTTGGGAAGTGCAGATGGGTTCTAAGTGACCCCTTGGTCAAAATAAGTCTATCATACTTATGGTACACAAAAGCTAACATTTAAAAATTTCTCTTTGCTGTGATGTATTTTGCTGTCCCCATATAATTCCAAAATAGAAATGTAACTTTTCCTTCAATGGGTAGGTTCTACAATGCATATTAAAATAATGTTTAGCTGGTCAACGAAAATAAATAATCCCTATTTCCATTATGATGATAACTGCTGAATGTTCAAATGTACACCATGTTTGGTAATATGTTACTTTTTTACTTATAATATTACTTTCTTATTCATAATATATGCTGTATGTTCACACTAAGCACTGAGCATGATGACAACAGTCTGGACCAAGCAATCTATCCTATATTTATAATATGTTTTGCACCACTACTGTGTAGTATCTATTGCCTGTGTGTGACTCTTCATAATAGTAAAAATAAAAAGTGACTACTTTTGTAAAGCATTTAGAAATCAAGCAAACAACCCATAGTAAATTGAATTTGTACATTTTTATAACATTGGTGGCCATATATAGTAAAAACCTACTACAAAATGAAGGACAACATGGTTACAATGGGTTGGAATTTGTATTCTACATAAGAATCAAGAGTTTTATCCAAGAAGTAAAAGCCTATGTACAGACATTTTCTGTTTATTAGCACCCTTTAGTGAATCAAACCCAGTAGTATATAACTGTTTACCCCTTAAAGACTGTCCCCTACATTCACTGATTCTTTACAGGGGCCGCAATGGAATATGATGGGTTTTGCCAAAAATGTTCACATAGAAAATAGCCATCTCGATCTTGAGTGAATCATTTTGAAGCCACTGTGAAGCTTAGTGAATATAGGTGTATATGTGAAAAAGTGGATAACACTATTAAATACACTTCTAATATGTTGAAAAAGCTTTCAGAATTATTGGAAGAAAACAATGCAAAGTATTAACAATATTTTAATGAAAAATATTGCTTGGTATCATTAAAAATTGTGAAATTGTATATACAACATTTATTTAAAAATTACAGTGGTGAATCGAAATGTATAGCCCAGGTTTACACAGAAATATATATGCCCTAGTACAACAAGGAAGACTTTACACTCTACAGCTGTTTAATAATAGACAAACAATACTGTTTTCGTCAAATTGAAATTAAACTTTACAGTGATAACAGTTTTAATTTGACATTAAAAACAAGTTTTGATGTGTTATATCAAAATAAATTACATTTTATGTGCATAAAACTAGATATGTGTAGAAATTAAAATCTTTACACTTTCTAGAACTAAATTATGAATTCAGTCTTTAAAGGGGTACACAGAAAGTACAAAATTAGGCAAAAATCTAGTTCCCATTGAATAAATGTTATGTTCCGGTTTATTTCCAGTTAGTCATGGTGAAAACACTTATTGTTTCCATAAAGACAGCAAAAACACAGAATCAACCCCCTTTCACACTACAACATACATATACAATTAGAAGATGGGCAGTGATCTTACAATACAGTAGTGAAAAGAGCAGTCAAAAAACTTTAAAGTCAATACTTAGTATTAGTGGAGGGATATATCACGTGTATTTCAATTTTGTTTACCAGAACTTTCACTCAAAATTGACATAATTATATAAAAATATTTCTGGTGTGTTTAACTTGTTGTTCAGCCACACACTAATCCTACATGTGAAGTTTAGGGCATAAAAGACTTAATATACAAATAAAAGTGGCTGATGTGAACCCTTCTTGTCACCAGATGCTTAAAATCTTATTAATACTGTGACTCCAGGACAAATATTTACATGCCTGCATGCGTTAAAACTAGAAAGGCTTTTTTATAACCAACAGAGTGACAAAACATATTGTCTAAAATCATTTTCCTAAACTCTAATAGTCTACTGCATACATAATACCTTCCTTGTGTGACTGTGTCTATGTACATGTGGCCAACAGTTTTAATAATCAAAGCATTGTTCCTGAACCACATCAGAGTACTGAAGAGAATTTTTTTTTTCTTTGCAAGTTTTTGGCGGAAAGGCTCAAGAGCAAAAATTAGTTTACATTCAACAGATAGTAACAGTTTGAGTTTTTGTTTAAATAATACAGTAGTTCAATATCCAAGAGCAGGTATCTTCCATAGTAGGATGCATGGGAAATCCTAAGGAGAAAATATTGATAACATTTAAAAATGTCTTATTAAAGTCATGTTGGTTTGTTTTTCCATTTCAGTGCATGCCCTTTTAGGATTCTTCATTATTCTCTTACTGGCTTCATTTCTAAGATTCTTTGCTGGTTTAGGTGTGATAAAACTGTCCAAATGTTTGTGGCCAATGCTGGAAGGTTCTGATGTGCTCAAATACAGAAATGTCAGACAAGTTTCAATAAAAAATGAGTACTGTAGGCTTGTTTGCCAATAAGTCTTTATACAAGGTTGCAGCAGCATCTCAAATCATATTCATTATGAGGAATGCTACTGATACAGTTACAAAACTTCTCAAAAATCTCTGGACTAATAGGCCAGTCACAGGTTGGCAGTCTGACAATGCAGTATATATGAAGAACATTGGTACGCACAATGGAGGATCAGTTGAAAGAATCCATTTGCTTAAATGTTCCAATGAATTTGTCTTCCTGCAGTGTTCTCTCCTGCTGTGTGGGTAACTTCAGTACATAACACTGGTTTTTAAATAAAGTCGTCCATCTAGAATTAAAAGGATAAAACAATGTTAATGATAAGGCAGGAAGCATATCATAGTAAAAATACATAGGCATTACAGTACAGATGTAACAAAATATTTCTAACGAACAGATACATAATTTTAATGCAAAAGACTGGTCAATTAGTTGCTAAGCTTCAAAATTAAATCATTTTAGAATATTGTTTATCTATGCTACTACAATCCTGGGGACCAAATACAGCCTTTAAATGTTTCCCATCCGGACTTCCTCTGGTTAACAGGAGTGGAAAACCAGTTGAGCATGCCCAATCCCTTTCTCTCCCGCAACAAGAACATATTACTTTGTTATCATCCAAATCCATTTTATTCTCAATTTGTTTGCCACCCCACCCCACTCTCTTCCAAACTGAATACTGAGATGTTTTATAAGCATGCAAACAAAAACAATGTATTTCACAAAATAGATATGATCATACATTGCATTTAGCAGGAATGTATCAATAATATAATGTCACATTACTTTTGCATCATTCTGTTTGCATTGCAGTCACTGTTTTAGTTGTATTAATTTAAGTATAATCTCATAGAAAAATGTGTCAATTATATACTTCAAGCTGAAAGAAGCATATTTCCGAAGAACTCAATTATCTAAATTGAATATTTAAAAATATGGAGTAGAAAGGCAAGTATGTGGAATAGTGCTGTCAACAGGGTTGTGAAAATCAAAGAATAAAATAAATATGATGCAAAACAAAGGTACCCTAGGTACACAAAAAGAATGAAGAAGAAGACATATAGTAACAATGGAAAATAGGAAGTCTGCCAAGAACAAATACATCCTGAAGGTACCCATTGTGTTTGACCTTAAAAGCTTGTTGAAACTGAGGAACAATGTATTGTACTATTGTACTTCTTAATTTCTGCTCAAGAATAAAGATTTGTATGGGTATCTTAGAACTCATAAGGGGACATGCATATGAAGAGACAAATTATAAGCCATTCAAGACTGTTTCACAATTTCATAATATCAAATAAATAGTTGACTTTTGTGGATTTTAACTTGCTAAAGATATGTCACATGAATCATTAGTATTGAGTTATTATCATAACTGTAATTAAATGTATGTAAGTACATTTTCTCATTATGTTAGTAAAAGCAGACCAAACTATTGGTATGTTTCAATTAAATGTGTTAATATTATTTTGGCTATTCATTTTAAATAAGTAAAGGTTACCGCACATTTTGTACTACATGGACAGAAAATCACTGTTTTATCTATTTCAAGTTACTGGCTTTATATATCACTCAAGTTTTTGTGTATGAAAAATAAACTATATGTAAGCAAATTTACACTAAATCCACATAATCTGATTAAAAAAAATGTTTTACCTTCCTTACCAGTGAATTAAGAGAAAGTATCAATAGGGACTCATAGTCAGCCTGTTAATTGTAATAGTTTTTTTATCCAACATACATTCCAATGAATGGAAAAAGAAGCACAAAGTTACATAATTAAATAGTAATTGAGGTTGCCAAAATACTTATAGTCCATCAAGCTCAACCTTTTAAGATCTCCTCTGCTCTGCAATATGCAGATTCATTGTTAATTGATCCAGAGGTAGGCAAACAAAAAAAAAACAAGTGAAACTTTGCCAATTGTCTCAAAGGGAAAAAAATGAACTCCTTCCTGACCCCAGATACTGGCGATGGGACTCCTCCCTGGATCAATACTCCCTTTCTAATTAACCAGGAAAACCCTGAATGCTTTTTTTATTTAAAAACATATCCAATCACTTTTTAAAGTTATCTATTGAATCTGCTGTCGCCACCTCCCTTGGTAGAGAATTCCACAGATTAACCACCATTACTGTGAAGAACCCTTTTCTTTCTTTAAGGTGGAATCTTTTTACTTCTAACCTCAAAGGATGTCCTCCTGTAAGTTGAAAACCTCTTACTAAAAGCTCCCTTGACAAATCTTTATACTGACTCTGGATGTATTTATATGTACTGTTTCCAGTTCTAAAATGTCCTTTTTATGAAGTGGTGCCCAAAACTGTACTCCATATTCCAAATGAGGGAGTACTAGGGATTTGTATAGTGGCAGAATTATATTTACTTCCATGGCTTCTATACCCTTCTTAATACATGCTAATATTTTATTTGCCTTTGCAGCTGCCACTTGGCTTTGAGCACTGTTACCTAGGTGGTTGTTCACAAGCACTCCCAAATCCCTTTCAATATCTGATACCCCTAGATTTGCTTCATTAAGTTTATAAATTGCATGCCAATTTTTCCTTTTCAGATGCATAACCTTAGGTTTATTCATATTAAATCTCATCTGCCATTTAGACGACCATTTCTCTAATTTATGCCAGTCCCTTTGTAGGGAGTGTACAACATTTTCTGATTTAATTACCTTGCACAACTTAGTGTCATCAGCAAAAATGGAGACAATAATTTCCAATCCTACTTCCAAGTCGTTAATAAATATGTTAAAAAGGAGAGGACCTAATACTGAACCTTGATGAACCCCACTTACCACATTAGTCCAATCTAAGTATGTTCCATTTACAACAACCATTTGCTTCCTGTCTTTTAACCAGCTCTCAAACCAATGTTAATATATTTACCGCAATTCCATTATCCCGTAGTTTGCACAATAGTCTCATCATGTGGCACTGTATCAAAAGCCTTTGCAAAATCTAAATCATACCTATTGTAAATACAGTTCTGTATTATAATTTATTCATGCTTATTTACAATTATACTTCTCTACTCTGCCCTTCCTGGAAAAGGCACATTTCCAAGCTCAAAAGCACAACATAAGAAAGTATATTGAGAGTTTGAGAAACTTGATGTCTGAATAAAGACTAGTGAATTTAGCTAATTGGCATGAGAGTGCTTGGAGGGATATTTCTAATGCATTCTTTATCATCTGAAGCTGAATTCACTAAGTTGAGACATCTTGGAGAGATATGTCGACCTTGAAAATTAGTTTGCATAGGTTAACATGGGAAATGGAGAAGTCACCCCAAGAACTCTTCCTACAACTTAAATATTATTTCATGGGTTAATAGTGTTAATAAAACCAAAAAAGATCATCACAAATATTAACCTATTATGCATAGTAATATTTCAGCCTGTATTACATCTATCCAAGATCATACATAATTAACTATATTTTTCAGTATATAACAAATATAATTAATTAACGGCAATTAGGCAAGTTATCTGCTGCAGATACATTCTGTTTCCATAATATTCTCATTATAATGTTAATAATTTTCCTTTCATAAATGCAGAAAACATAATTATACCTTGTGTGTCTAAGTTTACACTAAATAGACTCCTATAGCATTGTTTCATCTGTCAATATGATACATGTGAATTAAAATAATAGGCCAACTTGTATCAAGCAAACAGGAACAAACACTGTTTTTTGTCCCATCACTAACAACATTAGCAAACAGTTATGTAGCATCCACATTTTACTTTGACAGACACAATTTAAATAATAATTAAGAGGAGAGTGGGACATGTATAGTAATATGCACGTCAGTCATTTAAATAAAAAATATAAATAATACATTTTAGATTATTACAATTGTAAAATGAATTATATAATTAAACATAAAACACATTCTATGGAAAATACCAATTAGTGGGAAATTCAGTATATTTGCAACAAAATTAAATAAATGAAATACATAGATATGAGGTGGAAAGATTCAACAGGTCTACATGTCTGCTTATATCTTATCACATATATAGTTGTGAGCGTACGAGTTGTTGCTAACGCTGCGGGCTCGCGAAGCGAGGGCCGCGGCTCGCATAGCGAGCCCGCGGCCCTCGCGAAGCGAGGGCACTGTGCCAGGTTCTCAGTTGCTGGCATGGAGCGCCAAAGGCGCTCCTTGCCAGCAACTGAGGACCCTCGCAAAGCGAGGGCCTCAGTTGCTGGCATGGAGCGCCGCAGGCGCTCCTTGCCAGCAACTGAGGACCCTCGCGAAGCGAGGGCCGCAGTTGCTGGCTTGGAGCGCCGCAGGCGCTCCATGCCAGCACCTGAGGACCTCGCAAAGCGAGGTCTTCAGTTGCAGCAACTGCGACCCTTGCAAAATTTCAAAAAAAGTTTACGTCGCAACACATTACGACACTCGCAAACAACATACGACACACGTTCACACACATTACGGCCTCGCAACACTCGGACGCAACTCGCGAACATTACAAAATTACAAACACAATACATACACACAGCACATATATAAAAACCTTACCTACACAAACAGGAAGCACCCAGGACCTCAAAAATGCAACTTACAACTTAATTGCACTCAAAATAAAAGAGTTTAGACGCTAAATAGTTTGTTAAGCGACACAAAAAATGGCCGACGAATAAAACGAAAACGAGGCTACACACGCAAACACCATACGAGACACGTTACCACACATTACGACTTCGCAAACATCGGACGCAACACGCCGACATACAAACATTTAAAACTTAAGAAATACACACAACAAACACATAAAAAGCTTACCTACAGCAAGAGGAACCAGCCAGCACCTCAAAAAAACAAGTTACACCTACATTTAAATCAAAATAAAACACTTTAGACACTAATACCATCGCTAAGCGAGAGAAAAAATGGCCGACGAACAAAACGAAAACGAGGCTTCAGACGTAACTACACTACACTTACTCGCAATAATGAAACACATACTATGCGGAACGTATCACAATCATATTAAACACCATTTTGAACAGTAATACGCAGAAAATGGCGGATGGAACGCAAATTGTAAGCTGGAACGCAAATAGCGCATGCGTATTGCGTTCTAACGGTCTCACTTTCCAGAACTTTCTACAAGTTTATAAATACTGCCTATTTCAAACAAAAAAATACATTTCTCCTCAGGTGATGAACAGAGTGACTTCTGAGATAACTGCTGCTTTTACTTGAGAAGACAATTCTTTACTAATTTACTACTTTGCATTGTGCAAATTACAACTGAGAGGTAAGCTATAATATATTACATTTTATTATCAGGACAGGTCAAACAAATAAAAAAAAAATATAGCATTTATGTAGTGACATGTATGGCACATTTATGTGTATAGGCTCAAAAAAAAAATACGGTTCATTTAACAAAACAACAAAAAAACATAATTCAATATTAAACAGAGGTTTATGTATAGTGACATCTGACACGCACATATATGTCTATAATGTATAGTGACATCTGACACGCACGTATATGTATAGAATGTATAGTGGCATGTGACATGCACATTTATGTGTATTGCCCCTGCATAGTGACATGTGACACGGACATATATGTGTATCATGTATATTGACATGTGACACACACATTTATGTGTACTGCCCCTTCATAGTGACATGTCACACGGACATATATGTGTATAATGTATAGTGACATGTGATACGCACATTTATGTGTATTGCCACTGCAACAAAATTAGCTTAAAACAAAATCAGTAAACAACTACATTTAAATGACATTATATGTCATGTATACTGATATGTCACACGCACATATATGTGTATCATCTATAGTTACATCTCACACACACACATTTATGTGTGTTGGAAAAAAAAATATAAGGTTAATTTAACCATTTAAATATGAGTCATGTATACTGATATGTCACACGTACACAAAATAATTACATTAAACTATAGAATGTGCTTCATGTATGTGACATATGTGTGTAGCCCCCAACAAAAAATAAGGTTAATTGAAAAAAATTACACTACTATATTTCAATGACATTCATTTACTTCAATTCAATAGATCATATAAAGCTGAATCTTTTTATTTCTTTGAATATTCAAACAGACTCTGCATCAATAGCGTCTTTCAACAATTTGCACCGTGCATTGTGAAGCACAATCCCTTTTAAAGAACACCAACAAAGAAGAAGAGGTAAGATACAACAAGACATTACATGCTCAAAAGGCCATGCTTTGCTAGATGAAATATTATAAATATACAAATAACTATTTCACTTTCTTTTTCAAACAGACACTACAAGAAGACCGGCGGATTAAGATTGGCAGGAAGGGACCCTCTGTCATTCGACACTTCAATCAAGGTAAAGTATTAAGTATAAAAAAGAACCGAACCATGAGCCTTATTCAATTGCGACTTCCTCAATTGAATAGGGCTCTATATAAGCACATAACATATTTTTTATACAGAACTTTTTAGTTACTGAATTTCTAACCACAATCAAGGTTTTCAATAACTAAAAACTTTGCTCAATAAATATGTTATGTGCTTATATAGAGCCCTCTTCAATTGGCAAAATTGCAATTCAATGAGGACCTATATATCTTTAATGGCCAAGGGCCTCACTCAAATGTGATTTGCCCATGTCAATAGGGCTCTATATAAGCACAGAGCATATTTTTTAAAGGAAATTTTTCTTTTGTGAACACGTTGCTTTTGGATACAAGTTCACTAAATACAAAATTCCGTTAAAAAATATGCTCTGTGCTGATATTGAGCTCTATTCCATTGGCCAAAACACAATTGAATGAGGAGCTCACAATATAACAAATGCAGTAACCAAAGGCCCTCATTCAATTGCTATTTTGGACAATTAAATATGGCTATAAATAAGCACTTTTAGGCCATTATTCTATTTTAACAAATATATGTGATGTGCTTATTTACAACCCTATTCAATTTTCAACATTGCAATTCAATGACGGCCTTAGAGTACTATTACATTGTAAAAAATGCAATTGAATGAGGGGCAAACTATGCAACATATGGTACACACAAAGGCTCTCATTCAATTGCAATTTGCCCAATTGAATAGGGCTCTAAATAACAACATAACAATTTTTTTAAAAGAAGTTTTTAGTTACTAAAAATATA
Organism: Discoglossus pictus; assembly: GCA_027410445.1. Lineage (NCBI taxonomy): Eukaryota > Metazoa > Chordata > Amphibia > Anura > Alytidae > Discoglossus > Discoglossus pictus. The sequence goes on along the minus strand of CM050164.1, from coordinate 341,957,880 downwards.
TCCAAAATAAAGTTTTTAAATGACTAAAAACGTATTTAAAAAAATATGCTATGTGCTTATTTAGGGCACGATTCAATTAGCCAAATCGCAATTGAATGAGACACAAACTGCTACACACAAAACAGAATTTCTTATTCAATGTTTAACAACCTATAAGCCTTACAAAGAAGCAAAAATAAGAATAACAAAAGTGTTGCGCACCTAATAGCATTGTACAAAAAATCACACAAACTCATAGGAAACTACATTAACATTCTTCTTTAATGTTTAACAACCTATAACCAGTACAATCAAGAATAAATAACTTTTGCACAAGTGCTGCGCACCAAACAGGATTGTCAAAAACTAACACAAACACATAGCAAACTACATTAATTATATTATTTCATGTTTCACTAACTATAAGCATCCCAATAAAGGTTAAATAAGTATACCACAAGTGGTGTGCACAAAACAGGATTGTACAAAAAATAACATAAACACATAGCAAAATAAATTTATATTCTTATTTAATATATCACAACCCACAAGCCTTACTAAGAACCTTCAATAAGAATAACAAAAGTTGTGGGATTGTACAGAAAGTAAAAAAAAAAAAAAATTGAAAAAAATAACCATAACTGATACAATACAGTCAAATTAATACATTTTTTAATTATTTAAAAGACATTTCACTCAAACAACATTTTCTATTTTATATTACAACAGATACTGCGTGAAGACAATCGGACGAGGACTTTTTCCACAGGACCGGACCATCGGACGAGGACTCGGACCAGACCAGCAGACGAGGAATTTCAACACAGGACCAGACCATCGGACGAGGACTTTCACCAACGGACCACAACATCGGACGAGGGATATCGCCACAGGACCACAACATCGGACGAGGGCTATCGCCACAGGACCACACCATCGGACGAGGACTTCCAACAGAGGACCACACCATTGGACAACGATTTTGAACCGAGGACCAACAAACATTCGGATTTAAATCACACTTCAACCAAGGTAAAGTATAATAAGTACTAAAGTATAAAACTAAAGAAACTGCTTTCAGTTGCATCTGTGTCAACAGAAAAATAAAATAATTAATTTACTATCTCCATTATTTTATTTAAATTGCTACTATGCAATACATAGCTCAATAACCACATCACTTTTTTTTTTAGCAAAGAAGTTTTGCAGTGGTAAATATCTATCCACAAACAACGTTTTTAATCAATAAAACCATTATTTTAAAAAAATATGTTACATGCTTATTTACAGCACTATTCCATTGGCCAAATTCTTAGCCACTAAGGACAGGAATTATAAATTTAACTAAATATAAATGATACATTCTAAATATAAATGATACCTTAATGATTTGCCTTTTATTTCACCAATTGTGCACAAGAATCTTTAACAGGAATTACAAATTTAAATATACACAATTACATTTATTTTTTTTCCTTTACAGATTAATATGGCTGATAACGAGACCAAAGAAGAGAAGAAAAGACGTCAAACTAGAGAAAGACAAGAGAGATGGGCCGCCCAGCAGACACCGGAGGAGAAAGAAATTCGACGAGAAAAAGAACGCAAAAGACTTGCAAATAAAAGAATATCAGCTGCAAAAATGAAAGATACAACCAAAAAAAATAAAAAGATAATAAAGCATTTACAAACTGTTCCTAAAACATCAGATGACATTTTACAAGATACCAGTCAAGACAGACCAAAAAAAGCAACTACAAAAACAAAGCATTTACAAACTCTTACTAAAAACTTACAGGACATTTCAACCAAACAAGTACAACATATACCAAGAAAATCCACGAAAAAAACTAAACATTTAGAACCTGTTGTTGAAACATTTCATGACTTTTCATCTGATGAATATGAAAGTCAACATCCCATATGCTTTGCAAATTGTCCTTTACTGAAGTCTTTAGCAGTAGAGGTTCATAGTTGTGGGGACATGACTACTCAATGTCAATTTTGTGAGGCTTATTATTTTAAACAGGAGAGACCCCGAGATGGACAATTTATTAGTTGTTGTCAAAAAGGAAAGTTCAAACTTCCACAAAGGAAACAATTTCCAACCTATTTACAAAATATTATGACTGAACCTACTTTTCCAAATTACAAAAATTTTAAGACAAACATAAGATCCTACAATAGTGCCATATCATTTGCATCTATGGGGGCAACATTGGCTGCTAATGTACCAGGACATGGTCCTTACTGTTTTAAAGTCCAAGGACAAATTTATCATCGGACTTCACATTTACATCCAGAGGAAGGAGAGCAAAGAAAATTCGCTCAACTATATGTCCTAGATACAATGGAAGCTGTTGACCAACGTATGCAGATGGAAGAAAATAAAAAATGCTTACCCAGTGTTTTTATAGAGCTAAATAACATTATGGACAACAATCCCTACAGTAAAGCTTACAAAAAATTGGCAGAAGTAGAAAATGAACAACAACTTCATGCACAAAGACATCAATTACCCATGCCAAAGGTTAATATGGTGCTTAAAAGAGACAGACATACTGATAAACGTCGTTATAACTTGCCAACATCAAATGAGGTTGCAATGGTCTTTCAGAATGATGAAGGAGAACCACCATTTCAAAGAGACATTAGAGTATATCCCAGAAATGAGGACCAACCATTTATTAATATTAATATCTTAAGTCCAAATTTAGATCCAATGACATATCCCATCTTTTTCACACACGGAGAAGCAGGTTGGCAACCAAAATTAACCCTTCCCAGTTACCCAAATGCTAAAGCCAGAATCCGAAATAATGTTTCTATGCTTGAATTTAAAGTTGCTCAAATTGCCATTAGAGATGAATTTAATCCAATTTTATGTGGTGGGAAACTAACACAACAATGGATTATTGATTCATATTTGCAAGTTGAGGCAAATAATTTAAACTTTATAAAATATCAACAAGATAAACTACGTGTAGAACAATATTGTGGACTCATGGACTATGTTGCTGACCTCGCTACAAGCAGAGACATGACAGCTGGCAAAGCCATCATTTTACCATCTTCCTTTCAAGGATCTCCTCGAAATATGAGAGAAAGATACAATGATGCTATGGCTATTGTGACAAAATTTGGAAAACCAGATTTATTTGTGACATTTACATGTAATCCACAATGGCCAGAAATTAATCAAAATCTACTTCTTGGACAAAGTGCTTCAGATCGACCAGATTTAGTAGCCAGAGTTTTTAAGATCAAATTAAATGAATTAATACGTGACTTCACTATAAATCAGTTATTTGGCAAATGTCTTGCTTATGTATATACCATTGAATTTCAAAAAAGAGGCCTTCCACATGCACATCTTCTCATAATACTTCAAGAGAAAGATAAATTAGATACTTCGGACAAAGTGGATGCAGTCATAGTTGCTGAACTACCAGATCCAGAACTATATGGTAGACTATATGAGATTGTTACTCATCGCATGATTCAAGGACCCTGTGGAGACCTTAATCCACAATCACCATGTATGGAAAATAATCAATGTTCAAAAGATTTTACAAAAGATTATAGAGACAAAACATATGCAAATTGTGATGGATATCCACTTTATAAAAGAAGAGAAGGAGATAGTGCCATTATTCGTGGAAAAAAAGTGGACAATAGATATGTAGTACCCTACAATCCACATTTACTCATGAAGTACAACGCCCACATCAACGTAGAAGCCTGCACTTCAATCAAATCCATTAAATATGTCTACAAATATATTTACAAAGGTTACGATGCAGCTACTGTAGTCGTCAAAAGTGCAGACAACCCTGAAAGTAGTGAGTTAGTACATGATGAACTTGCATCTCATGTAGATGCTCGCTATGTCAGTGCACCAGAAGCTATGTGGCGGCTTTTAAAATTTGAAATGCATGATAGATCACATGCAGTATATAGGTTAGCAGTACATTTGCCACAACGACATTTAGTCTATTTCCATGCTGGAAATGAAATAAATGCATTGGCCCAAAGTGAAGATCGTCACACTACACTAACTGCATGGTTTGCATTAAATTCCACTGATGCTCAAGCAACACAATACTTATATATTGAAATTCCATATCACTATGTTTTTGTGAATGGATTATGGAGAGCAAGAAAAACCAGAGGCAATAAAATAATTCCACGAATTTACACAGTCAGTCCAAGAGATGTTGAACGTTTTTGCTTACGGATATTACTTTTAAATGTTCCAGGAGCACAAAGTTTTGAACAATTAAGAACTGTTAATGACATTGTATATGAATCCTTCCATTTAGCTGCAAGACATAGAAACTTACTCGCTGATGATACAGAGTGGGAAAGATGTTTAGAAGAAGCAGCACAATGTCAAATGCCACGACAGATGAGAGAACAATTTGCTTTTATTTGTATCTTCTCAAATGCTCCAAATGCATTAGCTTTGTGGGAGACTTTTAAAAGTAATATGGCTGAAGACTTTATGCGACGATACAATGAACCCATTGCACACTTAAAAGCGTTAATGGAAATTCAAGAAGTCTTTTTAACTCATGGATTAAGTTGTGCAAGTTTTAATTTGCCTGATCCAGGTCTAATAGATGACATTAACTTTGAAGACTATGACATTCAACTACAAGCAGAAAGAACAGAAGAAAGACTTGCAACTTTAAATACACTACAATTGCAAGCATTTCATGCCATTAAAAATGCTATACATGATGACATGGTGACAGAGCGTTATTTCTATCTTGATGGACCTGGCGGATCTGGGAAAACATATTTGTACAATTTATTAATGAGTTCAGTACGAGCACAAGGAAAAATAGCAATGGCGTTTGCCACTACTGGAATTGCTGCACTTTTATTAGAAGGTGGAAGAACTGTTCATAGTGGATTTAAACTGCCAGTGCCTATTTTGGAAAATTCTGTGTCAGATATTCGCATGACATCCTTACAAGCAAAGAAATTGAAGAAATGTAAATTAATTATAATAGATGAGGCCACAATGATGTCATGCTATGCCCTCCAATGTATTGACCGTTTGCTTCGTGAAGTCATGGATTATATTTTTCCATTTGGTGGAAAGGTAATGTTGTTGGGTGGCGATTTTAGACAAACATTACCTGTCGTTGTACATGGAAATCGAACAGACATTATTGAAACATGTATAAAGTCAAGTACAGTATGGAAACATTTTACCCATCTTCAACTGCAACAAAATATGAGATCAGAAGGCCAAACTGATTTCAATGATTGGCTTATTAAAATTGGAGAAGGCAGAACAGAAAAAATACTACATTTACCTGACGACACTGTAGAGATCCCACCTCATATGATTTGTCAACAAGATATTATATCGGCTATATTTGAAGGGAGCATAAATAACGAAGAATATTCAGAGCTTGCCAACCAAGTTATACTGACGTGTAAAAATAAAGATGCATTAATCCTCAATAATGAAATCTTAAAAAAAAATTATGCACCACAAAGAAATTATCACAGTGCTGATTCTGTACTTGCTGATGACAATGAAAGTCAGGCAAACTTTTCAACTGAATTCATTAACTCTTTAACTCCTTCTGGAATGCCACCACATATTTTACAGCTAAAGAAAGGTGCAATTATCATGTTACTGCGAAATATGAACCCCAAAAAAGGCCTATGCAATGGCACAAGATTAATTGTTCAACAATTAAAGGACCATTTTATAGATGCTGAAATTTTAACTGGGACCCATAAAGGAGAGAGAGTTTTCATACCAAGAATAGATTTAGCACCAAGTGAAAGTAGTCTCCCTTTTATACTTCAAAGAAGACAATTTCCCATTATTATGGCATTTGCCATGACCATTAATAAATCACAAGGTCAAACTTTCAAATCTGTGGGTAGTTACTTGGAAGAACCAGTTTTTGCACATGGTCAATTGTACGTTGCGTTGTCACGCTGCAAAAATCCACAGGCTATTAAAGTTTACATTGAAAACAATGAAAGTCAAGGTGATTTATTAGAAGATGGACGTATTTTTACTAAAAACATTGTCTACTATGAAGTACTATAACTTTGAAGGATACAAATTAAAGATGCCAACATTTTTTAAAAGCATTCCAAAATACATAGCAATTGGTTGTTTAATTCAGTCATAATTAATGGAACTACTGTTTATGGATGATTCGCCACACAAAATACTTGCCTTGCATTGTTAGTAAAAATTATGTTAAAATGTTAAGCCACTATGTTAATGTTTCTAATGTTACAAGTTTATTATTATTCAAGTTATTTCATTCAACATATTACAACGTTCATGTTAAGAGCTCAAGCACCTTTTAAGTCACAATGTAAATATTCTATGTTATCTTAAGATTACTACCTACATTAATGTTTATCGCCAGTTTATGTGCTCAGTAATGAATTACTTTAATTACGTACGGTTTAAGTAGAGTTTTTACTGTATGCCTTCCTCTACATTCAATGTATATTAAACTTAACAATTATTCTGATATCAATTGCATGTTAATACTGATTAATTTAAAGTTAAACTGTTTTTACATTCAAATGTTAATACTTTTAATTCAAAATTATGTTACAAACTGTATTTACTATGTTCCTGTTTATAATGTTGAAAATTAGACAAATGTTTTGCAAAAATTACAAAGTTACATAAAAAATAAAGTTCAATTTTAAAAATATATACTTTCAAGGTTATTGCTTACATATATTTCAAACTTCATGTTAAAATTCGACACGTTTAAAAAAGTCTTTTTACTTTTCTCTGGATTTTATGTATATTAAAGTGAACAATTCTTCAGATACAAATTTCATTTTAAAAAACCATTACATCAACGTTTTACAAAAATACATGTTCATATCACAATACTTACAAGGGTCAAAAATATATTTAAAGAACTAAACAACTTCACAAACATATACATCACATTGCCGTCATTTTTTGACGGGCAAGTCGCTAGTCATTTATAATTACTAGTTATTAGGTTATTAATATAAAGTAAATAAGGGCCCATATTCAATTGAGAACATTGTAGTTTCAAGAACCCATAATCTAATTTGCAATTCAGTTGGCGTCTTTTAACTACCTACAATTTGGGGGTTAAAGGCTGAGAATCACTGCAATTGTTAAAATTGTAACTCCGACCCAGGTAAGCCTTTGATCTTTCAAGCCCGTAAATGTTACAATCGCAAATCGCTATTCAATTGCTACAATTCCTCAAGCCCGCAAATGTTCTCACACCCGTAAATGGCAAATGTAGAAGAAAATCCTACGGGTACCAGATAGGACTCGAAAGGGGGTTAAACACCTGATCGTAGCACTGTAAATGCAAATAAAAAATCAATACTGCACTTTAAATGACGGGGGAAAGTGGTGAAAGACATTAGAATTAATTGCACAATAGTGTCAAGCTCTTTTATGTTTCTGTTTTTCTGTTTCCGTGTAATTTCAATCTCAGGAATGAATGAGTTAATACATATCAGGCCCCCCTCATGAACTGTATAGCCATTCGTTTTAATTATTTTGTACACTGCCAGATTGCGAGACCGATCGCATATCGGACCTCTAAACGCAAATTGATTGAAGTTTCTAAATCAATAGTTACTGCCTTGCTTAATTGATCATGATCATGCTCTGAAATGCTACTTATAGGTGCATGGTTTACGGTATAGACAGTTTACGATGTAGACTTACGTCCAGGTAGCCCTGGGCCCGATCAATTGAATCTCTCTGTAACTGTTGCAAATTGAATAAGGGCCAAGGTATTAGGTATATAGACCTATTGTTAATAGCCACTCTGCATACCACTCCTCTGATATTAAGTTGCTCTCTTCTGAATCATCTCTAGTTCTAGTATACCATGATTTGGTGACTAAAACTGCTAAATATATAAATGTGAAAGATTATGATCTCAATGCTCCTATTAATGCATACAGTTATATATATCTAGCAAGCTGTTGTCTGTCATTTAACACTTTCCACACTAGATAGTCTACATTTTTTTGCATCTCTGATTACCCTATGTTATGGTTTTTGGTTTACAAAATTCATTATTTTTCTTTTCTGACAATATTTCTAATTGCTATAGGTCCTTTTGCAGCAAATGCAATTCCTGTTCAAATATATTTATATTTACATTCCATCTCCAATTGTCTTTTACTTGACATTTTCTTTCTCTGCTTGAAACTCTTAACTTTTTACTGTGCTCTACAATTAAGAAAACTGTGTAAAAAAGACTGATGATTACTGATTAAATAATGATATTCATTACTAAAAATATTTTTTTTATCATTCAAATATTTACAGCCCAATAAATGTAGGAACTCATATATTAACTTAATGCTTATGCTTTAAGATCAGATATACTGTTATGAAACAGTGGATGTCTTAGTTAAAAAATATTATATATCATTTATCAAAAAGACAACTGGTGAAGAAATTACTCCAAAAGCATAAGTGAATTGAAAAACAACAACATTTTGTAGGAAATATATCCCAACTAAAATTTTGGAATACTGATACACAAGATTATAAAGCTTTTTAATTAAGTCTTTAATATAAATTTATGCAGAAAGGTGAACATTGTGAGAGTGATCTCTTATTCCAGTATGATACATCATGAAAAATAAATGACTTGTAATGAAAGGACTGACTAACTGTTTGTCAAAGACAAAGTCGGCCAACTTGCCAGATTAACATACATGATTAAATAAACATTCAAGAACTTACTTCTGCAGCAGATATTCAATTAGTCTACATTTTCATTTCCTCTCATATGTTAATTATTCAGGTTGAATTGAAGCTTTGAATTACATTTATGTTACAGAGACGTAACTTCTTAGGCAAAGTCACCCTGTTTACTGTTAGATAATGAAGAGCTGTTGCACAATTAATTTGTCTGTATGTTCTGTTTAAGGACTGACAAGCAAACCTAAATATAGAAAGGAATGGCAAGTCCCTCAAAAGTGTGGCTAGCAACAACCTACCCTAAAACCTGGTATGTATCAATATTATGACTTTAATATTATGAACGATTACTAATTCACTAAAGATTAATGTGCTGAAATTACAAAGTTAAATAATAAATGCTACTTTTTATGTCTAAATTTAGTGCACTATTTAAAACAGTTTAATTTGTGGGTCTTTACCAGAAGTGGAAGCAGAGTGAGGCATAAGGAGTAAAAGTGCCATATGAAGATGTACTTACATGTATATAGGATTTTATTTATTATACAGATATGTTAGGACACTTGTTAAAATGGTGAAGGAGCAATAGGTTTAAAGTAGATGGACATGTGAAAAAGGAAATGGGTGGAAGAGGCCATAGATTAGGAAGAGAGTTTATTTGAGGTATATTTGTATTTGAGGTGTTAATAAATCCCATTGTGTACATATATGTTGGTGAGTATGCCTGCATTCGGTGGGTGTTTTTATACTTGGCCACAAATTATGTGCTTGTGTGTATCTGTATTATTAATTAGAAGAAAAAATAATATGCTCCAATCCTTGATGCCAAATCTATCTATCGTATCTTATCTATCATCATATCTATCTATCTAGCACAATTCATTTAGCTTATAGTGAGAAAAAGACTGATAGATGCCCTCCACCATACTAAGTACAGCAAACAAATAATACATTTGTGTGTACAATTGCATGCCTTAAAATAAGTTAATGTACTTATTTCTTGCTTAAAATCTCAAGACATAAAATGGTCATAGTGCACTACAGAAAAATGTACAGAGATATGCAAATAAACAAACAATGCATTTCACTCTATAATCCAAAACCATTTTAAACATGGTTCCTTTGCAGCATATGCCTGCCGTTATAACATAGCTTTTGAGCATAGCATACAGTGGATTTGCATGGATCAGGAAACCTAACCACAGACATTACTGTTGCAATCTTTAGGATCTCATCATGTTCAGCTGGTTGCTAACTCATGCTGTGGATTTTGTGAGAATATAAATATATATTTAAATAAATAAATAACTTTACTTAAACAAAAAAAGTCTTACTAAAGAAAAAAAATCTTTGAAACAGCACAGTTACCACTACACCAACAAAATATAGCCTCTAAGTGAACATAAAAGCGAAGAATCTTGTAGCAAGAGTACAAGGGTTATACACATAATAACTAAAATGACAATATCCAAGTCAATTATTGATCACTTTTGAAAACGTAAACAACTTTTCCACATGATTTCTACCCTCTTGCTGATGGTGAAGAGCACATATGGTGACTTCAGTGTCCCTTTAGGCTTTAGGCAAACTCAAGACAATGGCATGACTGTGAAGGACAAGGTGATAATGGCTGCCAATACATTTTATTTCTGTAACAAAATCACATTAAAAATCTTAAAATCAAATGTGTTGAAGGAATTTTAGCTTAAAGTAGAGAGGTGCCAGTAAATTATTAAACTGGATATGCTTTCTCGACTCTTCTTAACATGTGTTTTGCAATCATCCACAAAATGTTATCAGAGCTTTTAGTGCCTAACTATCCTCTATGATCTAAGACTTTTTTTAAGTCACCATTGGCATGTAAAAAACTACAAAAACGCTAAACTGCACTGTTGTTTACAAAAATGTTTCAAAATATTTAACTAACATAAGGCTTGTTGCTGTTGTTGAGTACTTCAGTCATGTCCAAATTTCGGTGACCATATGGAGGCAGCACGCCAGGCATATATGTCTGTGTTTCTGGTTGTGCTTATCTATATGGTTTTCTCTGCAAAAATACTGGAGTGGGTTGCCAGATTCTTCTCCAGTGGGCCGCGGTTTGTCTGACCTCTCTGCTACAACCTGCCCATCTTGGGGAACCCTACATGGTATAGCTAGCAACTTCATTGAGGTGCACAAGCCCCTTCACCATGACAAGGTAGCGACCCAGAAGGGGAACATAAGGCACTTTCTGTTAAACTAACCTGACCACATTGCAGAGAATAAAGGTGTCTTATTGAGAGGCTCTACTAATAATTTTGCCCATAATGTGTAAGGAACAGCAGACTAGGAACATTAGCAGGGTAATGAATACAATAGTTGTACAAGTGATATATATATATATATATATATATATATATATATATATATATATATATATATATATATATATTATCTGCATAGCAAATGGATATGCAAAGAAATCAGCTTGACTAATTGAGCTTTTTATAAGATGTTTCATGTAGACAAAACATTAAATTAAGATTATATTTTATTTCTCCCTTGTATCAATGCTAAAAAGATGTTTAAACAATTGTATATATTTCCAGTTGCTTATATTGAAAGTTGGAGTTAAATGATGCAGAAAGCACAATAATATGTTTGTTCTGTAGACATTTCAAGCTTAAAGAGGTTTTTTCAGAGACTTCAATTATAAAAACATTTAAAACACACAAAGTTGCACAATTTTTATTTTAATGAAGATGAGAAGTTCATTAAAGAAGATAAATATTTCATTAGATGTTAAATAAAACAAAGAGATTTTTTGGCTTCTCTCAGCACAAAATTCCTTTGAAAGATTAATTAATACATGCAAATTATGCAAATTAGACCCATGCAAATATTTTATGAAGACAATTAAGGGAACCATTAATTACTGCTTTTTTTGCTTCAGTGAGATTCATTCATTTAATTTTAATTTCACTTTAACTGTTTTGATGTATAATCTTGCCGCTAAGAACTTTATCTTTCCTAGTGGGTCACTTAAACATATAAATTTCATCAAGTGAACAGCAACAAAAAACCTGTAAAAGGTATTCTCAGGACTGTGTTTAGTATCAAGAGAAATGTCTAACACAATGCAGTCCTAGAAAGAAGTAAACTGGAAGAGAATGTGAGCTCATTCTTGGCTGAGGTTCAACTGCTGGAAAAGCAATTAATTTGCTTTGGCTGTTCTAATATAGGGGAATTAGAAAGTGTGACACAAGACAAATAGAAATAATTAGTTCTCCAAAATGATGTTCTCATTAATATAGTTTGAACATTCAAAATAAAAAAAACATTATTGTGGTATATCTGCATTCTGTCCCTATCCAATGAAGGTAAGATAGGACAAAATACATTTGAATTAATTTAAAATAATTTAACTTGTGTTCTCTACATTTGTAACAGAAATGTATCTATGGCTGAACTAGTCAGGCTATTTATCCATGGACTGTAGTACTTTATTACAAAGGCTCAGAATCACTAAGCTTTATTATCCTATTTCATGTTATATTAACATATGTTATCATTAACACTGTATTAACTAAAGCAAATAACATGATTAGAACCGGGATTCCCTCCCATCACAGCAGGGTTTATTGTATAACTTCATTCATATGAATGTCTAAAATGGTCATTATCCCCTCTCAGCTCTTTTAGGTATAGCACCCAGTAAATAGTAATCCATTTGTTATGTCTTACCTAACTCGGCCATAACTACCATCCAGATCGTGAAATAGGGCATCAAGGGGAGAGGAAAGAGGGGATAATGTACCTAGAGCAGATGACAGAAATGTATTAAATATGCTTTCATGGACCAAATGTTTTTCCAAATCAGTTAACTACTTTTATGTTAAAAAGCTATTAATTAATTTTTAACATCAAAACACAAACCTCTTCTCAATACCTAGCAAGAAGTGGATTGACATCACATGGGGAAACATTGCACTAATGGTTTATATCATGATATGTATAAATCAGCTGATCATCTAATCTGAAATTATTTGTTTTCTGTATGAATGACTTTTTTATTAGGTAGTTCATTGGTTTTTCAATTTGTTCCCTTCATGAATACAATATATATATTTCAAAAACAACAGTTTATGAGGCTAAAATAGAGTCTCAAGCATTCCATTTTGTTTGAATATACTAGAATATCCATAGATTCAGCACTCTAAAACATCCATACTCATGGGTGGAAAGTGTTCTGCCAGTTCATTAGATTAGATGGCAATTTTTCCTTCAGCCATTTTCAAGTCTTCCTCTGAAACAGAAGAATTACCTACTTTTTTTTTTTTTTTTAAATGCTGCCTCTCTCCCTTGGGTTTTCCACCTTCTAGGCAAGGTGAATTGTTGTTGACAAAATGTTACTTTGGAAAAACACTATATCTTCCATCACCCAAGCCTCTCGCCTAGGCATTACTTTTGATGGCCAGCTCTCGTTCAGGCCTTACATCCAACATCTCTCTCAATTTTCTCAACTCCATGTACACAACATAGTCATAACTCACCGTTTTCTCACTAACAATACAGCAACAATCCTCATTCACTCACTCATCATCTCCCACCTGGACTACTCTCATAAGCCCACTGCCTAGGCATCTTTTTTGAGTCCCAGCTCTCTTTCACTCCTCACATCCAACATCTCTCTCAATCCTGTCAACTCGACTTATGCAATGATGCAGCTAAAATCCTCTTTCACTCATCATCTCCCACCTGGACTATTGTAACACCCTCTTAAATGTCATCCTGAATACCCACAAGTACTATTCTAACACCCTCATAAATGGCATCCTAATTACCCATCTCATTCCTCTCCAATCAATCATAAACTCAGCTACAAGACTCACGTTCCTTCCAACTGCTCTTAATCTGCTGCTCTTTTCTGCAAATCTCTACACTTGCCCCTACTCCTGTAGAATTGAATTTAAAATGCTAGTCCTTACCTACAAGGCTCTCCATGATACCACAGCCCCGTACATCTCAGCCTTCATTTCTAAATACTTTGCTGCATGTGTTGTACATAGAACTTTGAGTGATCTCGTCACTTATAACCTCCTCTCCCACAGCACCACCCTCTTTTGTAACTCATGTTCATGTGCCATAAAACTCTCCCCAAGTCTCCCTATTAAAACACCCTAAAAACACATTGATGCAGGACCTCTCCAAGATAACCTTTTGTCCATACAGCGCTACCAACTCTCCCTAGATTGTGAGACCCCAATTGCAGGACCCTCACAGCCATCCATTATTTTATTATCATTTATCTGTAACGTGCCAACATATTCCTTAGCATTATACATGGGTTATGTTCAAGGCAAAAAGCAATAGCAGTATTAACACATTGCAAAGGATGGATGGCCCAGTCTTTGAGCTTAGAATCCAGTCACCATAGAGCTTTCCCCAAACCACTGTGCAGGATTGAAAACTTGCAAACTTACAATTTAAAGAGTTTGGGTGTGGTACAGGAGGGTGAGAGAAGTGTTGGACATATTAGGATGGAAGGTGATTCTTCTTTAAACAGATGTGTTTTTAGTGAGGTTTTGAGGTAGGGAGGTCTGTTTGAGCGAGGCAAAGAGTTCCAGAGAATAGGGGCAGCACAAGAAAAGTCCTAAAAAGTCCTAAAGGTTGGAATGAGAGGAGGTGACAAGAGTGGTGGAAAGAAGAAGGTTGTTAGCAGACTGAAGAGGGCAGGTGGGGGAGTATTTGTAGATGAGAGCAGAGATATAAGGGGGTGCACCGTTGTAGAAGGCTTTATAAGGTAGGGTCATGGTTTTAAACCTTATTATGGTGGCTAAAGGAAGCCAGTGGAGTGATTAACAGAGAGGTGCTGCACACTCTGAACTTTGTGTATGGTAGATGAGTCTAGCAGAGGCATTCATTATGGATTGAAGTGGGGAAAGATGGGTGGTGGGTAGGCCGAAGAAGACTGCAGAAGTCACGATGAGAAAGGATGTATTAAACACTTATTTGTGTCTTGTGTAAGGTATTGATGTATTTTGGAAATGTTTTTTAGATGGAAAAGGGAAGATTTTGTTAGTGACTGTATTTGAGGGCAGGGTCCAGTAGAACACTAAGAAAATGTGCTTGGGAGGTAGGAGTGATGATGGCATTCTTGACAGTGAGAGAGATGTGAGGAATTAAAGCTGTAGTAGAGGGTGGGGAGATTAGGAGTAACTTCTTCCAACTGTTTAGCTCTTAGTATAAAGTCAGCACATTATAAGTACTAAAATAATAATAGTAATAATAATAATAATAATGCATACAGTTCATATGTACACACACATTCTAAATCATAAAATGTGTGCCTTGTATGGCTAATGCATTTTGAAAGCCAAGACGTATCTACCATTTTCCCCAGAAACATGAAACAATTGTCTATTTACTTCTCAGTTTCAGCAATCAATTGATCTTTTGTTTTATTTAATCAATGTTGTCTTTAATTGATTAGTTTGGGTTGAAATCTGCCAAAGACTAAAGTGCTTTTCCAGGGAATGGGGAACAATTGCATTATTGTTTGGTTTCATTCCATAGGTCTAAAACATATTCGTGAATAAGAAATATGCTGCCTGTCCAAGGCAATGTTCTTCAATTAAAATATTAATATGTCAGATACGAAATGGGTTAAATCATAAAATCCAGTATTATATTTTCTATGAAATATCTTTTAATGTACAAGATAATGTGACAAAAATTTCAAGTTTATTTTTAAACAAAGCTAAAAGCATAGGATATGAATAAACTACTTCCAAAGTTATCAAGATTAACCATCATGATTCTTCATTCTAATTACAATGTTTACAAAAGACAAAAGACCCGTAGCATGCTATTTGAGAGGACAATTGGAAAATTGAATTAAATGTATGCATGAAGCACCTCTGAACAATGATGATTACAGTATTATTATATAAATATCTATATATTTTGCCATGTTCTTGAAAAGAAACAGATGAATTATCTAAAGATATTTTCTCCACATATCATATTTTTAATAGATGAATGGGGTTCAAGAAAATATGGCTCACCATTTGAACTCATGTGAAATGTTATGTCTTTTAGAAATCTTAATTTATCTTTAGATTTAAGTATAATATTTTCTTCATCACATTTAAATGTATGAGGAAAGGTTATATAGTTGGATGATGAATTTAGTCCTTGATGTTCTGTTTCATATATTGATCCAAAAGTAGACAAAAAGTCCTTGTTTTGCATTTATTTTGATGCAAATACATAGACAAAAATGTTTGCTTGCCAACAAAAACTGATCAATATACTCTTCAATGCAAAAGTTCTCTTTTTGCACAAAGTTAAAAAAACTAGTTACTAATTTACTGCTTACATCAGAATAATACATATTTGACTACACTATATACATACTAACATATATAACAATACAAAACAAAATGTTAGAGATATATGCTAACAGAAATACGTTTCGTATGTACACACATGTACAAAAACACTTTTACACTCCAGAACAGCAGCAAACTTGTAGCCCATGATTTATATCGCTGGTAATATTGTTAGTAAGTTGCATACTATACAAACGTGAAGTATTTGGTAACCTACAGTGGTCCTCTCCTCAATATTTTAGCACAGTAAGATCTGCTGGGAAGTTCTCAGGTATGTATATTAACCATTATCAGAAATATATTCTCTTGTATTATAACAGATACACTCACAGTTGATTGGTTACAAGAGCAAATGCAGATATTATGCATGCATAGTATACTAACTTGTCATTATGTTATACTTGAGAAACATTATCAAAATATTTTTTTTTTTAGCAGTGCTTTACAACTTTAAACATAATTATCTAGCACTCAAATCAACTGCTTAAAATCAAAATACTGCACTGTATGTAATTAGTACTTCCCAAATAGAGCTTATATTTAAATGTAATATTTAGCATTTCACATTATATGTGTTTAATTTCCATATAATTATAAATTACATCCCTACCTTCTTTATTTAAAAGGCCTTAAGCAATAAAACATAATAGCAATGAAATTAGTGTTCTCTCTAAATAGATTAAATGTTTATGATGAAAAGCACAGTTTTGTGCATGCTGGAATAATGTGCACCATACAGGGTAAAGTTGTGGAATTAGAAAAAAAAACATGCTGAGGACATTATGATTTACAAATTGGGTTACATTAAAGATAATCCAATCAAGAATATATGAAACTGTATTGTATTAAATGCATGAATAATGTGGCAAGCAACATATACATATACAGTGCCTTGCAAAAGTATTCACCCCACTTGACTTTTTACCTATTTTGTTACATTAAAGCCTTAAGTTCAATGTTTTGTTAATCTGAATTTTATGTGATGGATCAGAACACAATAGTCTAAGTTGGTGAAGTGAAATTAGAAACATATATACATAAAACTATTTTTTAGAAATAGAAAACAGAAAATTGGCATGTGCGTATGTATTCACCCCCTTTGTTATGAAATCCATAAAAAGCTCTGGTGCAACCAATTACCTTCAGAAGTCACATAATTAGTGAAATTATGTCCACCTGTGTGCAATCTAAGCGTCACATCATCTGTCATTACATATGCACACCTTTTTTGAAAGGCCCCAGAGGCTGCAACACCTAAGCAAGAAGCACCACTAACCAAACACTGCCATGAAGACCAAAGAACTCTCCAAACACGTAAGGGACAATGTTGTTGAGAAGTACAAGTCAGGGTTAGGTTATAAAAAAATATCAAAATCTTTGATGATCCCCAGGAGCACCATCAAATCTATCATAACCAAATGAAAAGAACATGACACAACAGCACACCTGCCAAGAGACGGCCGCCCACCAAAACTCACGGACCGGGCAAGGAGAGCATTAATCAGAGAGGCAGCACAGGCACCTAAGGTAACCCTGGAGGAGCTGCCGAGACTGGAGTATCTGTACATAGGACGACAATAAGCCGTACGCTCCATAGAGTTGGGCTTTATGGCAGAGGGGCCAGAAGAAAGCCATTACTTTCAGCAAAAAACAAAATGGCACATTTTGAGTTTGCTAAAAGGCATGTTGGAGACTCCCAAAATGTATGGAGGAAGGTGCTGATGAGACTAAAATTGAACTTTTCGTCCAGCAAACAAAACGCTATTTCTGTCGCAAACCCAACATATCACATCACCCGAAGAACACCATCCACAGTGAAACATGGAGGTGGCAGCATCATGCTGTGGGGATGTTTTTCAGCAGCCGGGACTGGGAAACTGGTCAGAGTTGAGGGGAAGATGGATGGTGCTAAATACAGGGATATTCTTAAGTAAAACCTGTACCACTCTGTGCGTGATTTGAGGCTAGGACGGAGGTTCACCTTCCAGCAGGACATTGACCCCAAACACACTGCTAAAGCAACACTTGAGTGGTTTAAGGGGAAACATGTAAATGTGTCGGAATGGCCTAGTCAAAGTCCAGACCTCAATCCAATAGAAAATCTGTGGTCAGACTTAAAGATTGCAGTTCACAAGCGCAAACCATCAAACTTGAAGGAGCTGGAGCAGTTTTGCAAGGAGGAATGGGCAAAAATCCCAGTGGTAAGATGTGGCAAGCTCATAGAGACTTATCCAAAGTGATTGCCGCAAAAGGTGGCTCTACAAAGTATTGACTTTAGGGGGGTGAATAGTTATGCACATTGACTTTTTCTGTTATTTTGTGCTATTTGTTTTTGCTTCAAAATAAAAAAAAACATCCTCAAAGTTGTGGGCATGTTCTGTAAATGAAATGATGCAAACAATCCATGTTAATTCCAGGTTGTGAGGCAACAAAACACGAAAAATGCCAAAGGGGGTGAATACTTTTGCAAGTCACTGTATGAAATGTATAATATATATACACCATAGAGGAAGATACCACATTCAAGCACACTAACATTTATGGTGCTTGGAGGGACATCTGCATGACTTAATAAACATTTCTGACTCTGAATGCATTCTGAGGTGTGAGAATTGCATTTCTGTAAGTCAATTGAACTGACGCTCAACAGCTTAACCCTAAAAGGACAGCATGGACTTATATAGCACACAATACCATATATCAAGTATGTGAATCACTACAAAGCCTCAATCAGAATCCTGTGGCTCAGAAAAGGGGATTTACCACCTCAGACCTAGGCAAGCGTATATATATATATATATATATATATATATATATATATATATATACATATATATATATGTGTGTGTATACAATAAAAACATGAGTATACTGATTCTAAATTATTGATTTCTTAGTCTACACAAAAATTACTTTTTTATTTTAATGCATAATTTCATAAATGAATAACCTTGCTACTGAGAAGCAAAATGTGTAACATACTTCATAGATATGTAAATAACTCACAGTGTGATGAGTACTTTTTGATCAATTATCTATTATGTATTTGTTATTAAAGGCAAAATTAATTTACTCTAGTAAACAACAGTATGGAGTTGACCTTGTTTGCACTTGTGTTCATTTGAGCCAGATGGCAAGCTGCATGGTTGAATAGCATACTATAACAAGCGAACACTCAAAGGCAAAGAACTAGATTTATAGACTTTGCACATCCTACCTTGTATTGTCCTTTCAGCATCTGTTCTACCACCATTACGGTCAGATTCTATCTCAGGGGTCAGAGAGTCTAAAAGCAAACAGAGGTAAAAATGATAAAGAGATCTGAGCCTTATTGCTAGTCCTGCAGAATATCCCACTCATTCTGAGTTATAACACACTCTTATATGGTTTTACGATGAGTAATAGATGTCAAATATGACTGTGTAGGAAAGTATTATTTGCAGGAATACAGTGTTCATAGCATGATATATGTTTATTTTTAGATCATTAAAACATATTGAAAAATATTGTACACATTTTAACATATTGTACACTTTTCAATTATATTTACAGTTTCGATTTTTTAATACCAGCTATTAACAACTGCATTTACTTGGTATACATATCAGTAGGAACAATCCTGTAGAGTGGGTGGAAACTAAAGGTGATAACATTGGGGTTGACTCATCTGCATACCCACATTCCCTGCATGCAATGGAAATTTGAACTGCTGCAGACTTTTGTGGCTACCAGTGCAGTTTGGAACGCACCAAACTAACAAATATTATCAGCTGTGTGAGCCATGGAGTTAAAAATATTTTCTGGGAAAATCTGTTTGTATTGTATAGGTGTATGCCTATAGGAATTCATTTTGTGTTTGTTACATCACTTTCTCAGAACTGAATTATGAGAGTGTGTTTTTTGGACAGGTGCAG
Organism: Discoglossus pictus; assembly: GCA_027410445.1. Taxonomy (NCBI): domain Eukaryota; kingdom Metazoa; phylum Chordata; class Amphibia; order Anura; family Alytidae; genus Discoglossus; species Discoglossus pictus. The sequence goes on along the minus strand of CM050164.1, from coordinate 341,937,898 downwards.
AAGGAGGGAACAGAGAGCCTTTTATTAGATAACTAGATACGATTGAAATTGACACCACACCTTAACCCTCAGTATCTCTTCGCATGAGGAAATGCAACCATATCTCTCCATAACTTAAAAAGACCCTCTCACATATACAACTTAAGCTATGTGTCATTTATTCCCCCAGGGTCCAGCAGGGGCATCAACTTTTATTTTTTTTCAAATTAAAAACTATCTATATGATTTTTTTATTTTAAATTTTTCTTTTATTTGACTCAAAGTTTAAAAACATATATTGTTTTTCATTGCGCAGTTGTCCTGTAACCCAAGTGTTATGGAGTTTACATAATACAGAATACTTTTATTACATATTTATGTTTTTTTTTTTTACATATTTATGTACCGAACAAGCAAATTTATGAGTAAGCAAAAATATCTGGTTCTTACCATTAAGGACCCTGAGACCTTCTGTCGATGCTGCCTGTTTCAGTGTCTGTTCAGCTTGCTCTCTCCTCTTTGACTCAAATTCTAGGGCTTCTTGCAATTTCCTTTTTGCTTTCTTCTCCTTCTTAAGTCTTTTTTGAATTATTGCTGAAATAGAGAATTTTAATTATGTTATTTTGATACTTTTATTGCTTTTGGATGCGCAGACAATGACTATGATAAAATACAGAGGATAAATGTTTCATTACTGGACGTTCTATTAAACAATTTCCCTTTCCAGGAGAAAAGTGTATTACCAAAGTGATGCATTGTACCAAAAAAATATCCAGTACTGAAAATAATATCACCACAAACCCAATATTCAGCAATAATGTCTGGTGGGTCTTGTGGAGAGATGTAAGAAGCACTGATATAGGTAATACTACAAACATATTGAATACAGCATTGTAGCACTCTTTTTATTTAACAGTAAATTAGCCAGATGGCAGTGATGTTAGTGAAGTACCTCTGTTCTTTTGTTCTACTGCTAACTGTTTTTCTAAGGTTTCTCTCAGTTCTCGTTCCCTGAACAGTTCCATCTTCAGTTCAGTCTTCTCCATTTGTACCTGTTTCTCTTGAGCTCTGGCGTTATCTATAGCGACCTTTAACAAACCCTATATATACAATGATAAAAAAGAATGCATATATTAAATAGAAGAAGCACTAGAAAAGTTTAATTTTCTAAGCAAATCTTTAAATTTTCATGTAACACAGTATTTCTTTGCTTTTTGTTTTTAAAGTGAAATATAAATATATATATTCTTATTATGTTCATACATGTTATTAAATTGTTTCAGCAAAGTACATGTCATCAGTGTATTGTTTTGTGAATCTATGGATCTGTTTTTTTAAGCTCCCTAAGAATTCTGCCAAAGTCAAAGGTGCCTAACTTTTTCCAATATTATATGACATATTACAGATTTTAGACATAACACTGAAAAAAAAGCATTCTGTATTAATGGCAATTTTGACGTTAATTTATATTTAATTTTCAAGCTAAAATCCATTTGTGGCTTTGTGTCAGCATGTGTATGTGTGTGTAGGTGTACATATAAAAATGTTTAAGAACTAGATAGACTCTAATGCATAAAAAATAAAAAGGGAACTGTCCTCTAATTTAACACAGAATAACAAATCTTTATGTTAAGACTACATTTCATTATTCAGCAACGCTCTTCTTTATTTTACTTCATCAGCAACAAACAATTAGCAACAAATGAAAGAGATCATTACATCAAGTGCCCCTTTAGATCACCCCAATTAAAAATTTAGTTTAGCTTTATTTTAATTCTAAGATACTAAATTCTAATTTTCTGCTCTGATTGATCTTGTTGACTTATCTTTGAAAGATGTACTCTCTGTGCAATGTCTAGAGATTATTTAGCAAGATGCCAATGTTGGCACCACTTAATGTGTTGATTGGTTGTATTATCAGAAGCTGAATAAACTACACAAATGAATTGCACAAAATAAATATAATGAACAATAACATTTTTGGTGTTTATGACATTTTTCATTTAGCATTTGATAAATGTGCATAACGGAGTAATGGGAATTTGTTATATTATATAAATAAAATTAATTTTCTGTATCTATAATTGGAGGTATTTTTGTTCACACATCTGTACATGAGTAAGGACAATAAAGCCATACTATGGAGCTTTGAAAATCATTATCATATGACAAACCACCAGATTCACACAGGGACTGTGAGGCAGATCGCTGAAGGCTGAGATGTCTATTTTATATTTGGAGAGCAATATTTCAAGACTGGGGTGTGGTTGGGATATTATTCAGAATGGGAAAAAAACTAAACATGTATGTCATTGAATCAATTTATCTAACTCTTTATTCACTCCTCTGTATCTTTCAGTTGGCATGCCTACTTATATTTCAGTTCATTCATTAGACCTAGTGGAAAAATGTGACCATCGGGGACCTTCAAACGTGCCAATGAATATAGATATTCTCCACCAAAAGAATGGTGCAGCTACAACTAAGCTACATAACATATGCTTTCTGCCTTAGATAGTCAGCCTAAGCAGCATCTTTCTATGTTTAACACAGCAAGTGATTGAGAAAGTCAAAAGAGACTAAGTAAGAAAGGTCCAGCTGAAAATACCAAGGAACTGGACCATCAACTAACAAGAGAGGGGAATAGATTAATGGTCCCTGCTTTGCTTCTTAAGATCACTAACATGTACCAAAGAGAAGGGCTTCAGTTGGCAGACACCACACCATGTTATGGACAGAAAGAACTAGGTTAAGCTACTGTAAATTATCCTCGTCTCTCCACCAATAAACTTATATTGTTATCTTATTTCATCATATTCACAGTATATGTTGTGTACAATAATGCTGGTGGGTTGGGAAACAACCATACAGAGTGCGTTAAGGCTACCAAAGACTTGAATACCGATACCAGCTCCAAATGTCTGCTAAATTATCCATCTGAATACAAATATTTAAGAATAATTGTACAGTATGATGGAAATACATAAATGTGAAGTCTATTGTTTGGGATTTTATCACATCTGCCTCTCTGCTCCCTAACAGGTGTATGGGTGGTTGGGAGAGGATCTGCCTGGGGGACAGCCCTTGGGATCCTTTATCTGCTGCCCTGTATTGCAGGAAAACCTACACCGGTCTGAAGAAAATAGGATAGCCTTTTGAACAGATTATTTTTCACTTCCTGCACATTAACAAGGGCAATAGCACCTCTACAATGCTAAATTTAAGTGTAAGTTTTAAAAGCTACACTGAATTAATTTCCTGCAATTACTGGTTTTATTGCTAATCAGTTATTAAATAAATACATAAATCTTTATCGATTGACCACTACAATTGCCACCCACTTGTCTACACCATATTATTTTACTTTTATCCTGCAATAAATACAAAGCCAAATGTTATACTGAACACTAACTTCATATGATTACATTTACTCTAATATGGCATCAAGGGTAATCATTTTGTAATATGTAGATAATTAAAATTACTGGGCAATTTCTTGAATAAACAAACAAAGAAACAGGGGTTATGTAAATGGATCTAATTGTATGAAATATATGTTAGAGGCTTAAGTGAGGGGCAGACATTGCTTTATTTGTTCTTGCACACACTTTGAAAGACCTACCTGAATATTAGTCAGAAGGGTCTCTATGGAAGACAATCCATCAGGAAATAGAAAAGGAGATGGAAAGCCAGGAGGTAGAGGTTGCCCATGTCCAGTTAGGGTTAGTTTTTCAAAGCTGTCTCTTGCAGTTGGTGTTGAGAGCGGGGTCTCATCTGTATGTGATTGAAACAAAAATATAGAACAAGTTACGCTTGTCTGTTTTTATTAGACCTCAGTAATGGTTTCCCTAGTGGTTTCCAGAACATTTATTGCAAATTGGTTCCTGCTATCAAGAGAAAATGCTTTCTGCTGAATTTTCTTTAATGAAAAAGCTGTGGAGATACAACAAGATAACATTAATGAGTAACTTTATAAGCCTTTTAAATGCAGTCTCTAATGAGACTGAGTTTACAATGCAAGAGAATCTTTCTAAAACAAATATTATCTCACATATACTTGTGATAATATATTCAAGCCGACTTTATGACTACCTCCCAATTATCTAATTTTAGTTGATGTTGTACTGTGCATAGCTTGACAAATAGATGAAAGAGGACTGACTGAAGAAAAATCATTTAAACATACAGTCTTTTCTTTGTTATAATGTGGACTATGTATCACATGGAAATTGAAAATATAAGTTAATTTAACAAAAAAAAATATTTTAAGAAAACAACCAATATTTATATAAGTACTGGTTTTATGTGTTTTCTGAAATCTTGTGATTTTAGCAGCTTTAATGCATATTCATATCTTACAATTTAAGAAAAATTAAGAAAAATGTGTCACATTGAAGGGTAGAAAATAAATATGATGAAATGTTATATTTTTAGCATCAATATAATATATACAAAAGAAGGAAGCCATAAAAGTAAATTTAACCAGTGGATGAATACATAAACAACCAATAGTTGTTTATATATTACAGGGCAGTAATGTCTGAATTGTATGGAAAAGCCGCTGTAGCCCTTTGCTGCCCTAGGCAGCTCGTGAGGAGGCTTGGTAAATCTATCCTAATGTTTAATTAGTGTTAGCAAGAAATGTAGTCATTAAAAATATACCATATGCATATACCTAAAATTAGAGGATATAGGCCTGTATTAAATTCCAGCCTCATAAGTCCAACTGAAGCACGTAAGGGATGCGTGCTTCAAATTTGGCCTTCTTACATTGCTATTAAATTAGAAAGCGCTGCGAGCTACAAGCCAGAGACGCTATTTCGTAAACCAGTTCGCAGCCGTTGGTGTTGCGTGCTTGATTGCAAAAATTAAGCAATCACGTAGTTACGGGTTCAAATGGAGCCAATGGAAAAAGAGATTGTAATCGTTACGTCACTTAAAAAGGGGAGGGTAGATTTCGAAGTCCTACGTGCTTTAATTCCAGTTTGCAATCGGACCCACAGTCCAGAAATAATGCAATATGAATAAAGGAGGAAACACGATATTCTATTACATGTGAGTTACAGTATATGTCGTAACACCTTGATTGCCGGGATCGATATAACACTAAATATAAACATGAAATAAAGTATTTTTCGGGGCCGATTCGCGGGCTTGAGAATGTTGTGCTGTTAATTCTAAGACCTAACATCACTTTCCCTGTTAATAAAAGTACAGTAGTGTGTTTTTATTTGATTAAGAAGTGCTACGTATTGGACTTTACCCCCCTTGCGGGTGCTCTCGTGCACATGTTGGCCTCTGGACTCCATTTGAGTGTTACGTGCTTGCTCGCTAGTGACCACGTTGCAATTTAATAGTTGAATTAAACAATTAGCAGTTATGGGCATGACAGATCAATGGATTTATGAGCGCGAAGTTCAACGTTGCTTAGCACGTAGCCTATTCTCGGCCGTCCTGCGTGTTAACACACAAACGCCACTGCGAGCAATGTTACAGGGCTAATTTAATACCCGTAACCCATAAAGTCGGAGTTACGGGTTACGTTTTAACACGTAGCCCCAATTTAATAGGGTTGATAATAAAGTGAAGAATTGGCCCATAATTGTGATTCAAATCATAAATACAATACTTATTTCCTAAGTTCATATGCAACTTGATTCAAGATTTGTATTATAATATAAATTGCAGTTAACTTATTTTTTGTATGCATTGTTAACACGAAATCTAATAGGCAATCTGATTATCTTATTAAATGCTACGTTTTAGCTTCTATTATAATAAAATATAATTACATATAAGCTTAGGAAATAGGCATTGCATTGAGGTTAGCATATGTTTAAAAAAAATAATGAGGAGCTGCTGGTAATGTTTTAAATCTAAGCAATCCTCCAAAATGGTCTCATTTTGAATTTGCAGGAGGATAAGAGAGTAGTAATCTATCAATTTAGGGAATACAGTGAGTGAGGCTTGATTCTCCATAAGTACATTAAGAAAATCAGTGTTGTTTCCCTCTCACTACAAGTTTGCTTTTTAGCGTATTTTACCATTTATTTGTTGTGAATTAAATCCTAATGAATGTCTAGAAATGATTCAGTGTTGTTAGTTGTGCTCTGTGGTTAGCAAGTATTTGTGCAATTTATGTTCTAGTCTTTTAAAGCTAACGGTTCCAGAACAGAATAACAAATCATATTGCTAAGCAGAATAACCAACATTATGGGGCTATGTACATAGTAAATATACCCCTAAGGAACTCATGAATATGGTTAACAGATTTTTTTTAGCACATGCATTGCCTAAGAGTAATCAAAGTAGTCTTTTTACCATATAAAACACTGTCAGTTATTCACTAACATGCTAGGAAATCAAATACTAGGCAAAAATTCCAAGCTAAATAAAACCTATTGTCCGGTTTAGTAATGCTGGTAAATGGGTGGTAAACCTTCCTAAATGTGCCACTGGGACTGATAAAATACAATATAAAAGAAGCAGTGCAATAAGGATAAAGTGCTTAGTAAAATAAAATACATTGCTCAGGGGGGAAATTCCTACTGTACAGTTGAAGCTGTCATTCACAGTTTCCTTCATAACAACTGCTTAAGCGGTTAGATCTACGGTGAATTATTTACATGTGAAACATTGGCTGAGTTGAGCGTTCTGTTTATTAAAGCCTTCTGGTTGTTGAGATATACTGTTTGTGTATATTTCAATTTTGATTTATTCATCATTTCTTCTCTATAGGACAGCCTCTATAGTATTATTCTTACCATTCTGTTATTATTAATATTAATGTTATCATTTATAAAGTGCCAACATTTTCTGTAAGTTCCAAGAACAGGGGGCATACATTGAATAAAGTGATTACATGATACAAAACATGAAAAACGTATAAATACTGGTACAGAAGATGCAGAAGGCCTTGCTCTCATAAGAATGTACAAAATAAGTGGTAAGAGCATTAGAAAAAATGGGGAAGGCGTTGCTTGTTGGTCAGTTGAGGCAGCAGAATGCATACACAGGACACGACTCTGTCTTGTTTGAATAGCTGATAATAGGGAACAAGTTGGTAGGATTTTCTGAATAAATAGGTTTGAACATTTGAAACTGGGAAGGGAAGGAGGAAAATTTGAAAGAACGGGATAGAGAAGTCCACAGGGTAGGGGAAACATAAGTAAAGTTGTGAAGAACAGAGTATGAGAAGGTGATGAAGGCAAAGGAGATATACAATTTGTGAGCAGAGTAGGCAGTGAGGGGAGTAACTAGAGATTAGATCTGATATGTAGGGGGTGATGTTGAGTAGGTGAGTTCTCAGATATGTACTGGCATTTGCAGAAATTTGAGAAATAGCCAGTCCTTTTGCATTATCATTAATTTACATATTATTAGGTCATAATGCAAATTTCTACAATGAACAAAGGGTGCTGGTCCTTGTTTACAGCTGATTTGTGCATGTGTATGTTTCTATGCCTATAGTAGCGAAACAAAGATGTGACAGCTAAACATTAACACACATTATGTCTCACTTGAAGATCCTGCAATCACTTGAAGGTTTATTCCCAAGTTACAACAGAATAATACCGTATTGATTTATCTTTCCCATTGAATACTTTATATTATTGATTACCCTGTCTTAAATAAATGGAAGGATTGCTGAAAAAGGGCATGAGTCTTCCTGAGCATGTTCCCATCAAGGAATTCTACGCACAACAAAACTGTATGCAGATTTTGTGTCATCTACAATGAATGCAGGCAACATTGAGGCATGATAAGGATAAGAAGTATTGACTACATGTTCAGTTATATGTTTTCCCCATTTGGTGTTATTGACTAATACTAAATATTATGAGTTGCCCTAAATGAGAATTTCCCGGAGATAAAGGCAGCTAGCTGTCAGATTGCATACATTTTGAGTATTTTTAGTTAATACAAAAGAAAAGCTGTATTACCCAAATTACATCAATTTAAAAATATAAACACAGAAAGACTTTTGGACTATCTAGTCAAGTGGGGATGGGTGGGCAAAATGGGGTATCACAGTTTGCTGCCTACTCCTCACAATTTAACAATACTTGAAGAATGGAAACCAACATAGCAACTCCACAACAGTAAAATTGCATAATTATATGTATGCAATTTATACAATTAACTAGATATACAATACAATGTTGCCTAAACATTACCCAGTTAAAACTGGGCTAGAAAATTCAGACAGACTTGCTGTCTATGCTTCTAAAGTTGAATTTCTGATTTTCCTCGTGACTGATATTTTTTCCTAGAATATAATGTATTTATATCATGATAAGACCATCTTTCGGGCTCTGACACATTCTGCCCGTCTCCTAAACAATTCTGTCTGAAATGAATACAAATATTTTTGATCACATCTATAATAAAACATAAACACATGCATGATCCAGTAATATAGACTGGTATATCCATGATGTAGGACTGCAGGTTACAATTATACAACAGATGTTTAATGCAATATAAAACTGTCTCCTGGAAATGATTGATGAATCTCTTTCCATTTCAAAATACACTGTGATTATTTATTTTGTTCTGGTCACTGCTTGAAAGCATCCTATTAAATCATAACAATTGATTTTTTTTGTAGCTGTACAAGTATATATTATTTATGTATTCATGCTTATATGTTAAAGAGGGCTAAAACAAAAGGAGAAAGGTTATGTATATTTTGTGAACTGTATTCGCTAAAATGTCATTTTATAATGAGGCCCACAATGGACAATAAGATCACTAGCACATAATTATCGTTCAGAAATACAAATTATAATCTAACCTATATTTACTAAATGAATACACCATCTATTAATTGTATGGCACTGTTTTACACACATCCAGTACTGGCCAATATGCTTGGAATTGTAGAGAGGAAAAGGCATAGTGAATATTTAGTGAGTGGTCACCAAATAATATTAAAACACATCTTATTACAGGGTTAGTAACTTACCCAATATTTAGGGACACACACAGAAATATTTTAATACAGCATAAGTAAGAAGTTTATATTCAAAAGAGGGCACGGAGATAGGTCAGCATTTATTCAATAACTTATTTAAGAACTTGAAAGCCTCAGGAGGGATACATTGTGATTATATTGAGGCTCACCTCTCTTAGGTTCACAAGTAGAACAGTTGAATACATTCTTTTGACATAAACTCAAACTTTAATGAGTCTAGACCATTGTGAAAAATCACATTTTCTTCAAATTTTTAGTTTAGCATGTATTAGGTATGAGAAATATAGGTCTTGAGAGATTTGTTATGTTAAAATACTAACATATTTTATTTCTTATTTTATCAACGAAACTGGACAACATACATTGAGACCATGTGACATGAAGAATGATATACTATGATTGTCAGTGTCTTTTTAAATGAATGGCAAAATATGCTGTATAAATTGTGTACAGGGCATTAAGAATAAGGCGTTCTCAAATTATTTTGCTGCCAAAGTAAAGTCCAAGGTCCAAGTATAAAGTGAAAACTTTTTCACTGATATGAAGACTTGTCATTATATTGTGAAGAGTTCTCAGCAACATAAAAAAAGAGTACATAGAACTGGAAAGGTCACTTCACTTGTGAGGTCGTTATCACCTAAATTGAGTCTACCACAGCAATGCTCAGTCAAATGTGTTGACAAGAATACCAACTCCTCTTATATTCTGATTATTTAAATATTCTTCTTTTCTCATAAAAAACATGTAAATGCACACTTTAAAAAAAAATGCATTTCAGTGTTTCAAGAGATTACAATCTAGTGATCCTTTTATCAATCACCCTATATAGGTGCGTAATTATGCATTATCGCTTGTCAGTATTTCTTTAAAGAAGACATTACCAGTTGAAGTTGAAAGTGTTTAGCTACTAAATGAAAATAAATAATGTGCAACACTTTTTATGAAATACAATATAGCATTTCTGTATTTAAATTTGTTTGAATTATATTCCAGCTGTATAAAAATATATTTTCTGTCACTAGAGTCCAAATCCCATTACAATGAAGTTCAGATAGGGGGTAAATACTACCATAAAGAAATACAAATTGCACATATTTTCCATTTAACCTATGTCACAATAGTTCACCATTTGGATCTCTAACCAGTTGGAATGTAAACTTAGAGGTCAGCTTCATTATGATCCCTGTCATTTTTCTGATGACATCACATTCCATCCATCAAAGGCTACAAAAGTACCCTTGCCATCTGCTCGCCAGACTACAATAGCTTATCACACATATTCACAATGTACAATAGTATTGTTTTTACCCAGGATTAGAAAGCAAAAACAGCAATTGTTATACAAAGTCAGAAAAAACACGAATAAATATTCTGTTTACCTATAAAACAACAAACACAAAGATTACGTACAGAATATAGTAACTTCTACCCCTAGAATATATTGCAGTCATTTAATGCTGATCTTACAGAGCGATCAGGAACAAGTCTTTAAAACGTGTTTCAGGTAGTTTTAAGAAAAAAAGGCAATCAACAGATTCATCCCAAATAACATTCATATTAATGTACATATTATTCTTTTGCAAATAATTAAGCATTAAAAGCTTATTTCATGTTTCATTTAAAGTGTTACTAATTTTCTCATTTCATTGTGCTTATCTTTAAACCTCCAACTAAATATTTTGTTAAAGAATATGTAAATGTCAAACAGGAATGTTAAGTACATTCAATAAATTCAAAAACTGTAGATATCAAATCAATAAAGAACATTTGCTAACCTTTCACATAATATATATATATATATATATATATATATATATATATATATAGGGTCAAGTCACATTATTATGACCATTGCCTACTTTTGACGTTGGCACCCCCACGTAGCCAATGAAATATGGCATGTGTTGTGAGCTGACAATGTGGGTATTAAGGTGACATGTAGACATTTTGTAAACATATCAACCATCGTTGTCATAGGTAAAGCATGTGTTTTATTCCACTTGGAAAAGGGGATGATCATTGGCTTTTGGGCCATGGGTGGCACAAGTTCTGAGACGGCGCAGTCTGTGAACTGTGTCTGTGCTGCTGTGATTAAAGTACTGTGACTGGACAAACTGCACCATGTGAACATTGGTTGCAAAGGTGTGTGAGGGTCAACTGACACGCTACAGTTGAACAACTCACCGTCCAAACAAACCAGGACAGCCAACCCTGTTGCGTATGGGGCTCCGTCCAAACAACAGTACAGCCAGCCCTGTTGCGTATGGGGCTCCAAAGCAAACGGCTGGTCAGAGCACACATGCTGTACTTGATGGACTAATAGTCTTTTTTACCTCAATTACTATGTTACTGTATTAAATTAAATTAGGTAAAAAAAATGAAGGGGACATACAAGATAATCTGAGTTAAAGATCACTTCATTTATATGTTAATCTATGGAACTGACTAATTAATCATGTTTTAAAGTTTTTTCCCAATGCAGAATATTGTACAAAATATATTAGTTTCAATTGTAATGCAAATTAGTGCAAATCACAAGTGTAAAGAAAATGTTATGTATGAAACCACCTGCTTTGCTGTGAAAAGCAAAGCACATAACTAATTCACCCAACTCTGTTTAACCATAGGCAGCATATTGCAGAGCAACAAATAACAACTCTGACAATACGGCATTTTACACATCTGCTCTAACATATTTTCTTTATATGCTAGTTCACTTGTCTTTGCAACATCTCTAGACTAAAATTTGAAATAAACACTAAAAGCACTTAAGTACTGTTTTAGAATAAATATGTTTCATTATTTAGATTCATAGAAAAAGTACTATTGGCATTTTCCTTTGGCACATATTTCATTTCAGCTGTGATCAACATTGTACTAAAATAAAGTCAAGTATAACAGCCGCTCTCTGCCCATCAAAACTCAGAGACGTCTGCCAAGTACTTGTAACAGCTGGTGTTACATTAATTAGTTTAAACTATTTATTTCATCCATCTCCAGAGCAGATTGAGCAAAAACATTAGAGATTATTCTAGCATCTGTAAGTATGCTGCAAACATTCACTGAAAAAAGTTGGAATATTAGTTGTTAACTAATACATCTGATTTACAGCTGATTAGTACTGTTTGGAATATAAAACACTGAGATTCACTGATCTGTACAGTATGAACCAAGTGTACATTCTCTAAGAATAAACTCCAAATGCAAACTGTCTTTCAGATTCAACAAAATTCTTACAAAATATAATTAAAACGTGCTAGTAATTCTTGGCAGAATGGCTCATTAAGCAATGTATGTCAACTACTGTGTGACTCAGAGTATTAGTAAAAATGTGTATGTTTATTAACTGGAATCAGTGATGATCACACCACTGTTATGAATTGGTCATAACAATCTCAATAAAAATTACTTTGAGCTCAGATAAATATTTAAATGGATTTGCACTCTGAACTCCCTTATATGGGACCTATGCTAATCACAGCAAAATCAATAAAGAGTGCGGTAGTAGCACAGAAAACTCTACCTAGCTATGTTAATCCCCCATCCTTAAAACACTGTGAGAGAGCTGCTATGAGTGACTGCTGCACAAAAAAGCCGAAAAGCACTGCACAAATCGCCATTGTTTTTTGCACTGACAAAAAAAATTTGAGTTACTCAGTTTGACTTTGAAACACAAACCCTATGCTAATAAGAGTTTAGGGAGCACTAGCAGACCAGGGCAGTGTCCTAACTACTAAAAAACCTTTGCTGAGTCCAGCTGCAGCAGTTAAAGGGACAAAATAGCACTAAAAACACTAAGTAATAATGAAAATTCAACATTATTTGACACTTAACAGTCCGATATCAGCAAATGTGTAATTAATAAATATGATATGTTATTATTATGACTGTTTTATTATACAGCATATAGGGTAATAAACAGCCTAGATCCCCAGGGGGTAATACACGTCATAACACCACGTTGCCTGTGAACAAATGCTCTAATGTATTGTCTATTTAAGCACAAAATAAACACATATTTATCTATTGAATCTATACATACAATTGGCATCTTTTTAATATCAAAATACATTATTAAATAAAATAAAATTATATATATATATATATATATATATATATATCGTGTCCTTGCCACAGCAATTACCACACTTGTTATGGCACTTCTCATTTATTATAATATTCATGACTTTCCCTTTTCCCTTTTGGCTTTTAGAGCCCTGTCTCATCCGTAAAGCTTGGTTCGGGTACTCCCTACACAGAAATCTGTTGAGGCTAAGTCAGGATTTACAGATGTGCACTGAGTGCCCTAACTTAGGGGAGGAAAAAATGTAAATTAGTGTATAACTTGGGAAAAAAAGCTCCCACAGCCAATATACGGCAGTGCCTTAAGTTAGAACACTTGCTTTACTTGGAGGTCTATGTTTCTTAACTGTATTATTTGATAAAAAATATTGAAAATCAGGCTAGGTAGTGTAAGGTAGTCTCAGAGTTTAAGAAGAAAATCTGCTTGTATATTGTGAATTAACGTCTAATCTATCATACCATTTAGTGAAAATATCATAACGTATGATCATGTGATTATTTAACTTTAGTTTTTCTATGAACAAGAAACCTATTAAGTGATACAAGGATCCCAGCTAAACTATATATTTTGTCTCCATGTACTGTCATATGTACTAATTCAGCTTTTAAACTGGTTCATTTATTGTGTTTTGCTATCCACATCCATTTCTGGGTACTTATAGCATTCCCATTATTTTCAATGAACTAGACTGTACAACTGTTCTGTCAAGGACTTGTTCTTGCATCAATCATTGTAAATGCATGGTCCAGTCACAATAGGGGCAGCACGAGAAAAGTCCTGAAGGCCGGAGGTGAGAGGAGGTGATAGGAGAGAGGGGAAGAAGAAAGCCATTAGCAGAACTAAGAGGGCGGGTGGTGGAGTATTTGGAGATAAAAGCAGAAATATAAGGAGGTGCACTGTTGTTGGGGGCTTTGTAAGTTAGGGTCATGATTTTAAATGTTATTCTGGATCCTATGGGAAGCCAGTGGAGTAATTTACAGAGAGGTGCTGCAGACACTGAGCATCAACTTTAAAAAAATATTTACACCTCCAAAACCTCAAGATAATCTTTGTAATTTATTTTGCTATTTTTTTACTTGATTGTGTTATCTTATACATGTATTCTAATAATAGTTATGTTTTATCCCTGGTAGGGCATTAACTAAACATCTTAAATGAAGCTCTGTCATTTCCTGATTTACTATGCACTATTTCCTATTGGGAAAAACAGCCCTACTCACTTTAACATAGCTCTTCTCACCTCGTCTCAAGTGAGTTAGTGATTAGTAAATTCCCTACAAGGAAAAACAATGAAAACAATTTGGTTCAGAGATTGTGTATTGTTTATTAGAGTAATCTGTACCATGCAATCCTGGTTTCTCCATCACTACATAATTATAATAACATATTCCATTTATCTGTATTCTATTACTCTGCAAATCTAGTAATTTACACATCTTGCTGACTTCCCATACAGATCTCACAGCAAACAACTGAAACTCAAATTCACTACAGGGTCATTTCTCCCACCATGATAAACACAACTCACTCACTACTACTGTTCACTTCATCTGACAATCCTCACTTAATGATATGCCCATTGTCAAGCATCTTTGGTCCTCCCATACACCCCTCAATAATTACAGAGACATTTTGAGTATAGAAGGGGCAGGGGCAAAATAACTTATATAATATGAATACTGGTGTGAACCACATTTTGCTTCCTCAGTGTGAGCTAAACACTAATGTTCTCAGAGAAGCCCACTCATGCTCACGCCATGAAGCCCCAACTGAACCAATCGGCAAAGCATGGTGTTTCTAACCACCCCTTTGGCAGCAAAATGTCCACCACTGAACCAGGTCACAAAGACATTCTGGGCTAATCCAGCCACTCCGAACAATTAAAAAATGGAGTTCACAGTTGATACAGGGATAACCTGTCTGCTGGACACACAGAAGGAAAAGGGAGGGATGGGGAAGCCACCTACAGCATTTATAACCTCCACTGCTCCACCCAGAGAAACGACCCCGTCCCTCCGTCCTCCAGAGGGCAGCCATGCCCGTTATGTTGGTGACAGTCCACTATGGGTCCTTGTTCATCATTAATGCTGTCACCAGGTTATTGCATCTGCTAACCAGCATCTACATTGTCTTTCAAATACTCCAGAGTCAAATTAAAACTTTTGGTCCAATCAGAATTCATGTTTTTATCTCATGTTCCATTTCTATTGTCCCTATATATTGCTACCCATGAGTTATGCATGCCTAATTACCAACTCTCATTCCCTCTTACTTTATTTATTCCATACTATGGAATTCCCTACACCAACTCATCTGTCAATCACATTACAAGCTTTTCACAATTAATATAGTTTTGGTAATTATCTTAATTTTCTATACATAGGAAATAGTGCATAGAAAATAGAGGGATACACATCTCAGTCACTTGATATGCTTTGTAAATTCCCCCCATTGTTTCTAGATTAGAAAACAAATGTTTTTTTGTTTTTTTTGCCACACCAGTCTAATTTCATATACAAATTCATATGGCGATGTTCTAGTTAAATAGATGTTGCAGAGTACAGTAAAGACAAAAAATACAAATAAAAGATGGTTATCATTAAGCCAAAATTATTTAAAGGCAGTATTGTACAAATGAAAGTGGTGTATCCAAAGTGCTACAAAGTGTTTTAGGAACCTGTATCTCAGTTTTAAGCTTTTATTGCTCTAAACTAAACCGATGGCCACAAACACATTACAATATTAACTTAATGTTTGTTTATTCAGCAGAACTATAAGCACATGTTTCACAACCATTTGGCTGTTTTTATCTGTGGGCAGATTACTATTGGACGGGACATAAAGCACCACTGATTAAATATCATAAAAATATGATAGATGCTGAAACCATCTAAAGTATTAACTGGAGCCTTTATCTTACACACTATAAAGGAAAATGTGATTTTACAGATACATGAAAATGTGATTATTTTATGAAACAAGACTCTCATTATATTAGATAAAACAATTAAAAAGCATCCAAAAAATGGCCTCACTATAAATCACAATATTCTTTATCCACTTCCTGTTCATTACCAAAATATAACTAATCTCAAAGAAAATTATATTTATTTAAACAATTTGAATGGGCAGTAACACAGTGCATGTACAATAATCTGTTAAAAATAAGTGTCATTAAACTACACTGACATGATGCACATATTTAATTTACCAGTATGCCTAAAGTAAAAAAAATGTGGTGCAGGTTCAGAGATAATATTTTGTATTTGTATTAATAAAGAAATATATTATTAAAGAAAAAATATTCAAATTTAAATGTACATGATTTGCTGCAATACCAAGAAGAACCACTTGAAAATATGACATTTAGTAAGAGTGTCCGATAGAAATGAAATAGGGGTTGCTAAAGAAGTGTTATTTTATTTACAGAATATATTCTGTTTTTCTTTTGTGTTTCCTTAGTGTAATCAATGCACTTTACCCTAAAATTATGTTATCATTTCATGCAGAGTGCAACATTTCACTTGGTAATATAATCATTGTATGATTTAAATTCTAAAAATAAATATTATAGAATTAAGTGAGATTTTTGACACCTAAGATACATGTTTACATTTATATATCTAGGTGTGCATAAAGTAATTGTGCAAAACAAAAGGTAATCACTTCTTGTTCATACTTACTATAAGGAACAGCAAAAATGTCAAGTAATAATGGAAATTTGTATTACATACTAAAATAAACACATCATAGATATTGTAATTTATTTGTAACAATATATTGCTCTCTATTAATCTTTCAATATCTCTCTCTCTCTCTCTATGTCTCTCCTCTCTCTCTGTCCCTCTTACAGAAGCCTTTTCTGTCCTGAGATCACAGATGTAACTGAAGTTATCCCCTCCCTCCCTGCCCCTCATCTTTACACAGACACACAAATCACTTGTACCATCCATCGTTGCCCACTACCTCTAAGCTGCTGTGACACGTCACAACTATGACCACTTTATAGATGTAGATCCATTGCACCAACACAATTCTGCTAACTTTCCTGCCTTATCCCACCTGTACTATGACTAATTGTACTGTTTTTATCATTTTGTATTGTCACCAACTGTACCGCTTTATTTTTTTTATCATGACCAGCTGTTCTGTACTGTAATTAAAAGAGCTAGATAAATGTAAGTAAACATATAAATAAACAAAATAATAAATGTAATACATAATGAGAGAAATTATAGCCGGTGTAAATATAAGGTGAAAGAAAACAAACATCATGTAATAAAAAAGAACAAATATCATATAACTTGATGATGTTTTAAAGTATTTTCTTGTTGCAGTCACTTTGTATGTTTCATTCTATAAGGACACCAAATCCTAAAAGCTGGCAAGAATGCATATGTTTATTTCACCACTGCTCTGCAATTATTGAACGCCACTTAATTATAGCAACAGATGCTCGAGTGTAGGAACCAGAAAAATCAAACGCCTCATTTCCAGGTTATTTTTTTCCATTGCTTCTGCCAGCAGCAGATGTGTGAGCCCCTTGTGCTCTGGCATAAATACTTATCAAATCCTAACAGGTCACCTATGTCGCAAACAACATTTCAGATGCAACTGTTTCACCTGATAATAGGCTCTGAAAATAAAACTGTGAGCTGTAAATACAATGTATTACGAATGAAATGCCATAATGTGAAATTGCTTTTTCTCTGACTACAACAAAAGTCCTTGACAGTTTCTGGCAGTGATAAATCACCCTCCCATTAATTGTCTCCTCTCTCATTGGAAGGTGAGCCACTAAAAGGGGCAGTCAACAAAAATGACTCAATAGAGAAACTTGGCAAAACAAGACAATGAAGTAGTATGTCATTGCTCAAATTTCAGAAAACAGCCAACGAGCTATCAAGATACACTTAAGCTGATGTCTTTGTTATAATGGGTAAAAGGGAAGGCATGTACAGTATTCTATTGTATGTATGTGAAAAAGAGTGTGTTTTTATTTTAAAATGCTAGCATAAACTTTTTAAGATCCATTGTAACATTTTTCTTTCAGTAGGATGCTGCACTCTGTAAAGGCAGAAGTATGGTAATTATTGATATATATTGCATTTTTTGATCAATCATTCTCTTGGCACACAATTGCAAAATTGTTTTACACTTATAGTTCACACAATTGTTTTTATTGTAGAGTATTGTTCTGAAAGCATTAAAATCAGTCTCATAGAAAAGGTTGTAATACGACGTGATATGACTGTGTCTCTGTCGGGATGAGCCATTTTTGATCTACCTGGAACATTAAGCTATAGTGCATTACAGTAGTCTTAAATCCATGACATTGTCAATGTGGCTCTATTATTGTATTCACTACCAGCACATCCTAAAACAAGTGATATATTGAAAAAAGTTCCAATTTCATATTATAAAATAACATATATAACATATTAGGAGGACAAATTTACATGCAATGCTGTATCAGTTAAGGTTAATCTTAGTGTCAGGTGGAAGTAGTATCTACAAACACAATACATTGATGATAATGACCTATAAATATCAAACACTTTTTGCTTCATTTAATTACGAGGTTTGCTGCAGTGGTCTGTTTATCTGCAATACACTTGTTAATGTCAATGTTGCAGAAGTATACATGTAGTGACCTACTAGTCCATATACTATTTAAAGTGACAAAGTTGTTTTTTTTTAGGTTGTTCCTAAAGAGCATTTAGAACTGGCTAAATTAGCCCTATTAAATTAGGGGACCGTAAGTCCAACGTGTAGCTCGCAACGGCAATTTGGTTATGTTGCTACCAAATTAGAATGGGCTGCGAGCTACGGGCTTGAGACGCAAATCGTAGCTCGTTCGTAGAATGTTGGATTTGCGGCCTTGGGGTCGATCAATTAGTGTAGACCGTAGTTACAGGTTTAGACGGAGCCAATGGAAAAAGAGATTGTAAGCCTTACATCACTGAAAAAGGGGAGGTTAGATTTCAAAGTCTTACGGGCTTTAATTTCAAGTTGCAATCGGATGCACATTCCACAATAATGCAATATTAATAAAGCCGTAAATATGATATTCTATTACATGCGCGTTACAGTATATGTATTAATACATTGATTGCCAGGATCGATATGACATGTAAATTAAACATGAAATAAAGTATTCTATTTTGGCGATTTGCGGGCTTGAGAATGTTGTGCTATTAATTCTAAGACCTAACATCACTTTTAAAAAAGTACAGTAGTGTGTTTTTATTTGCATTTACAGGGCTATACCCCCCTTGCAAGTCCTCTCCAGCACACTTGGGCTTTGGGCTCCATTTGGGTGTTACGGACTAGCTCGTGGGTGACTTCACTACAATTTAATAGCATGATTGGAATGGTAGAGGTTACAGGCTTGACAGATCAAAGGATTTGGGGGCTGGGTAGATCCACATTCACGTCCCGTAGGCATTTTTTCGGCCGTCCTGCGGCTTACCCTGCAAGCTGTCTGCAGGGACCTTTACTGGGCAAATTTGTTGTGTTATTATTTTTTGAAGTGAATAAATCCGGAAAATTGCATGTTGTCATTGCTGTATTTATATGCCAGTGAGTAGCTAATGCATATTAAATAGTTGCGTTGATGTGCTAATTAGGATTAGTCTGCTTATCTATCTCTATAGTTGACAAAATAAAGACCTGCAATGTTATCTGACATTTAGAGCCCTCTCCCAACCTTAACAAGCACTCTGAGTGCACATTAGCATATTGAGCAACACATTAGCATATAGTGGTAGCAACATTAATTCTAAATTTCAGAAACAATTTACTGTAGAGAAAAACGGCCAGTACAATGTATAGCCAGTTTTTAATAAATTAGTATTAAATCAAACTTTACAGCCTTATTAAATTGTGATTCAGTAAATTTAAAAGAGCTTTATTTAAGCACACAGCATATTTTTTTACAGAAGTTTTTAGTTAGTGAATTGCTATCCAAAAGCAAGGACTTCACTAACTAAAAACTTCTGTAAATAAAATATGCTCTGTGCTTAAATAGAGCCCTTTTACATTTACTGAATCACAATTTTATAAGGCTGTTAGTTTTTAGAATTATTGATTGGCAGATTTCACAATAATGTAGTTCTGAAAGCAATGAAGTCAACAGTAAGACACTTTTATCTTTTGTGTCAAGGACAATATATTTGCGTTCATCCCTCTGCTGATCTTCCTGATTTTTTTTTTTTTTTAGAATTGTAAGAAGAAATATATAATTCACTGGTCACAATTTAATTATACTAATCTCCAAGAATTATGGAGTCCAGGTTCCATATTATCACTTTTTGTAACTGACTTTGATGTTGTATTTAGACTATCCTCCTAGACTATCAGCCCCATTAAATTTGAAGCCCGTAGCGGCATCGGCAGACCTGCAAAAGCTGAGGCCTTGAAATTCGGCTGCATTACAGAGCTATTAAATTGAAGCAAGCCGTGAGTTACGGGCCATAGACGGAAGCCCGTAAACCCTATCCATGCACGCAAGCTGTTAATGGGCCAGCCAAACCACGATCGGCCGTCACTATCCAATTGCGGTATAATGTAGTGCGACACAGGTATAGCTCACAGCTTCATTCAGGTACACAAGCGCCTTCATCGCCACCACTTAGCAATCCAGAAGGGGATCAGGGGAACATACAGCACACTAATGTAAATTGATAAATAACAAAACATAATGGGAGGTCACCATATTGGAATGGATATACATCTTGGCACATGGCTATCAGCAATGGCGTGGGAGTTTCCAGGATGGGTGTAGCGGAGATTAAACCGGATGGGGGTGAGTTGGCTGTTGATCCATGTGCCTCTGCACAGCCTCCATGTGTTTTTGCATCCCTCCCTGATGTGTTAGAGTAGATTAGTGTGGTGTATGTTCCCCTGGTCCCCTTGTGGATTGCTAAGTGGTTGTGGCAAAGGGGCTTGTGTACCTGCATGAAGCTGTGAGCTATACCATGTAGGGCCAGTGTAGGTGGGCAGGAGATAGCAGAGAGGTCAGAAAAATCACAGTCCACTAGAGGAGGAACTGCAAACCACACCAGTATCTTTGGCATGCAAACCTTGTGGAACAGCACAGTCAGTGACCTAGCTAAATGTGCTACAGTCCATAGAGTCACAGAGAGTTGGACACAACTTAACGACTGAACAACAAATAATAAAATGTTCCCCTGGTGCTAGATATATGTGATGTGGTGGTGTACTTTGGCCACTATTTGTTTTCCCAATGTAGATGTGATGAGCGAGATCTATATGCAATCATATACATGTATTCCAGGGTCCACATTAGAGCCTCTGTGAGGGAGGAAGGGTTAATATGGCATAAGTTTCATGTTTTTGTGTTGCAATTTAATCAGGTAGTGTGTCTTTAATTGCTTTATGCATGTTGCAGCATGGCTTTTCATATTGGCAAATGCATGACCATTCCAACATATGATGAGATTTGAATGCCTATTTATTATTGGGGGATTATTGTGCAAGTAATTGTAATGCTTTTCTGTACTTTCCCTGTATTTTAAAGTCCACTGGTGTGTTTATATTATCTTTTACAGTGTTGAGAAATTGTCTGTAAACCCTTTGCGGGCCCTATTTGGAGGCCGTAATGTTTTTGCTTCTATTTGTGGGTTACGGGCTTGAATGCCAGGGCGTCTTTGAAAAATTGTTGCAATTTAATAGCGTGATTGGAACGTAAGAGTTACGGGCTTGACAGAAGAAAGGATTTGCGGACGCGCAGTTCAAATTGCGATGTCTCGTAGTTTTTTTTTTGCCCTTAATCCGCAGATCGTTAGCGGGTTGCTTTACGGGGCCAATTTAATAGCCGTAAGTCTTGCGTGCTACGGTTTTACACGTTCAGTGAATTTAATAGGGCTTTATGTGTTATTCTGATATGATAATATAAGCCAATAGCCAACTTGGAATAATTACAAATATTACAAGTTAAGGTTAGGCTTTCATTACATTGGCAAATATTTTTCCCTAGATCCTTTATAATTTGCCCTCATTAAGATAATGAGGCTGCCCTACTCAGATCACTGATACTTCACTATTTAATGAACACTGCAAGTGGTCTCTAATACTGCTTAAAATATAAATACTCCTATAACATGTCCGCAATGTAAGCAGGTAGCAATGGGGCTGTGATCAATGTCTTGAGTTACCCATCATGCCAAAACTTAGTGAATCTACTCAATGACTTACCAGAACCTTTACTTCAACTTATTATTTTCTGTATACCAACAGGGGCCTTGGTTAAATCAAATACAGCATTACTTCCAAATTACAGAGGTCTGAAAATGTGGTAATTTTGAAACATTCCAACATACAACATTTCATCTTCTCTTTTATCTTTTGATTTAAAGTTAAACTGGCTAGACATCAAAGAAACTAACAGCCAATGTAAACCAGATGTATTTCTGTTCTGTTGAATATAAGAATTATTACATTATTGTAATATATTTAATATTGACAATATTGAAAGAAATAGAAAATGACAAATCAAAAACCAGACAACCTTAGTTTAAAACTCCTCAAAACTATACCTATTGTGCAAATGAAACAGCTAACCATTTGGTATCATGCATATTCAGAATGGACAACTTTTGAACACTGCCACCAGTCACGTTCTAGCATGTCAAGTAAACAGTCATTTAGGAAAAAAAATCCAAATCAGAATTTAATCTATTAATTAGGTTTATATTTCTATATACTTTAAATAAGTAATCACAATAGATAGTCAAGGTTTAATGTATGGTTATACATACAAATATTTTAATATAATGGCAGTTTACAAAATTAACATAATTTAAAATTGTATATTTATATATATATATATATTTTTTTATTTTTTTTTATTTATTTATTAAATCATTTGGAGGCTTCTGCTGAGATGTGTCTTTAATGTAATAATGCTGTGATGGTGCCAAAGGTCCTGATTGAGACCCAGGCCTGCTAATTACCCCTGATGTATAGTATATTTGTATTGGAATATAATATCCTATATGGATCTGTGTAATCATTTTTTTTATAAGAAACATGCATGTTGAATGTCACTACATTTTCTCAGACAGGTAACAATAGGTTTCCTTCTTGGACAGGTTTATTTGTCCAGATCAGGGAAAGTGAGATATTATATTTCTATTGTCAAGTGTAAATTTCAATCTTCATAGCAAAAATATAGTAAAAAACAAATTAGATACAGAGGATACAACATCTAACACTTCTGCAATTAGATATACAAACACAATTATGTAAAGCTTTAAAAATGTATGAAAACCAACCAGACATTTCTACATATTAAGACTCATTGGAAGAAGGGGCATTCCTGACATCTTTTGAAAACAAGTCTGAATTTTCTAAAACATCCATCAGATCATTAACCCTGTTTAGATTGTAAGTTTGCGCTACAGAATATGTTGGCGAATAAAGAAAATAATAGTAATCCTGTAACCCTGTTCCATAATACAGCATTTTTGGATCTGTGTGTATATGACAAAACTATTATACAGAGTTCTAATTCATGTTCTTATGGTTATATTTGTAGTTATATTTGCCGTGATCAGAGCACCGATTTGTAGTAATTAGCTAAATGAACAGTTTATATTAAAAATAATTGATTAGGGCCACTAAATAATTAGTTCCACTAAATATCTTGACAACTGTATATAATCTTATAAAAAAAATACCCTAATCAGCAGTTTTTCCTCATAGTAGTACACAAAAATGCCTATTTTATTTTTTGTTTCATGATTTTCGTCATTCCATTTTTTTGTATCTAGACATGTTTCCAGATATATATTCAGAGAGATCTTGGAAACCAAAATGATTTTTCCACCTAATGGGTTTATACGTATTTTTAACATGAAGAGATTTAGACATGGTCAAGTCTGATTGACAAATCTTTAAATATCTCATAGTGTGTAATAGTATCATTACAGAACTGTAACTTTTTTCAACTACATTTAAAAGTATATCCCTTAAATTAAATGTCTTTGGATCTTTTATGATAATAAAACTGGAAGAGTATGAAATCAATAAATGAGTTTGCAATTTTAATAAAATATATATTCCTGAACCACCTTGAGGAAGTGTAGAGATAGGCAAAGTGTGTCTTTCTATACTATGTACATTTGGAAATACATTAATAAGAGTAAGGAAATGTTTACCTATCCTAAGGGCATATACAGTTATTGCTCAATGACGATATATGGTTATATTTTTTTGTGTATCAAAAGGGCACTTTATTAAAATGCTTCATCGACCATTCTCTCTGCCATCTTTCTTTGTGTATGTGCACTGACAGATCTCTTTTACTAAACCTAAGAAGGATGAAATATGAACACTATTTTAAACCTTAATTCCCTTGTTTAAGCATCTAACAGTATTTAAAATGTATTAATTGACGCTTGAGTCGACCTAGTGAGGAATTTACTAAGCACTTTCAACATGAGAAAAGGGGATATGAGCCAAAATAAATTTAGAACTGCTGCTTTCCCAATAGAAAATAGTGCATAGTAAATCAAGAGATAAAAGGAAATGTACTCTTAGTGTTATTTAATGGTTACCAGTGATACAAGGCCCAATTTACATACAATTTCAACGTTGGCAGCTTGACTTCCATCCAAGAAACTAGTTCAGTGGATAGTATGCATACTTACTTGTAAAGTTTGTTAGAACTTCATGTTGTGTACATATTTTGTTGCAGCCATTTCCTTACTTTTCAATACATATAACTAAAAGATATCTGATTATATTAAATTCAATCAGCTATCAACTTATGAGGGCAATACAATTAGTGACGATACTGTCTGAGTTTGTTTTGTATTTTATGAAGCATTATATGGCAGTTTTTCATTGGTATGGAAATGTAGGATTATCTATAGTATAAAATACTCATTAGCGATTGTTGAACTAAATTTCAAACTACATGGCAGAATATTCCTTTATATTTATTACTTTCAGAATCTACTGAGAAACAAAAGATTTGCCATGTACTTTGCTTCACTGACACATCGGTTCCCCTTTGCTCCCATTGGGGATGTGTTATGGACATGTGCTATAGACATATTTTACGTAGAACACTATCAGTTAATCTCAGACAGTATTCACAACATGGGGATGTAATAACTAGCAAAGCCAGGCCATGATGGATGAAGTGCCTATTACGGTAAAAATAATGGTTTTAGAAATAGATGAGATTCCCTAAAACAATATTTGAAATATATGTGAGAGAAGAGCATCTTTCATACAGAGTTATTGCGTGTTCTACAGAATTAATGGCCCTTATTTATTAAGTAGCCTATAACTGTGAATAAATTCACACTAATTAATTTCAAAATTGAATGCTAGAATTTGTGACATTTCTGTTCCAATTTGTTAATTTCTGTGCACATTTCTGAAGTTTATTCAATATTAATTGCAAGAGATCCAAAACAAACTATAAATGTGCTAATTATCTATTTAACTTTTTTTCTTGAAATTAGATTAAGAAATGCGTTGCGCTTGTTTGTTTAAAAGAAAAAAAGGATCTTGTTATATTTTACATTTTTTAAATCACATAAATGATAAATATATAAAAGGTTTGAATATTTTTTAACTCTAGTGATAAACCTTTCTAAGAGCTTAGAAACAGCATATGGAGATAGCATATTTGCAAGTCCATCTCTAGAGGATTTCAAAATGCCCTTAGCTTGTGAAAAACAGCAATGTTATTTTTTTTTTTTAACATTTCCTATATTTAGAGATTAAATCGCTCACTGCACAAATCCATTTGGAACAGGCGAGAAGGTGAAAAGGATAATCAGTACAGTCACTGGTCCGTGTTTCCTAAACGTTTCTGAAAACATTACTGTGTGTAGGCATAAAATTAGCGGCAGGACCTTAAAAAGGCTGGCATTTAGCGTGACTTTTTGGAAAGTGACACCCTCATTTTTTTCTTGTAGGATATCATTAAATTTCAATCGCCCTATGGCAGTGCCTTTCCATTAATAACCAATTCACTGTGTCACTTTGGCTCTCCTTTGAAATAATGAGCCTTTGCTTCGCTTTAATAAATTTAAACATATTCTCAAGGCTAGCGAAGATAGGAAACTGCAGATGGGCTGAGAAAAGCACGATTCATAAATCCTTAACTGCATGAGATTGTTGTGAGCAAAACAAAGTAACTCTCATAAAATATTAAACAATCCCAGCTGTATGACTGAAGCTTCATTAACTAAAATTGACTATTTACTATGATAACTAGAGCTAGTGGGTGGATTGATATGATGAAATTTGCTTTTGAAAAGCACACTTGCATTCGAAAATTCATTCTTTAACCAACTCAAGACATGGCAGAAATACTTATCTGACATTTGTCTTCATTGAGAAACCTTCCTATTGAGGATTAACGACAGGATGATTTTATTACATACTGAGACACGCTACTTCACGAAGCTAAATGCCATTTGTTGATAGTACATCTTAAGAAAATGTTTTGATCAGTAGTGTTTTATTGATTCAAAATAATATATGGAATCAAAATGTATTACGAAGCTCTTTATTAGATATAACATTTACTACAACTGTAAGGCACCCAAGATCTCAAAGCATGCAATATTCTACTTCCAGAAATCTTGGGCCAAAACATGCAAGTGAGAAAACCCAGTAATATCATATATAGGTTTTCTTACATCATTAAATGGATCCTTTTAAACCTATGCCTTGTGTTTCAACATAGCTTATGTAGTAACAACATTGCAGGAAACACATATGTGAGCTAAAAAAACTATTATAAAGTATAAGCACTTCAGGTGAAGCATAAATACATATTTTGATATTATATATATTAATTTGAGCATATGAAGTTTCACTGGAATACTACTGCCATATACCAATGAGAAAGTGCACTATATACAGTATATAAAAAATATGCTTATGACATAAAACATAAAGGTAAACATTCCAGCAATTTTACAGAAAAAAAAGCTGTGGGTGTTAACCACTATAAAATTCTAGTTAATGCCATTACTCTTCACTTTACCATGAAATGTAAAAAATATGCTAGAACATTCTATATGCTAGAACATAACATGTGTTAGTTATACCTGTTATGACATGATTGAGACTTTATTGTCAGTCCTATATACTGTTCTACATTAATGTTTGTAACAGTGGAGGACCTAGAGATTGGAGAGACCTGGTGCAACAAATCTTATGCCGGGGTTGCAAAGTTTTTTCCCTTCCCATAACAGAAGCCTTTACGAAGACCTTTTCTCATAGTTGCTCCCTCCAAGACCCCTTTCCATAGCGGTTTCTCTTCCTATAGCTGCTCCCCTTTCCTTAACTCGAGCCTGAGCGAAGCTCCTCTGCCTTCACTACAGCTCGCAGAAGCCATCTTCACAAAGTCCCTCACAACATCCACCGCCACACAACACCCAACCTACTTAGCATCTATCCCTACAAAGGGCCCAGTCCTTGTCAGCACCCATCCATATCTCCTTGGCTCCCCTCTCACAGAACTCATCCCCCAGCACTCTCAATGTGAAGCTATTCTTACACTAATAATGAAATAAATGTTCTTTGCTGGGCTCCTACCCCAGACCCCTTCCCACAACTGCTCCTCTCCTGAAGACCCCTTCCCATAACAGTAAACCTTCCCAAGACCCTTACCCATTGCTGCTCCACCCCAAGACCCCTTTCCAATATATATATATATATATATATAAAAACATCAACCCCACACAGCACCCCACCCAGTCCTTGTTATCAGCCATCCCCTCTCAGCATTCATCCCCACACATCACCCAACCCTTCACAGCACCCACCTCACATAGTGCCCATCCTTATCTCCTTTCTTCCTCCTTCCCTCACAGAACCCATCCCCTGAAATTTCCTTGTGCTGAACTGCTCCACACTGCCACCTCTTGGAGCATCAGTAGAAATGCTCTTATTTAAACAGGAACACACCAATTTCAGACCAAGGTGGTTGTGCAATCAAGAAGACACATGGGGCTGATGAGGGCCCCTACACTACATAAAAAAAATTAAATACAATATATATATATATATAAATATATATATATATATTACACAGCACCCCCGTCCCCCCCCCCCCCGTCCCCAGAGGAGGGCCCAAAAAGTTATGTCATCTTTTTAATCAGCAATAAACACAGCCAAATACCTTATTGCCATATGGTAACCTCATGTTGCCCTATTTATTAAGAAAAGCCTCTTATTGTTTCTTTGCAAGCTGACCATCGACATCCATTTACTAAAAACTCACATATGCCATTCTTTATTAAGGGGAAAAAGGTACAGTTTGGGGCAAAAATAAAGCAAATTATATACAAACTGAAAGAAAATAACTTCAGATATATGTCATATTATGACCCTTTATAATTGTAAAGGATGTCAAAGTCTTTGCTGGAAAGAAGTAGAGCTGTAATTAGTATATTACTAGATTAAGGATCAAATATGGTCAAGCACATTAAAGTATATAGGATATGGAAAGGCTGCAGAGCCGAAATTGATTTCACCTGCTGTCACCTTTCTATGTTTTAAATAACAGAACAGTCATAAATGTGTGTGTTTAATCACAATTACAGATACCGGACCGCTAACCTTAATATTATTTTTAAATAATTTGTTGGCCTAGTTATATGGTAAAATCAATATGTTTGCTACTGAAAATCTGAGTGCCTGAAGATTTAGTGATACTGCATGAAGAATTTTGATTACAAGCATAGTAAATGTGGATTGTCAAAGGGTTATGTCAGGGTAAGTCTTAAGTCTAAAACTTTATTTTCTACGTTTTTATTATTAGTATCATTTATATATAAACCATAAACATTTTCTGTTACATTAAGAAAATGGGATACAGTGAGTAGGTCCAAAAACATCAGCTCCGCCCCAGACAGAAAATGGGTGGAGCTAATCGGCTTCTATCATAAGAGCAGGTGTGTAGCTTTGAATCACTGGCACCCAATCCAGTGTATCGTAAAAAAACACTACTACAATGTTGCAAACTTCACACTTATGACATTTACATTTCAAACTGATGTTTGTAGTGCGTATTTTAATATTAAAATTAGATTCATTTGGGGAAGTAGAAATAAATCAGCAGCAGTGCACTGGAAAGTACTACCAAGTTGTAAACTGCTTGTAAAGTGTAAAGCTGTGAAGATATGTACAGTTTGGAGGCTTTGCAGATTTCATATTTCTTTGCAATAATATTTTATCATGCAATTTGTATCTGCCTGCACCTAAACTAAGTAACAAGGGAAATGAATCTACAAATTGAATATGCAAGATTGCAGTGAAAGAGAAATGAGGAGGGTACGTACAAGAGAATAAGCAAAAATGCCTAAACATTTGAAAATATAAATTTCCCAATTCATATGGAATGAATTAAGAATTGATGTGTTTCAACAATTTTCTATATCAATAAGTTTATTATGAATGATGTATGTATATAGTGGAATGTGGATACCAGTTTGCCCATATCTATCTATCTATCTATATTCTATCTATATTCTATCTATGTATCTATATTCTATCTATCTATCTATCTATTTTCTATCTATCTTCTATCTATCTATGTATCTATATTCTATCTATCTATCTATCTATCATTTTGATAAAATATCCATGTTAATTAGTCAAAATTCATAGCTTTATAAATTAAAGATGATCACAATCATTATTGTAGTACCGATAATAATGAAATATTCATAATGTAATATAATTTGGCATGTATGCTAATTATATATATATATATATATATATATATATATATATACACAGGTGTATATGTACTAGAGGTTTGCTACTAGTGAGATGACTCCTCAATACATTATACTATGGATCCTCCTTTACTAAATATTCTCCATAGTCCAACTTAGAAACAGACAAAATGTGAATAAATCCCACAGAGCAAATGCAAAGACACAAATACAACTGTAAAAAACGTGTTGAAAATATCTGGATAATACAGGTTCAAATATATGTTAGACATACTATAATGTCTAATCTACTAAATATTTTTTAGCTCTGAGTTATCAGGGTGATACATTTAAGATAGATAACTGTATCTGCAAGCTACCAGGTTTGAAGCATATACTAGAATGTCACAGGCCCCCAGAACAATACTTTTAGACAGAAAATCAATGTGAATTTACCTTTTTTCCGAAGTCACTATGTTGATGGGTTTGAGGGTTTTGAGTAAATATATGGATTCAAGTTAGAAAAATAATTTAATTAGTGGACTCCTGTTCTTACGGCAAGCCTACATTAATTATAGGCACCCTATTTCCACATATCAGGCCCCATGTCCTCAAAAGGTTGTCACAGATATGTAACCCATTTTCTGAGAACATTGCCAAAATAGCAATATTCTGTTTGGGAGAAACGAATTAAGATGGGGTGATGTGAAGAGTATTTTAGATAACAGGGAATGATGTGCTAGCTGTCTGGGAGGAAACGGATTGTCTACCATGGGACACTTGATTTTCAACTCCAAAGAACAGTGTGGGGCACATAGGAAACCTCCAAATACTATACATGGCCCCCAGATTATATTTTCCTACCAATGGCTTACATTGTGTATGAGGCTTCATATGATAACCACCATGATGTAATTGGATATAGCAAGCTATATTGTTTTCCTTAATTCTGAGATTGTAATAACAGCATACAAATATGCTAAAAATCTATTTGAAATAGATGATAACTTTTAACACATTATATTAAAATATTTTCTTTGATATCCGTCAGCCAGTAAAGTATTAAACTTTTCGGTGAAATCACATATGCAATGGGCAGGAAATTATACATCTTATCTTTCAGTCAGTCAAACAGGGTCCAATAAGCTTGGTTTACAGTATAATAAATCCTTTAACAAAATGAAATTCTTCCTATTGCCAGTAGCACAGCAGATTCACATTATCAAAACAACTAAAAGACTGTATAATATGATGGTGAATCACGAACATCTGACAGAAAATGAACAGGTGATAAAGGAACATGTGAAATGTTTTCATTGTAAAACATTCTGCCAAGTCAGTTTAACATTCATCTTCGAGATGTCACCAACTGCAGTCAGCTTATAGCAGCTGATATAGCATCTTGATAGTGTGGTACAGAGGAAATTTACTATACTGTTTGTGTTTTTATTCAAATTATTTGTTTGCATATATTTAAAGGGAGAACAGGTGAAAGAAATGTGTTTAAAACATATATAAATAATTAAAGAAAAACTGTAGTCCACACATAACAGGGACTGATTTGATAAAATAATAAAAAAATATCAATAAAATCAGAGTTTGAAAGCGTACAGCCTTAAATTGCAATTTGGCCAATTGAATAGGGCTCTATTTAAGCACATAGCATATTTTTTTACAGAAGTTTTTAGTAGTGAAGACATTGCTTTTGGATAGAAGTTCACTAACTAAAAACTTCTGTAAAAAAATATGCTATGTGCTTATATAGAGCCCTATGCAGTTGGTCGCAATTTAATGAGGCTGTTAGTTTTCAGCTTTGATGTTTAAGGTATGCTTCTCTCCATCATCTATCAGGTTGGGAGAGTATCTGCCCAGCAGGCATCATTGTAGACAAAGGCCCCTATTCAATGGAGTAAATTGTAGTTACGGGAGCCCGTAATGTAGCAAGAAAAACTAATTTGCTATTCAATTGGTGTCTTTTAGAGAGCCGTAAACGATCTACGGGTTACAGGCTGAAAATCCCTTTGATTGTCAAAGTCATAACTCCGACCCAGCTAAGCCTTTGATCTTTCAAGCCCGTAAATGTTACAACCGCCAATCGCTATTCAATTACTACAGTTCCTCAAGCCCACAAATGTTTTCACACCCGTAAATGGCAAATGAAGGGGAAAATCCTACGAGTACCAGATAGGACTCGCAAGGGGGTTAAACACCTGTTCGTAGCACTGTAAATGCAAATAAAAAATCAATACTGTACTTTAAAAGATGGGGAAAGCGATGAAAGACATTAGAATTATTGCACAACAGTCTCAAACTCGCAACTCTGCAATAATTATTATTTTTTGTTTTGTTACGTTTTATTTCCGTGTTATATCAATCTCGGTAATCAAGGAGTTAATACATATCAGGCCACACACATGGACTAGAACATTATCGTCATTCATTTTTATTATTTTGTAAATTGCCGGATTGCAAGTCCAATCGCATATCGGATCTCTAAACGCTAATTAATTGACGTTTAACCTCCATATTTTACTGACAATATGCTAAGTTCTCATATACTATTGGCTGTTTCAAATTCGTTAGTAACGGCCTTGCTATATTGAACATGATCATGCCCTGAAATGCTACTTACGGGTGCATGGTTTACGGTTTAGGCTTTAAGCCAGGTAGCTGCGGCCTTGAGCAATTGAATTGATCTGTAACTGTTGCAAATTTCAAGCCAACTGAATCCGGCTCAAAGTCTTTTTCTGCCTCACTGCATATAGGACAGCCTCTTGAGCAAAGACGGGCATTACAGGAATCAATAGAATTTCAACATTTATATTGAACTTATTCTCTTCAAATACTGTTGATAATAAGTTACAACAGTAACCCTTTAGTATAAACATGTGCAGCCTTATTAAATTGCAATTTGGCCAATTGAATAGGGCTCTATATAAGCACAGAGCATATTTTTTACAGAAGTGTTTAGTTAGTAAAGACCTTGCTTTTGGATAGAAGTTCACTAACTAAACACTTCTGTAAAAAATATATGCTCTGTTGGTCTTAGGAATTTATTAATTTCAACATACTGGACAAGGGAGATACAGAAAGTGACACAGACATTCCTCTACCAAAATTACTTCACATGGGCAGCTAATGAGCAAATTTGGATTTATATATGAGCATGCATTCAACTGATAGATTTGCCAACACTATATTACTGGATAACGGCCCCAAAAACTCTGGCCCTTTATATCATGTCAGATGGGAAGTTTGCATATTTTCAAAAGCTGCCTTTGAACATTACATGACTGCTCGCACATTTTTTGTAACAAAACCTTTTGTACTGTTTAAACATCACACATGCAGTCCATGAGGTCCACTGCGAGTCGGATACGACTGAACACACACACAGCTATTAGTATTTTCTACATACATACTTTAGGAGTTACTCTGTACATACCATGACATTCATATAACAATTGCTACTAGTATCAGCAGAAGTGCATGTCTTTTGCAATACACTGATGTAATGTTTCTGATCTAAATAGTAAATTGTCATCCAGATTAAAATTCCACTAGTTTGTCAGCAATTTTGCTTAACCTTTACTCTTTTGTTACAGAGGTGTAAATGTCACTGTACCATCAAATGGGCAGTTTATAGGTAGTAATTAATTGTAAAGTAACAGTATATCTGATTATCTTGTGCTTAATACATATCCAAATTAATTCCCATTCAATACTGGGTAGGCATGAAACATGTAATTAGAAACTGTAAACTATAATTACCAAAATGTATTGTGAACATGTAATTAAAAATGCTAAAAGCACTAAAAATAAACTAATGAAATATGAATAATTATTTAATTTCACAAATGTTAAGTAACTGTCATTTCAAACAAATATGTAATTTAAAAAATGTGAAGCTATTATTTCTTTATTTGTCTATGTTATACTCACAAAATTATATCCTACTAATTCTAAATTAATGCAAATTAGTTTGAATTTAGCAAATTAACATAGATTATTTGAAATATTTACGTATTCTTTAAAATACTGAATGGTTATGAAAATAAAACATTGTTATATATTTTAGTTTTTATTAGAATAGTGTAAATTGCATTGATATATATGTACACTGATCTCTTCTGTACTCTGCCTGTTCCATTTGAAGTTAAAAGTGGCGATGGTATGTAACTGTACCACAACTTTTTTCCTTGCATTTAATAACCTATATTTTTATTATTTATTAAAGCAATATGCCCATCTTAATTTCCATAATCTCTATCATATTAAATTGTTCAATTCAATAGGAAAATTCCATGCCATTGAGTAGAGGGGCTGTGTTTACTTCATGTATGGCTGCCATATATATTTATTATGGGTAATATTGCCCTTTTCAATTGTGCATATTAACACCTCTATTTATTGCTATATGCATTTTTATAAATATCACTGGTGACCCTAACTATTATGAAAAATAGTAACATGTGATGGGAATACTATACAGCAACAATTTTCTAAAACATAAGTTGGTTATTATAATATTTATTAAACAAAACTAAACTCCAACATATGTCAAGCGCATTCATTTATAGGGTTAGAAATACTTAGGTGGGACGGTATGCCGAGCTTTGAGAGAACACTCCAGATCCTATGAAACATCTTTTTTTTTCAAGTTGGGAAGGTATTTGAGACATATTTGAGAGATTTCTCCAACTTGAAAAAGTCGTTACTTAGTTACCTAGTAAATACGGGGATATGCATCTCAGCCACTTGAGATGTTTGGTAAATTTCACAATACCCAAATGTGAACCTAAACACATAGTAAAAAACAATACTACTTTGTTTCCAAATCCATTTAGTATATGTAAAAGCAACAATACTGAGGAAAAAAATATTTCTTTAGGACTGGGGATCAAATTTCTTAAGACGTGTCTAATGAAAAAAAATCTACTAGAGACCCATTTGCTCAATACTAAAATATAACATATAGCCAAGTTATAAATATATATATATATATATATATATATATATATATATATATATATATATATATATATATATAGTTAGGTAGCCATGTGTCTCCAGTAATCCAGATAAATAATCAGAGTGTTGTAGTATATAGTGAACATTTTTTTTTGCACAAACATATTCATAGTAATGACGAGCAACATATAAAGCAGGTATACGCTTAAAGGAATCCATGTTTAACACGGTTATGGATTGCTAGAGTGAAGCCTTTGTGGGCACATTTACATGTCCCTGCTCAGCTTCCCAGAGTGCAGTGTAATTGTCTGAATTCTGGGCATGAAACAAATGTTTTAACTTGTCTTAGACGTTAAAATGTGAACACAAATGTACTATTTATGTGACATATACACATTTGTATGTCCCAGCTCAGCTTCCCAGAATGCAGTGTAATAAGTGTTTTTCTCAGAACTCTGAGCTGGAAGCAGGTTTTTTACCTTGTTTTAGACATTCAAATGTGAACACAGATGTACTGTTTATTTACTGTACTACTGTACGGTGGAGGGCTTCTATCGCTCTTTTGCCCACCATATTATAAATGATTGTTGTGGTGAACTACCTACTCATAAGATCCACAACACAAGCTGGGATCTCACCCCACGCTGATGATAGCCAGTAAGCTTGAAAAAGCTGTACATGGATAGGATTCTCAGCTTGTGTAGCTGTGTAATACAGCAGGCATAAGCTTAAATGAAGCCATGTTTAAAATGGTTTATGGATTGAAGAATGAGGCATATGTGGGCACATTTGCATGTCCCAGCTCAGCTTCCCAGAATGCAGTGTAATAACTGTTTTTCTCGGTATTCTGAGCTGGAAGCAGGTTTTTTAACTTGCTTTAGACATTCAAATGAGAACACAGCTGTACTATTTATTTTATATATATATATATATATATATATATATATAGGGAGTGCAGAATTATTAGGCAAGTTGTATTTTTGAGGATTAATTTTATTATTGAACAACAACCATGTTCTCAATGAACCCAAAAAACTCATTAATATCAAAGCTGAATATTTTTGGAAGTAGTTTTTAGTTTGTTTTTAGTTTTAGCTATTTTAGGGGGATATCTGTGTGTGCAGGTGACTATTACTGTGCATAATTATTAGGCAACTTAACAAAAAACAAATATATACCCATTTCAATTATTTATTTTTACCAGTGAAACCAATATAACATCTCAACATTCACAAATATACATTTCTGACATTCAAAAACAAAACAAAAACAAATCAGTGACCAATATAGCCACCTTTCTTTGCAAGGACACTCAAAAGCCTGCCATCCATGGATTCTGTCAGTGTTTTGATCTGTTCACCATCAACATTGCGTGCAGCAGCAACCACAGCCTCCCAGACACTGTTCAGAGAGGTGTACTGTTTTCCCTCCCTGTAAATCTCACATTTGATGATGGACCACAGGTTCTCAATGGGGTTCAGATCAGGTAAACAAGGAGGCCATGTCATTAGATTTTCTTCTTTTATACCTTTTCTTGCCAGCCACGCTGTGGAGTACTTGGACACGTGTGATGGAGCATTGTCCTGCATGAAAATCATGTTTTTCTTGAAGGATGCAGACTTCTTCCTGTACCACTGCATGAAGAAGGTGTCTTCCAGGAACTGGCAGTAGGACTGGGAGTTGAGCTTGACTCCATCCTCAACCCGAAAAGGCCCCACAAGCTCATCTTTGATGATACCAGCCCAAACCAGTACTCCACTTCCACCTTGCTGGCGTCTGAGTCGGACTGGAGCTCTCTGCCCTTTACCAATCCAGCCACGGGCCCATCCATCTGGCCCATCAAGACTCACTCTCATTTCATCAGTCCATAAAACCTTAGAAAATCAGTCTTGAGATATTTCTTGGCCCAGTTTTGACGTTTGAGCTTGTGTGTCTTGTTCAGTGGTGGTCGTCTTTCAGCCTTTCTTACCTTGGCCATGTCTCTGAGTATTGCACACCTTGTGCTTTTGGGCACTCCAGTGATGTTGCAGCTCTGAAATATGGCCAAACTGGTGGCAAGTGGCATCGTGGCAGCTGCACGCTTGACTTTTCTCAGTTCATGGGCAGTTATTTTGCGCCTTGGTTTTTCCACACGCTTCTTGCGACCCTGTTGACTATTTTGAATGAAACGCTTGATTGTTCGATGATCACGCTTCAGAAGCTTTGCAATTTTAAGAGTGCTGCATCCCTCTGCAAGATATCTCACTATTTTTGACTTTTCTGAGCCTGTCAAGTCCTTCTTTTGACCCATTTTGCCAAAGGAAAGGAAGTTGCCTAATAATTATGCACACCTGATATAGGGTGTTGATGTCATTAGACCACACCCCTTCTCATTACAGAGATGCACATCACCTAATATGCTTAATTGGTAGTAGGCTTTCGAGCCTATACAGCTTGGAGTAAGACAACATGCATAAAGAGGATGATGTGGTCAAAATACTCATTTGCCTAATAATTCTGCACTCCCTGTATATATATATATATACAGTATATATATATATAATTAATTTGCAAGCATAAAGTATAATGTAATGCTAAAATACAATGTTTACAGTATTCTGTGTACTAGGAAACCTACAGAAAAAAATAATTGAAAAATAAATCATATGTCAAAAAGAGTACACTTTTTTCTTCAAGGTTTTTGTGCCAATCTTATTGGGGTTCATAAGACATAAAATTATATTACTATTATTCAACACGTGTAAATGGAATATTATCACGCACTTGAGGATAAATTTTATCAAGTAATACAAACAGCATGTGGAAACCAAAGCAAAGAAAAACTCCTCTGTAACAAAGACACTGTTACAGTTCACCTTCAGTGAAGAACAATAATGCATTATTAAATTCACTTTCCTGCTCAGTGGTTACACTTAGCTGACCACAGCAAATTTGCTTTCTGCCTGGTCTTCACAAGTTGGCAGAAAAATAGATTCTGTCACATTTAGTGGGTTCTGAAAATGACAGGATGCCTCTCTTGGTTCAGCTATAAACCATAATCTTTCACAAGTAAATATAATTACAAATGCCTTTTGTCACATACTTCTTCAGAAAGATATTATGTGGGGAATATTGTTGTAGCAGATATCAGCAGGAGCTCAAGTGTCAATAAAGAAAAAAATGATACTATATTATAAGAATATCAGGACTTAAATATCCACTTTATCTTCAATTAAATCATAGTTCTTACAGCATTACTTAGGCTGGGCTAATTGTTCTGCCAACAAACACTGTCACCTCAAAAGGAATTTTGTTTCATCTTAAAAAGCATGAAGAACTGTGTATATATACTATACTATAGGTTTTTTTCTCAACAGTTTTTTCATTCCTAAATTATTCAGCATTACTTGTGCAGCTCCTATGTGCTAAATTGGTGCACAGGTTTCTATTTTGCAGCTTGGATTGCTTAACATTGGTGGGGGAGGGTATATAACTCCATGATAGTATTGTGGTACTGTTTTGGCCACCACAGAGATAGATAAGCAGAGTATGGTACTAATCAGGACATGAAAGCAATACATTAGTATTCACAAGTTGCTTATATTAATACAGCTCAAACAATCCTGAACAATACAGGAATGGTTGACTTTAGAAAACAATGGCTAATACAATGTATAACTAGTTTTTCATGCTCTTTAAGAATATGTTGAAAAGATTTATTCAATTTAAAAAGTAAAAAAAACTTTGTAAACATATTAGTTTAGACATATTATGGAAGTGGAAAAATAAACGAGGTTACTGGCATAAAAAAGTTGCAAACTTTCACAGTCCTTGGATCTTACCTGTTTCGTCCCTGCCAGCAGTGGTGTTGAGGCCACTTGGCACAGTGCCGAGACTTTGTTCAATTTGCTGTTAGAGTGAGGGCTAGACTTAGGGTTAATGGTTAGGGTTTAGGGTTAGGGTAGTGGGAGATGATAAGCCTTGCATAGTAAAATAGTAGCGCCACTAATTTACTATGCCACTACCCTAACCCTAAACCCTATTTCTAGCCCTAAACCTAACTATAATCCAAAAAAGTTAAACAAAGTCTCAGAGTGGCACTGTTGTCATATCTAGTGGCTGCTGCACGCCACTGCTCGCAGGGACGAAACAGGAAAGATCCCAGTCCATCACTGTGAAGATTTGTGAACCTAGCCCAAAGATTGTTTATTTAAATAATAAAATACTAAAATAAACTCAATTTAGAGCAACTAACATTCTGGTTAGAGGACTGAGTCACAAAATACCAGTACAAATCTCAAATCAGCTTGTGGATGTAATACACCTTAAATGTGACCTGTGTTTAAAAATATGTTCATGTCCAGCTGTATAACGAATGATAATTATCTGATGATATTTATTACTTATGACTCATGCATTAACTTCAAAGTAATTTCACATTGATTGTTTAGGTATTAATAAAACATATTGTGTAAGCCACCACCTGTGCCGTGTGCCAAGCATTGTTCCTTTGTTATAAATAGTTGCAAACCACAATCCTGTAATCACTGCAACAATAATGCAAGCCTCAAACCAAGAGACAGAAATCCTGAGGTATCCACATACTTCTCAAATCCCACACATTTATTTAAAAATAAATGTACATCTGTGGATAAAATTCTGGTATAAATGTAGCTATATTAGGCGTTCTTAAATTAACAAGCAATGTGTATTTTTTATCAGCAACATTTGGTTTAACCTCAATTGTAATATGAACTAATATTTTAAACACAATATTGAAAATTACATTGATCCACTAGAGTGGAAGCAGGATTATATTTGCCACAATATTATGTCTGGATTGTTGTTTAACACACAATACCTACATATGCTTATAAAGTTTAAAAATATTCAAATCATATTGAAACAACATGCCATATATATGGTTAAAATTTCTAGTTACTCTATCAGATCAAACCATATAGGTATAAATGTAGGTGACACAATCAGGGCATTAATCCTAATTCTAAGGGATTAAATGGTGTTCCTGATATTCTGGTCTGTTGAAGCAAGTTACAGGGTGTGGTTCCTGTGTATGGTCCATCTTCTGCTATCAGAGGTGTACAAGGACCGCACAATCCTGCTGGATAGGGTTGAACCAGGTTCTTACCAAGTCCAATTGAAGTAGCAGATTGTGACAGGAGGGTCCTGTCTTTGAGCTTAAATCAACCGTATATAATGCTTGTTCCCAAAACACCCACAAGATTGAAAACTCTCAAGACTTTCTTGCAAACTTTCAATCAAAGGATCTCCCTCAAACCAGCGGCCTAAGAATATACAGTATTTAAAGGACGTATACTGTCATTAAAAGCGGAGTGTCTTGGTGTAGTGGTAAGTGTTCAGTTTTTATTGGGTTGATTCATTATTTAACTAAATATTTATATATATTATATATATTTATACATGTTTACATAATTATTCAAATATTGTTTAAATAACCAAAAAATCAACATAGTTTAAAAATCATTCAAATCTATTTTTTTAAATTAACAAAAAAATCAATGCAGTTTAAAAAAAGTCTTTATTAGGATTTGAACTTAGGACCTTCCCCACAAAAGACTGCAGCCTTTGTGCTATTCTGTTGCTGCAGTATATACTACAATATAATCAAGTAGTTACAAATCATGTAGTCACTGCCTGATTCAAAGCCTCTACACCTGATTCTAATTAATATTAATTATATCCTGCATGGTAGATAGCTCATTACTCATTCAAGTAGAGGCAACAAACATAAATGCCTGATGTCTATTTCATTCCACGAATTCAGCATCATTTTTAAAACACTTTTTCAACATGATTTTTCACTCTATCTAATGGTGCAGAGCATATATGGTGACTTTTGTGGTCTTTTAATTGTATTTTCTTATACATTTTCGTTTTTATTGTAATGTATCAAATCAATAGAACACATTTATACATTTAATATGGTATTTACAATTTTTTGGCATACACAGACAACATTCACTCTATGGCTAGCTAATAGCTAGAAATATATAATGTATATGCATGCCACAGATGAACAAAAAATATTTGTTTGTGATTATTTTACAGTACTATAAAAAATACAATAGCCTTTAAAGATTGAATTAGAAAACACCATTCAACAACATACCGTATATACGTTTTTCAACCCTTTTTTTAAGGCTAAAAGGTACCCCTTGGCTTATACTTGAGTCACTCTCTTCCTGTGTCTCTCTAACCCCCCGTGTCTCTCTAACCCACCCTCGTGTCTCTCTACCCCCCCGTGTCTCTCTAACCCCCGTGTCTCTTTCCCTCCCCCTTCCTCATCCTCACCACCCCCTCCTCATTCTAAACCCAACCTCATTCTAAACCCCCCCTTATTCTAAACTCCCCTCATTCTAAACCCCCCTCATTCTACCTCTATAATTCCGTGATGTCACATGCGCGCCACGTCACATGCGCGCCGGAAAGGAGCAGAGGCCGGAGCAGGAGCTTCAGATGCAGGTAAGTGAGTGGTAGAATGAGGGGGGGGGGGTTACAATGAGGGAGGATGAGGAAGGAGGTTGAGAAAGGAAGTTGAGGAGGGGGTTGAGGATGAGGAATGGATTGAGGATGAGGAGGGAGGTTGTGGAGGGGGTTGAGGATGAGGAGGGGGGTTGAGGATGAGGAGGGGGGTTGAGGAGGGGGGTTGAGGATGAGGAGGGGGGCTGAGGATGAGGAGGGAGGTTGAGGATGAGGAGGGAGGTTGAGGATGAGGAGGGAGGTTGAGGATGATGAGGGGGGTTGTGGTTGAGGAGGGAGGTTGAGGAGGGGGTTGAGGATGAGGAGGGGGGTTGAGGTTGAGGAGGGCAAGTTGAGGAGGATTGGGTTGAGGAGGAGGGGGTTGAGGAGGGAGGTTGAGGATGAGTAGGGATGATGAGGAGGGAGGTTGAGGATGAGGAGTGGGATTGGGGAGGGAGGTTGAGGATGAGGAGTGGGGCTGAGGAGGGAGGTTGAGGATGAGGAGGGGGGAAGAGACACAGGGAAGGGAGACGGGGGAAGAGACACAGGGAAGGGAGAGGGGAGAAGAGACACGGGAGAGAGAGGGGGACACAGAGGGCACAAGAGGGACACAGGTGGCAGAACATTTCCCACCCTCGGCTTATACTCGAGTCACTCATTTTACCCAGTATTTTGAGGTAAAATAGGTGCCTCGGCTTATACTCGGGTCGGCTTATACTCGAGTATATACGGTATGCCCCAATAAAATGGGTATTTCTTTCAAATAAAACTTTAAATTGACCTCCACATGTTAAATATTTTTAGGATGTAAAAATATGTGTAGAGCATTTAAAATATTTCTGAAAAGTGTACAGGTAAAAATATTTGTATGTTATTAATAAGATATTTATTAAATAGGAGCAAAAATATTGTAGAATTAAAGCTTTGACGAATGCAGTGTGTTTTTTTTTTAATATGTATATTCCTTAAAATTTTAAAAGATGTATTTGGTACCGAAGTAAAAACGTTGATGACATTTTTACTTAATCTCCTAGTAGAACATGTAAACTGTGCATATCCAAAAATACATAATACTCATAATGTTAATACTGCCATTTCTTTTGATGGATTTACAATATAAAATAGGTTAAAATAACATATTAATAAGTTCTCAGACATATTATACCAGTGACTTAATAACTGTATTCAAGGGAATTCTGGGATTGCAGGATGACAAAG